>CM046852.1:6156201-6342920 GCA_025618425.1 Heliocidaris tuberculata
ATATTGCCCATTGATGCGCGCATGAATTTGAAAGTTTGACGCGCGCGTGTGCCATTATGGAATGTCGAGAGAATGACTGTAAATAGTTGGAAATTGTCAAGAATAGTGTCAGGAATATAAACCATGCGAAAAAACAGCGTTTTCACATTCTGTACATGCTGCGCGCGCACATAACGCACGCGTGGACGCGCACGGACGGAACATTTTGAAATGCTTAAAATGTCCTGAACCGTACTCTAATTTGATTAAAAAGTGATTTTGAGCATTTTTAAATTTTGACGCGCGCGTACGTGCGCGTCATGATGCGCGCGCAAATTTTGATGACATTTTATGTTGACCCTTGACCTGAAGTTTGTGTGTATCAAATATGGTTCATTTTTGATGACTTGTTATGAAGATATGATCGATAATGTGATTTCACAAAATGGCGCCTGGATGACGTCACGATGAACATGAAAAATTTCTGGCACTTGCCCGTAATAGCCCTGATAACTGGCTGAAATTTGATGAAAATTGAAACAGCCGAATTTGAGCAATCACGCTCACAAGAAAGTGGTGGAAAAATAAAAATAAATAATAAATAAAGAAAGAAAATTCTGACGAAATTAAGAGGTGATCTGTCTACGACAGACCACCTAATAAATAAATAATGAAAGAAAATTCTGACGAAATTAAGAGGTGATCTGTTGATTACGACAGACCACCTAATAAGAAGTTAGATAAGAAAAGTTGTAATCAATCAAACATATATTGGTAACTCTGAGACGTATCTTGCAAGCTTCTCTCCCATTTACCCTGTACCCCAAAAATTATTAATTTCTATTTTCTCTTAAAGTTTTTAATCATACTTGTACCTTAGATATAATCATTGCTCATTTGTTTTTACACAAAACCTCTATGAAACAAATTTATTCCTTCATCAAAAACTAAGATGAAAATTTAAGAAATTTTCTGTACTGGGCAAATGGGAGAGGAGCTCGCAAGGTACATTACAGAGTTACCAATTTGTGTTTTGATTGAATACATGTACAACGTCAAAAATTCATAACTTTCTATATTTCTTATTGGATTTTGCTCAAACTTTCTCTAATCTGTTTCTCTCATTTATTTAATTTATTCAAATCAATTGATACCGGGGTTGACTTTCCCTTTAAAGGGAAGTTTATCCTGATAGTTTGTTTTAATGAAAGCAGAAGAAATGAATATTATTGACATCGTAGTATCATTACACGGTAGGAATACTTGCTACTACTATAACTATAAGTAAAAATGAGAGAAACATATTAGTAAAGTTTTGTGTAAAATTCAGAAATATAGAAAAAAACTTATGAACTTTTATGATTATAATCACTCAAACTCAAATTAGCAACTTAGTGATGTATGTTTTGAGTGCCTCTCCCACTTGCTCTGTACTGAAAATATCATTGTTTTCCATTTTTGTGGTTGCATGGTATTGAAGGAATTCTCAACCAAGATAATTTCCATTTTCTTATTGTTGATGAAAGAATAGATTTTTCTTATTTCAAGCAAGGATTGTGTGAAATGTATATTTAATGATTATATCTAAGATATGTATAAGAAGAAATAGGAATTCATGATTTTCTTAGTACATGCACGTGGGAAGATGTTCTCAAAAGGTATGTCATAGAGTTTCCAATTTGCTCTTGATTAATTACAAATTTAAGAATTCATAACTCTGTTATTTTCTAAGAAACTTTCCTCAAACTTTCATTGATATGTTTTCTCCCCACACTTTCAACTCTTCAAACCAACTTAATGTCAGGGTTGACTCCCCCTTTAAGCAGTATCATTCAGTTTTTTGTAGCCTCACTCTTGTTGATCATTGATGACGATGAGGTCCATTGTGCCAGTGTGGGCCAAGTACAGCAATTTTGTTTAAAATGAGCTTTGCTGGCTGCTGATGATGGGCATAGACCCCAGTGAAACATGCCAGTTTTGAACTGGTCAACTTCTGTTCAGAATCAGATATGAGTAACCCACTCTCTATGAGTAAGCATGAGCGACTAACCAGTCTTACTTTTAATATCTGTGTTATTGACAATTTGTTTTTTTTTTAAAGCTTTTTTATATGTTATGTGTGAACAATGTTAAACAGACTGCAGATCAGAAAATAGAATTATTTTAGATGTAAATAAATGTATATGGAGGGAAGAATTTTATGATCTGTTCAAGCATTTTCTTTGCTTTCTTTACATTGGAAGTGCATTATTATTAGTTGTTCTCATGGAATATTACATTCTTAACTTTTGTCTATTAAGCTTTGGATGGGAGCATCGTCTATACCATGCGCACAACTCAGTTGGCTGTGGATGTAACAGGTTTGTTATCCGCGACAGAGTACACTGTCACTGTTGTTGCTGAAGCTGTTCAACAAGACATTACCAGCCAGAGCGGGGAGCAGACAGCAGTTTTCGAGACACGTGAGTTGACCAAATTCCAGTTCAGCGTGTATCTTCAGTAAAAAGTTGGGCTTGTAGAATCCATTCACTCTCTCTCTCTCCACTTGTTCTAGAAGATCACATGTTCACATGTTCCTTCAAATGCAATATTGCATGTATGTATATATAGACCCATATCTGGTGTATTAACATACATGCCAACTGTACAGTTTTTAACTGAACCATTCACATTTTGAAGTTTTTAGAGCCATAAAAAATTGAACGTACAGATTTTGGGTAAAATAGTATTAGGGTCTATTACCAATTATTTGAATCCGCTGCAGTAGGTAGTCGTACATGATTTGTGATTTGGTTCGATTTCGGGTGAAATTCTGTCAAAATAAAAGCAACCATGAGCGGAACAGTGTCAGCCAGGGGCCCTGAGGTAGGCTGCTGGACCCCTTACTCCAGAAAGCTCCACCCCCACTGCCGGCGGCGGTGACGCTCCCTGGAGCCCCTGCCAATCTCAGTATGTGCGTTCAGTTTTCTGAATTCCAAATGTTGGCAAGTATTTATTAGGGAGACACTCTTTGTCTTTTTTCTTTGTACTTGTGTCTCCCTATTACACCTCATCTCTCCCTAATACACCACGCACTATTATTCACTGGATACCACTTTTCAGAGACACACGACAATGTGGTTTATTCCGTCATAATAGCACGTGGTGTATTGGGGAGACACGAGGTGTAATAGGGAGACACGAGTACAAAGAAAAAAGACAAAGAGTGTCTCCCTAATACACCAGATATGGGTCTATACATATATATATATATATATATAAATATATATATATATATATATATATATATATATATATATATATATATATATATATATATATATATATATATATATATATATATGTGTGTGTGTATATATATGATATATTTAGATAAATCCTAGTTAAGGGGAAGCCCTGGCCAAAAAATATGAACTGATGGGGGAATTTGGTGTAAAGGGGAATTTTTTGATTTGCTGTAACGTTTGTGCATTGTTTGTTTGCCTTTTTCTCATTCTCTCTATATAAACGTAGAGGGCGCCAAATAACTTAAATTTATATATATATATATATATATATATATATATATATATATATATGTATATATATATATATATATATATATATATATATAAAATTAAAAAAGAGAAAAAATCGCCCCATGGTTGAATCTAGTTATATACATATTCGATTTAAAATCTCCGAGTTGGCATATGAAGACTCAAACAAAGATGCTACAAGGATAACATGTATAAATGTTGGATTAAGCCATGAAATGACTATTGTTTTTATATGTATATGAATGAATGATTTGATGATTCTAAAAACTTTGTAGATACACATGACACATGAACATATGATTTCTGTTGTTTCATGATTTTTAAAAGCTATTGTATATGTGACAGTTCATATCATTCTGTCATGGCTATGTTGAAATGACATGAGGTAGAGGTATACAGACTCCCCCCATTGTAGTCTGGTTGGTTAAAGCATTTATTAACTGTGAGAAAAAAATAGATTGGGTTTAAGGCTGATTTGCCCCTGAACTCTTTAAAAAGCCTGTTAATAAAAAAAATGAGCCATTAATAGATAGGACGTTAAATGGTGGTAACGTGTAAAGGAGAGTCACCACCTTTGCAAGCTAAGAACCCACTGCACTATTTGTTGAAGAGTAGAGAGAAACATCCGTAGTAGTGGTACACTTGCACATCTCTATCAGTTATACCGGGAGGAGAAGAGACCTATGGGTTGCACTGATTCAGTTTGCTTTCCCCCTCCTGGGCGCAGGTGATGCCAAATGATAATAACCAGTCAGACCATTCAAGTACTGGTACATACATGTAGGTACTTTTTTCTTCTTTTTGTTACAGTCCAGGCCGTTGTTTCATTAGATTCAATCACCACCAACTCGGTGCGTGTCCTAGGAACAGCAGACACACAAACTATCTTCTATACTCCTAGTGATGGCACATTTGCTTCGGGGTCTTTAGCAACAAATGGAGCAACAACTCTGGGAGGTTTGACCCCCGGTCAAGAGTACACTGTCACCATTCGAGTAGGATCTAATGCTGTTGATCAAGTATCATTCTTCACATGTAAGTCTTTAACCCACTGTCATTTCTACCTCTAACGTTTTGTTCACTTCCTTTAATGGTATTATTTAGCAATAGTTGTGGAAATAGTATAATTCTGTGTAATCATAGAATGTAAAAAAAATCCATCATAAAAAAGATTCTCTGGCCAGGGGGCGCATTGCCGCGAATTCTCTCTGATGAGTAGAGGGAAAAAAGAAGAAAGAAACTAAAAAACAAGGACATAAAATTTTGAGGGGGGTATACAAGAAAAATTATTTGCACATTTAAACAAATATTGTGTAATGATTAGGTTAGGTTTTGCTGGGTAAAAAGCAGGAGGAAACACATGCCTCCTGTCCCACCACCACAACTGATCCAGTATGAGTTCATAAAGTATGAGTTCACAAAGTGTGAGAAAGGAAGTAGACCAAATTTTAAAAAGAATAGAGAATTCTCCTTTAAGCCTTGTTCCTATTTAATGCTTTAAACTAGCTGCCTTTAAAATATTGCTGTTGCAGAAAAGTATTGCATAACCCTAGTGCACTTGACATTTGTTTGAATGCCCCGATACGTGAGTAGTAACCTTCGTTACTTGCACATATTTTTTACCACCCCACTTATTGCCATTGATTTACTTGTAAAATAGTTTTTATTTTGCTACGTCAGTTTGGCATATTCAAATAAGCTGAGGTGAACTGCCTTAAAAAAATCCATTGGATTTTAGGCGTACTCATGTGCTTCACCTTTCTGTATCTCATAACACACAGGTAAGTGATAATGCGTAAGCCCTTTGTTGTGTCATGCATCCCCACTTGCCATTTAATTAGTACACAAAAAACTTCCACTTTTTTACCGAGCTCTATGTGAACGAGCCTTTACCATGTGAAGCAGCCTTGAGTCTGTTCTTCATATGATTTCTTATTTCTTATCAAACTATTACAGTACCTGCGGTAGCTCAGGATGTCACCCTCAGTCCAGGTGACCCTGATATAAGTTCTATCTTGGTGGAATATAGCTTTCCTTCCACGGGATCATACGATGGTTACCGCATCACCTACTCAGGAGCATCGGTAGGAGGAGATGGGAATGAACCATCTCCTATCGTGGTAGATTCAGCATCAACTTCGACGACTATCACTGGTCTTACTCCAGGCGTAGTGTACACAGTGTCTGTACTGACCTTCGTGAATGATGAAAGCACTTTCAGCAGTCCTACCTCACAAACCATTACCACAGGTGAATGCATGAACATTTCATATAGATAGCAGCTTTTACTAGATACAAAGTGTATTTAACAGAAGAACAAAAAATACATTACGGTATGAATGAAATTACATGATAATTATGATAGTCGATTTGTATAAACAGCACACGCGTCTGTCAGACTTGACACACCTGGCGCTCCACAATTATTACCCCAGCTTTAGCATGGCTGCTCTTACAGTGCTCTATCATTTCAAAGAATTAATTCCTGCCAGGTATCCATTTACCTTACCTGGGTCGTGTATGGCAAATGTAGATTAATGTCTAGCCAAATGACGCTCATGCTGTGCCAGGGATTTGAAATTGACTTATCCACTAGACCACAACACCCATACATAGAGTAGAAACAAAGAAGAATATACTAAAATAAGAAAAAAAAGGATATTTTCCTAAACAGGAACAGAAATAGAAACAGGAACAGAAAAGGAAAAGGTGTTTGGAGTATGTATGTGAAACTTGAAACTTCTGCATTCGTATAGCTTTTGTGAATCTCTACCAAGTCTCATGCCATAGGCATGAAGCTTATGCCTCTGAGCCTCTTCTCATGCACATCTTCCCAGCAAACGTTATCTCATGCCTAAGAAGCTCATTGATAGAGAGAGAAAAAAAAATGCTTTGGGGAATTGGCTTTTTGCACCTGTGTAGGCCTAAATTAAACTTATTTTCTTAATATTTTAGTCATAAAATTCCTCCTAAAATGTTTAAAAATGGGGCTTACTTTGCACTAGTAAGCATGTAGTACCTCGAGCTTCCAGGCCCTTCCCCTATACAAATTTAAGCTTGCGGCATGCTTGTGGCAAGCTTAAAATGAGCTTAGAAAATAATGGCAAGCTTACCGCAAGCGTGTCGCAAGCTTGCAGGAAGAGTGGCAAGCTCGCTGCAAGCTTGCACAAAAATGGTAAGCGTGTGGCAAGCTTGCAGCTAGCTTGCAGTAAAAGTGAAAAATTCATTGTTTAAAGATAGTAAAATATTTCAAAAATATCAAAAGAGGAGAAATATGATATTCATCATGCATTTGGACTGAGGACTCTGCCAGATAGGATTATGGGCTAAACTTTTATATTAAGATGATTTAAATCGGAGTGCAATATTGTTCCCATGTATGCATTTTTATCACTAGAAAAGACAAAAATGACTTGATCATTTCTTTGTATGCATATATTAGAATTTGCTATTAAATATAGTAATCATTATTTACACTTACAAAATGACAAACTATTTTGAGAAAAAAAATGATGCAAATTGAAATCCCCTTATATGGCTTCTTTAGGCAAATTATAAGTGCATATTTCAAATTTAAAAGTACATAAACATGCACAAATGGGTATCACTGAATATGCATGACTCATTTGCATGTTTGTACTTTCTACATAAAATGCTTCAATATAATATTCATTAGCATATTTAGTTTCATTGTAAAGCTTCAAAAATATTACATATCATTCAGATAGCATCTATGAAAAAAGGAAACACACTATTTCAATTATTAATTATTTACAATAATTATGAAAACACTAACCACTAAATCGATGCAGTTTGGTAGAAGATGATATATAATACATGAATGTAAAAGCTCTGTGTAGAAACTAACACTTGATTGCAATCTAGCTGCAAGATTGCAGCACGCTTAATATGTAAATTAGCAGCAAGCTTGTGGCAAGTTTGCAATATGCTTGATGGCAAGCTTGTGTCAAGTGTGTGGCAAGCTTGTGGCAAGCTTGCAGCTAATTTACATACATGTATTTGGTACAAACGAGCTTGCCGTAAAAGCTCTGTGTAGAAACTAACACTTGATTGCAAGCTAGCTGCAAGATTGCAGCACGCTTAATATGTAAATTAGCAGCAAGCTTGTGGCAAGTTTGCAATATGCTTGATGGCAAGCTTGTGGCAAGCTTGCAGCTAATTTACATACATGTATTTGGTACAAACGAGCTTGCCGTAAAAGCTCTGTGTAGAAACTAACACTTGATTGCAAGCTAACTGCAAGATTGCAGCACGCTTAATATGTAAATTAGCAGCAAGCTTGTGGCAAGTTTGCAATATGCTTGATGGCAAGCTTGTGGCGAGTTTGTGGCAAGCTTGTGGCAAGCTTGCAGCTAATTTACATACATGTATTTGGTACAAACGAGCTTGCCGCAAGCTTGCCGCAAGCATGTTGCAAGCTTGCCAATGAGCAAACCAAAATTTGTATTTCGTGGACACGATCGACTATGTGCTTGTGATGTCATGGATTAGCACCTCAAGTACATTAGTAGTGATTGACCTGGTCTCTTGCCCACCCAGTCGCTGACCTTGGCATCTGTGGAATCTTGCAAGTAATCTAGATTTGCTAAAGTTTCACTCTACAAAATCATTAAATGACAATCGTGACTTTTTCAATTACCAAAAGTCTTTTGTCTTAAAAACTTTGGTCCTGAACAATATGCAAAAGTTTCTGGGTCCTTAATACCCATGCACGTTTCTTGTTTTCATTACAGCTAGTGGAGCTGATGCCAGTTTCTATGTCTTCTCAAAGACAACCGATTCTATTGTCATCAAGTTTGCTCTTATTGGGACTAGCTATTCAGCAACTGCCACTGAGCGAAATGGACCGTCATCAGCAAATGGTGTACGATCAAATGGACAGTTCACCTTCAACGGATTGACACCTGGCAAAGTCTATGATGTAACACTTACAGTTCAACGTGCTGGTCAAAGCTCTGCTTCCACTTCACAAACAGTACAAACACGTAAGTCTGTAGTTTTTATCTTATATAGTGTACGTAAGAATTACTATATGTGCTAGTCAAAGCTTTGTGTCCATCCCAAACACAGTGCAAACATGTATTAGCCTGTAATTTCTTAAATGTTATAGAGTGTACAATTACAGGTGTTGGTCAAACCTTTTTTCTCCACCTCAAGGCAGTACAAACACATAAGCCTGTAATTGCCATGTTATTACATTAAAGATTTACAATGACATGTACATGTGCTTTTCAACAAAAAAACACACACTGTGCAAAGTGTAAAGCTGGTCAAAGCTCTGTTTCCAACTCGCCTTTTAGAATTTTTGTAATCTGTACTCTGTAAGCTTTACACATATAATGAAAATGTACTGATGTTCACATTACATCCATAACCCTAACAGGATGGGGTAAAACATGGTGCCCCCCCTCCCAGATTTTTTTTTATTGCTTTGCAATGCGAGAAAAATTTGCCACATACTCTAGGGCGTTTTTTCTTTCAACTTTTATGTATCTTCGGACACCAAGTATTTGAAAGTCAGGCATACTGTTATGAACTAAATGACCTTTTGTGACCTAATGTCAACCTGAAAATGGAGAATTCGTTTTCTTATTTTCTTTATAAATCAGCCATCATTTCCTAACTAATGCAATTAATAAATTGATTAAGGATCCATTAATTTTAGTTACAGTTTTAGTTTTGGTTTATGTTCTTATTTCTAATTACCCATTTTGGGTTACAAGAAATATAATGATAATAAAAGTTATTTTACATATATACGTAAGTACATAAAACATAATAACTCAATTTTTTGCTTGCAGTTGATTGAAAATAAGGACGAAGTTCAGTTAGAAATGAGGATATGAAGGAGCCTAAATTCAAAGCAAAGCTTTCCGGTTGTTGGCTCCAACTATGAGTCTAATTTTATTTTTGATGTTTCTTTAGTACCAAACACTCCGACTTCTGTAGCTGCTGTACCCTCAGCGACATCTCCAAGTATCACCGTTACATGGCAACCGGTTGATGGGGGAGTGTCTCATTACCGAATCCGTCTCATACCATCAGGGGGTGGCGAGGAAACTTCCATTATTATATATACAGGCTTGGAGACGAGTTACACCTTTGAAGATATTCAGCCTTCGACAATGTATGATGTGACAGTGACTGCTTTAGCTAGAGAAAGGGAGTTGGAAGAAGAGAGTTACCCAGAGACTATACAAGTCACCACTAGTAAGTGATTCCTATATCAGAAAACAGGCCAGTGTGACTTAATGGCTGGCACTGGGCATTGTACTTATTGGGCACATTAACCTTTCATTTGCCATGAGTTCAAATTGGCACAATCGCAGACGTGCCACACTTGCAAATTGGCACAATAATAGTGACCAATTAACAAATGCACTGTGCATTACAAAAGCTTTTGCATAATAAGGTAGCTTAGCGAAACATTGTGGCCCGTAACAACGCGGGAAAGACGCATAGAGGAAAACTGCAAGTTTTGTATGTGCTTATAAAATTAGAATCAGACATATCTGAATAGAAATTTTCATATCATTTTGCTTAAACTTGTTCAAATATTTGAATACTAATTCTACATTGTAATATTTTGAGTCTGCCTTTATAGAATAAAACTATGATTTTGAGCAAATTTGTCATATGCGTTTTTCCCGCGTTCTTATACGGCACGATGTTTCGCTAAGCTACCTAACCCACTTTTGGTTTGTAATTGGCTACCTGATAATACCTTAATCACCTATATGTACTAATTTTATATTATATGTTATTTTAGTGGCACGTTAAAGGGCAATCCAACCTTGGTAATAAGATGATTAGTGTGAAAGCAGAAAAAATAAGAAAAACAAGGTGGTGAAAGTTTGAAAGAAATCGGACAAGGATTAAGAAAGTTATTGATGTGTAAAAAATGAGATCACTACATCTATGTGAATCTCAAATTGGCAATTTGGTGAGTCAATTGTGACATTTTTGTGGACAACTCTCCCATTTGTCGTACACAAAAATATCATTAATTTGCGGTTTTCTTCGAGCCGCTTTTACCCGCGGGGCAGTACTCAAAATATATTGGAGATAGCATATTGTTATAGGTCCTCATGAGCGAAAAGATCCTACTGAGTAATGCATTTTGAAAAAAAATGACATTTTAGTCATTTTGTGTGTTAGATCGAATGGGGGAGTTGTCCACAGCTACATCACAGTGACATTACCTATTCGGCCAATTTGAAATTCCCATATGCATAGTGATTACAACTTTCAAAAATTCATAACTTTCTTATTGCTTGTCCGATTTTGTTCAAACTTTCACCAATCTGCTTCTCTGATTTTTCCTCTTTCTTTCAAAGCAACTTGCTATAAAGGTTGGATTTCCCTTTAAGAGTTAAAGGTTATAATGGTCAAATGTATCATACATGTACCTCTCCTGAATTAAAAGATAAACTATTTTATGATGTTTTTGGCAATGTGTAGGGATTTTGTAAATACCTTATTATGTCTCCAATATTAATTGTACTATTTGAAATTGTTTTAGCCTGTGAGGAAATGTTGAGACCTCAAGATAACCAATAAAAATCTGCACCAGGTGGAAATGTTTACATGTATCTTCATTTACAAAATGCTCCTAGAAAACGGAGAAACAGAGAAAACACAGACAAAATTAAATTTTAACACACTAATGGATAATCTCTTTGCCTGAAACTTGTCTATGTCTTTTATTTTCAAATTGATAGATTTGTGCCCAATTCCACCAATGACTGTTTTACCCCAGTAATTTATATGGTATCTTTAATGACAACAAATATTGAGAGAAAATCCGTTCATTTTCTGTCCAGATTATGGTTATAGTTCCATTAATTTAATTCAGTTATTTTATTATCCATGAATAGTAAAATACATTTGTGACCAGATACAACACAACCACAAAAAAAGTCGCCAGATCTGACTTTTTATTTGAGGTCTGATTCTAAAACAGCAGATTCTCAGCTTTGAAATGATAGATAACTCATTAGCATTCAATGTTCTTAACCCACTTTACAAAGAGTAGAATGCCCAGTCCCATAGTATATTACTTTTGAGAAATAAGGGTTTAAAGTTCGCAGTCTATTGACTCTGACTCTGAGGTATTGTGCAAAGGTGACAAAAGGAGGATTATAACTCAAATTTCCATGAAGGGATTATCAGATTATCCTAAAACTTGGCATACTAATTAAGCACATCGGGCTCACCATGGTAGATAAGTATAAATACAAGAACCTGCACTGTTTTAAAGTTAAGGGACTTCAAAATGAGACAGGTAATCAGGGTCGTAGACAAGAAAACTAATACAACAAAATCCAGAGAAGACAAAACATAGATGTAATAAAAACTGTCAAAAATACCACTTTTAAATTGTATGGTGCCTCAAGATTTTTAAATTAATTAGAAAAAAGTATAATCTTTCTGGAAATACCCAAAACAAAAATTTGACCATGCAACCAAAAACACCTTCCCTTATTGAGCTCTTACTTAACATCACACAATGCGACTTGTGGGCGGTTTTGTTGTGCCTGGTCACATTTGGTTTACATGCATGTATACATTAACATACACAGATAAGCCTACACAATGGAGAAAACAATAATACACTTTTATTATTACATTTACAAATGTTAACAACTAATATTTAGCAAAAATTTGCAATATGAGGTTCACGATATTTACTTCTTTATCCTTTGCCAATATTTTTTTCTGCTCTTTCCAGATCCAGGACAACTTACTATCACCAGTCTGACTACAGCTAGCTTCACAGTATCCTTTGAAGCAGTGACTGATGCATTTGTATATGAGATATTTGATGGTTTAAATGATGGCCAACAATTTCCACAAACAACGGCTACACTGGGCAACTATCAACCGGGAAGCCTTGTTCAGTTGTCTGTCTATGCTGCGATTCCAACTGGTAACATTCTAGTAGGATCTCAAGATGTCTTACTGAGTAAGTATTTTCAATTAATATATATGTAAAGACCACTCAAGGGACCACTCAAGGGAAACAAGAAAACTGGCCTTCACAGGCAGGTGGTCTTTGTACAGGTTTCAATAAGAAGCACAGTTGAAGGGAAACCTAAAAGACCGTCTTTATAGGCAAGTGCTCTTTATATACAGGTGGTCACTAAAATAGGTCTCAATCTCTTTACTAGCAAAATTGTAGTCCTTATAGATGCCTTTTTAGTCCAAAATGCTTTGACAAGCCCCCCCCCCCCCCCAGAAAGCTTATCACATTTTCATTTACCTTTTTGGTCCTAAAATTTTGCCAGGGGCACACAAACACCCTGTGCCCCTTGATCCGCCATTGATTTATTAGACACCTCCTGATAATTTTGGGCATTTTCTGATACGCATGTCCTATGATTATGCACGCACCAACATGAAACTTGATTTCCAAGGTGTGAAAGTGCCCTTTCATAATAGTAAACCTTTAGTCTGCTCTTCGTACAGGTATACATCTTTACAGACAATGAATAATCAATCATCAACTTCCAGATTTTATAGGGTAGATAACTATTAACCTCTTCATTTCTTTCATTATTTTCAGAGCCTGAACCAGTAACAGACTTTACTCTGACTCCTACCACTGACACATTGACAGTATCAAATATTGTCCTTGGTAACGGTCGTGTTGATATAATTGCAATAGAATACAGTAGTGGTGGCACCCTTGAGGGCACTGCTTATATCCTGCCTTCTTCTGAGAAGACGATAGAGTTTGTACAACCGGATACATTTTACACTGTCCGTGTATTCACTGAGGTCTATACTGGAGGTTTGTCACAGAGAAGTGATGTGAGGGAGCATTCATCATCCACACCTTCTGGTAAAGATTGAAGCAATTTGTCATAACCCTTCAAATATCAGAAGACATACAGAATTACTGACAATAATTTTTTTTTCTGTAGTTAATGAGAGAGTTGAATTCAGTAATGATGAATTTTTGAGCTTTTTCAATCTTTCTAATGGTATTTCTTTGTTGAATCACAGTAGTGTACATGTAGCAATGTCACGTGAAAACATTCTCTTTAAATGCCTTCATATTCCAATTAACCCTAACTAATTATGGTGAAAACTTTGAACCAACTTTAGACCTCCCATGTATGTGTAGTCCCAATATAACCATATTTGTTTTCAGAGCAATTCACTGGTAACAATATTGAGCAAGATTTAATCACTTTATGGACGAGTCAAAAAAAGTTTATGAACAGTTTAGATAGGATGTACAGTTTTGGTAAGCCCTCAAAAACATTTCATCCGATTTCTTTGATATTAGATGATAAATAGCAAGATTCTAGCATAACTAAGCTTCTGTGATTTTTTTTTTCCTCCTCAAGTCAAATATTAACAAGTAAGAGTTAAAAAAGGAATTAGGACAGAGATCAAATCTCCTACAACGTGTACACATGTGTATAACCTACGGGGCAGGGGCGGATCCAGGATTTCGTATAAGGGGGGGCACACAAATGCAGGATTGTCAACTTTGGGAAACTGCTTGGAGGGAGACCCATATTTTTTCGGTCTCTCGCCAGCCCTCCAAAAGTCGCTCAGTGGGGGGGGGGGGGGGTTATGGGGTCCAGTTCCCCTCCATAATTCTCTGACAAGCAGAAAAAAAAAAAAAAAAGGTTTTCTGGTCGAAAAGGGGGGGCACGGGCCGGATTGCCCCCCCCCCCCTGAATCCGCCACTGCTACGGGGGGACTGTGTATGCTGTATACACACTATCTCCATCCGAAGCACTGACGTCGGGGTGGGAGGGTCCATCTTTTCATTCAAGGAGAACAGCATGATACTATATTTAACAAATTTCCAATTTCCTGTTTGCTAACAAAACTGCATATGAGCTTTAACAAGAGTAAAGAAGCAAAACCATTCACGAATTTACAAAACATTATCTTTCGCAAAATATGTATGAAGTACATGAATTGAATACAGCAAGGCATTGTCAGTTTCACAGCATTGTAAACATTAAGACTCGATCAGGAACTGTGATCCTCAAATGATACATGAAACAAATAAATTTTGAGATTCCTTATGATTTAAATGCTAATAAATATTGAACAAATTTTTATGTTTTTGCATATTCCATTTAAAGTTTCCTGGGTATTTTGCAGAGATTAAGAATTCTGAAGAAAACATGGTTTCAGCTTGATAATGGAAATAAAGAAAATGTAGTTTCATATCTTCTGCCTTCAAAACGCTTATTAAACAGAATGTGGAGTTCCAGCTCCGCTTAATGGAAAATCCAAGTCACATGTATTACGTACAACACACGTCCTCACGAGCTAGATACACAGTAGCGCATCCAGCATGCAATGATATACATGTAGCAGTGTATTGTGCATAGGTGTATTAACCCTTTCAGGACAGGAATTATTTAAGGGCTAAATTGATCACATTTTGTTCTTCAAATTGGCAACAATAATATTTTTCTTTTAGTGCTACATGGTTCTAATAAAGTATAATGTCTTTGAAAACAATATCCATAGAAAAAATTGCCAATTTTGATAAAAAACAATGATTTTGAACCTCTCAATGTGTTGCCAATTTAAGAATTTTAAAGCTTGTTCTTTATAAAATTACTGGCATCAAACGCAGCATGGTAATGCAACAAAAATGGACAATGGACAACAGAAAAATCTACTCTTCTCATGCATCTGGTATAATTTTTAGAGCTTTGAATAAAAACTTAATGAGCCAAACCACAAATTGTGGTCATTTGTCTCGAAAGGGTTAAATTGTTTAACATTTTTTAAATGAAACTGACGACTGTTTTGCATTTACAGAATATTTTGTGATTGATTCTATGGTAGTTTAAACTAGACAAATTTTAAAAGAACTTTTCCCCTTTGAAACGGTTAAAAGAAACCTCTATTGTAAACAGTTTTAATAAAACAACACTTTTTTTATTCATATATATTTCCAAAAAAAACTTAATGACTCAGCCCTAGCCTAAATCACTATATAACCTTGTTGAGTCCAAAACCTCACAATACACAATTATTCTCTCATACATGTGTAACATAATCATCATTTTCAAATAAATTATAAATGACTTGATATCACATTGCAATTGCATGACCAGTACTCATCTTTACCTTTAAATCTGTTATTCCAATAACAGTGAATCGAGGAGTTCCAGTCATTGATGAGATTACTACAAGTACCATCACTATCTCATGGACTGAGCAGCCACCATACACCCACCGTATCTTTATCCAGGAGAAAGATTCTGATGACATACTAGCCGAAATGAGTTACTCACAGGCAGATGCAATTACTTCCCATACATTTGATGTTCAACCAGCAACATTGTATCAAGTCACAATAGAGCTGATCGCTAGTGGCGGTGGTATATTCCGTACATCTTCCAAGGATGTGCGATCGTGTAAGTACATGTATGCTGTTCACAAGAGAAAAGTAAGGTTGCAAAACATGCTGCATCCATAAGACATACAAAATTGTTTTCAATTCACTGTAGGCAACTAGATTTTTCATAGGTCGGTTTTACATTTCTATGTCGCACAATAGGCGCTAGTTTTGTTACAAACTGACATTGCCTACTGTGATGATAAGAAAAATTGTTTTTTACTCAGAAATTGGATTTATTGCTGTAGCATATTTTGGAACCAAACTCTTCATATTTGGCCATGTGAAGATATTATTCATATAAGGATGTTGACAAAGGATACTGAGGATATTAAAAGTACTACCAGTCCTTACAGTACAGTGCATCCCAGAAAAAATTTGGAAATGAAATAAATCTTGCATCAATCAATAAATATCTGGCAATATTTTATGCTCGAGTTAGCAAAGCCGTTTTTGTGAAAGGGTGCAAAATCCAGACTTGATAAGAATTTACATTATTTGGTTCTGGCTGGTATCAGCAAAGGTGAAAGTTGTGAAAAGGCTTGGAAATGTCCATATCCTGATCAATAAAAGACAAATTATGAAAAGAACAGGCTATATTCTCTGCGTATCTTTACGTATCCGATCAATATTTTATGCTTGAGTGAGCAATGAACTGATTTACTGAGTGTTTTGAAATATTGCTTTTTGATGAGCTTTTAAATTCAAGCTGGCTTGCTCCACTAACCATAAAGTTTTGACAGGATACATGATGAATTTCCTTCGTTGGAGCATTGACTCATTGCCTTTCAGATTGGGGGCCCTAGCCCCCTGGAGATGGTTATCTTTAAGTTAATCCTTCAGTCAACACAAGGCCTTGGGCCAGTAATCTGAGCATCAGCACAGGCCAGGGTGGGCTTGTTCGTCTGGAGCTAGCTCGCGCACATCGTCGTACAGTTTAGTTAGACTCTACTCATACTTGCACATGTTGCACATGTGCAAGTTAAAAAGAAAGTGATTTCAGTATCGTGTATAAATCTCTTTGAAAATGCTTGAAAATGAATCAAACATTTTAATTACAATTATCATCGTTAATGGGGTGAAATAGAAATGTGCCTAACATGTCTCTACGTCCGCTTCTGGCAATATAGGCCTAAAAATGCATGTTAGAACATAAGCCTACTGTACTTTTTTTTTCTTGGCTATCTTGCTGTCCGTAATTTAAATTTATTCAGTGGGGTCACATAGCCCAATAGCTCTTATTTTTTTATTATTAGGCCTAGGTAACAGAATGGTTTTCAGAAAAGATCCCCCCCCCCCATTGTACTAAAGGTAGGCCAGCCTTTGTCTCTCGTCTTTTTTGTTTTTCTTCATAAGGCTCTGACAACTCTGCAGTCTAGGGAGCGAGACTACACCTTGTTCTGCGTATGTCACTGTACGTAAATTGACTTATTGAATTCCGAGTTTAGGCCTATTTCTACAACGAGGCAATACGCGTCCGTCGATCTCTCATTGTAGCTCTCGCTCAGTTACTCGGATCTCAATGTTTCAATTTTAAAGTACTGAATAATACCTATCTTCGCTTCTACGGGGTCATTTTCTACCGTTTGAAGTTGTATTCGGGTTAGCGTTTCGTTTTCGAAGTTCTGGTAATAACATCAAAAGCAAAATGAAGATATGAAATAAAGAAATATTAGTGTAATTAAGTCGCAATCAGACGACCTTCAAGGCATAAGGCCAGCCCTTATTCTCATGCAGCTGATAAACAGCTGTCGTTGAAAACGTACCTCTATACCGCGTGGGGGGAAATGTCTCCAACACGAGTCGCATCTGAAATATTTTTGTGTATTTTAATATAATATCTCCGGCATTACTTGCCCGATTTTCATGCTTTACACGCCATTTTGGTATACGAATCCTCGGTCGCAAACTTGGAGTTAAAAAAAAGGATATACTTTTTGAATGCAGAGATTTTTTTGTTCTCATAATCTTTTCAGTCAAGCTCTGGTGGCGAGTCTTATCAGCGCTAAAGCACGCTCAAGGACGTTCATGATAAGAGCTCAATCGCGCGTGCTGTACGTTCTGAATCTCAATGCGTCAAATCCGAGTTTTGGGGCTCTAACTCGGATGGCCTCTGACGGTAGAAACTCGTAATGTATATTAGAACATAAAGAACAAAGCCTGTTCTTCTAAATGATATATAATGATCAAAATATGAAAATTTTTAAGTCTTTTCATGATTCTCACTTTGCTGATACAAGAGAAAACAAATACAAACATGTGTGAAATGTGGATTTTTGCACCCTTTCACAAAAGTGGCTTTTGCATGCTTACTCATTGTTAGATATTTTGGTGTCATTTGATAGAAGAGACCTTAAAGAGTACCAATCACAAACAAATATCTGTATACTAGGGGTTCCATGTCGCTATACTTTATTCAAAATATGAGCTTCAAATGTTTATTCTATAAAGAGATATAGCAAGTTGAAATACGCTCCCAGAAACAAACAGCGACTTGCGAGGAGACTAGTCAACACAATTATTTTTATTGGTGATTGGTACACTTTAAGCCATCCACAGGTATGAACATTTAATGTTAATATTTTGAAATCTTTGGGGAGACTTTTTCCAACTGTCAACTTTTAAAGGTTCTTGACTCTGTTGATACAAGCCAGACCATTTACCAATTCTTGTCAAGTCTGAATTTTGCACTCTTTCACAAAAGGGACATTTGTTCATTCAAACACAACATGTCGTCAGATTTGTGTGTGTGTCACGTCATAGAAGAGACCCTAAGATATTTAATAGCATGAAAATTTCCTGATAATATTTTGAAATATTTATCTAGGGAGATTTTTCTCAACTGTTAACTTTTTGGGGGGACACACTGTATAATATGTATAAAATATGATATGAATTGAATTAGACAAATGCTGCTCACCCTTGGGGTCCCGTTCAAAATAAAAATAAAATGCGAGCATCAGTTCAGTATCTTTAGCTCTGAATTTTATATTGAAAGAGGAGAATACAGAACAAGTTTATTGTATATGCAGATAAATCTGCTTTCTCCTTTAACCTTTTAGTCATTGAGGATTATGTGTACTGTAGTCATTTAATTTACTCACTGAATTCAAGCTCAGTAAACCATCTTACGGCATAGACTCTCTGCTGTACGCAATTTCTTTCCACAGTAACGCAGCGCTTCAATGCGGATTCTAAATGGCTTATGTGAAGATAGCACACACAAAGTTTCAGCGCCCAATATCCCCTACAATATGTGCTATAGTGTTACACAGGTCAAAGTTCATGGGCGGTGCTGGGCGGTTCAGTGAGTAATAAGAAGGGCGGTCCCGGGCAATTCAGTGACTAAAAGGTTAAACAGAATGTTGAGTTCTAAAAGTGCAGTCGAAAATTACTTTTTAAGCTTTCTCATTCTTTCTTTGTTAGTTTGGAAGAATATCATAGAAATGTCCCCTGGAAAAGATTTCTCTTCAAATGCCCTCATATTTGAAACATGACAAGATATAGCTGAAGTATTTGGCCTGAACATTCATGCCACTAGTGTGTGCAGTCCCATGTATACCCATTTCTGTGTACAGTGCTTGTGCTTTTCAACAAGATTGGGTCAATTTCCTGTCATTTTGATGCTTCCAAAACCTCACAGTATGATGGGGAACCCTATGTCTGTGCACCTAACTGAAAATGAACAAAAATTTCTCCAATATTCCTCTAAAGCTTAGTTTTATATTATTCCTGATATTCTAAAGAGTAAATTTGCAAAAAATCCCATCAAAATTAGAGCAAGAACAATGCCATTTTCACAAGAAATGGCGGCCGTGTCATTTCAGTGTTAAAAAAACAATGGTGCCCATGTCTGTGCACTCATTCATTTTACACGCAGTTTGGGAGTTTTGATGTGAAAGCTACATGTAGACAACATTTTGAGGCTTAAGAATAAAATATCTGAAATAAGACCTTTTTACATCATTTTGACTCGTATTTCGCATGAATACCGATTGCTATATTATAAGGATGAAAAGTTTGATGAGAAGTTTGTACGTTGCATGTTTTGTTTTATCAGAATCGTGCAGTTACGCGTGCACGCAGTTACGCACGTGTGCGCAGACATGGGCACTGCGCAGACTTGGGCACTCTAGCCATACACCAGTTCTTATGTGTACATGATTGCCTGTTCCAATTGCTTTAAGACACTTTCTTTCACAATGTAATCAAATGACCTGGGTTGGTATTCTGAAAGCTGTGTTAGTGTGAAAAGTATGTTAAACATAATCGGTATTCTGAAAACTATGTTAAGTCCAAAACTATGTTAACAGAGTTTTTTGGTGGGAAGATGCAGCGTGCATATGCATATTTTTACGCAAGCCCCATGTGCAGACTTAACATAGTTAGTTAACATTGCTTTGGTATTATGAAACCTCTTTTAACCTAAAGATAGCATAGAAGTTAACATAAAACATAACATTGGTCTAGGGGTCTTTTAACTATGATTCATCAGTCTATTTATATGTGAAATGCATAAGACATTTTCTCTTCTGTGTTTTTCCAATTTGGTTTCTGTGATAACTATCATAATCATTCTGCTAATCTATAACTTTCGAACATGGAACAGACATAGAAACATAAAAAAGAAAGGAATAAAGTAACTTTTTTATGAGCACATTTGCAAGGACGGTAATGCGTATGAAATAAATGCGCACCATATTTGACATACTTGTAGGCGCAGTCAAATGAGTATCAAAGATAAATGGGCATGTCAGGGGCATAACCTTAAAAAAAGATAACATACCCTTAACATAGTTTTATAGGTATGTCAAGGGTATGTTAGCTTTGCGACTTAACATAGAATTAAATAGAAGGTAACATAGTTTTCAGAATACGGCCCCAGAACTCAACTTTATCTTAACTCTTTATAAGATCTGAAGATGATCTCCCTGTGCCAAATAGTGTTTTTAATTGGACAGTTTTACCAAAGGTTTCGATATTATTTAAATATTTCCATTGTAAAAAGACTCTCCATTTATATGGGTGTCAAAATGATTGTCATGTAGCCAATGAAGAACGTAAATGGGTTATTTCAAAGAGCTTATATCATGTTCTGAGCAGTCTTTCTGTTACATGGTGTCAGTTGTTTTGTGCCAATAAAAGAATTTTATACTTACTTACACTTACACTTACACTTTTTATAACTCTACATTACATAATACATTGTGGGCAGCAAGTTAATCAAGAACATAGAAGTGATTCACATGACTTTCACACAAAGATAATTTCTCGCCAAATGTCGTTTTTCTGCAAATTACAAGCTTTCCATTGGTATTGTATATGATATGTATATGACATGCTTAGTTTCATAATATGTCTAAACTAAACACTTCAATCAGTGGCAAACTTGTTATCATCTATTTCCTGTATATTTTGAGTTGTGATAGATATCAAAGTTTAGTTGAGTTGCGATGAATTATGAATAATTGCAAGTCTTTATGCAACAGAGCTCAGAACTTGTGTTCCTCTTATTTACATGTACATTTTCACAACAGATTTTTGTCTCTTTCTTGTTGTTTCCCATGTAGTGCCTGACGCCCCAACATTTTCCCAGATTACATCAGTTGATCTGACATCCATTACCATATTATGGGACATTCCTGCTGGTGCTTCATCTGATGGGTTTGAAGTTAGGGTGCTCCCTCCCCCCATTCCTGGAAATTACCCCATCCTTGTGAATGAGAGATCCTATATCATTCAAAGTCTTCGACCTGGAACTGTCTATGATATCAGTGTAGTGAGTCTGTCGGGACAAGCTGATAACTGCCAGACATTCAGCAGTCCTGTTCAGATTGTCACCAGCACAGGTCAGTAGATTGCTTTCCTGGCTGAATGTAATCTTAGGAATAATATTCTACAAGCTAATTCTTTGTAGAGATTAACAGATGTGCCTATGATACCATAGGCCTATGTGTGCACGACATCAAAGATGTAAAGATTCCTTGAACAAATTGAAGAATGTACTTTTGACACCCCACATACTCAAAGATATCAGATTCTTAGTACAAATTGAAGAATATACTTTTTTAACAGAATTCATTCAGATTGTTTTTTCAGAAAAAATTATTTGGATAAAATTCTTTCTGCTGGGCAAATTGTTTGAAGTATTTTCATTTTTATTTTTCTTTCTTTTGGTGTGGGAGGGGGAGTAATCACAATAAAATGTAAAGTCTGTCAGTAAGCCAGTTTGTAATTACAATTAGTGCATATGCAGATAAAGGTCATTTGTACCAAGTATAATTGACCTTTATGTGCTTTCATAATGTGCGCACCGTCATGCACGCCACCAAAACAATATGCATGTGCGTATAAATTGGGATCATTTCAGGGTCACTTGTACCATGAATTAATTACGAACTGGCTTATTACAAAAGCATACCAGAGGACTTATATTTTGCCTTCAGAGCGAACAGCAGGTGTTGTGATTTGGCCCTGTGAAATTGCTATAATCTGACTTAAAGCAAGTTGTGACTAATTTTCCTTACTCAGATATTTCAACTTTTTCTTAACACAGAACCTCTGGGTGTCTTTGAGATTGTAGCTGTAGACATCTATGATACCAGAGCATCGGTGAAGTTCACTCCTTACGACGTGATGTTTTTTGATGTGGGTGGATATGAGGTAACAGTAATGCCATCCGATGGAGGAACCCAGCAGGTCATCTCAGTCCGAGCAGATGCATGCACTGCTGATATCATGGACCTGATGGGTGGTACCCGCTATGATGTTGAATTATCAGCTAGAATGAGTAGTAATGATCAGAGTTTCAACACTACAGCAACAACAACATTTGTAACCTGTAAGGATGCATTTCAAATTCAAGATTTTTGTATTATTTGGTATTATGATAGGAAGGTGATTGGTTCGACATGTAATCCACATAGACATGATTTGTGAAATTTAGATATACAGATGGTTTGCAAGAGATATTAACCCTTCATATGTGTTTGCATTAAGGTAGCTGAAGTGGCACATAAAGACAAATCTACGATGCAGATGTGATGAAGATAGTGGAAAATCATTATTTCATTTTATTATGGTTCATAGAGACAGAACCATGATACTAGGATGAAGTGTTAATATATATCCCTACTGACTCAGTTAGGCTTTACCCAAAATCGTTATTCAAATAAGTCACATTATTATTGTAGATGCACTGGTATTGCTAACTGTTATGTCGTTTATGTTCCAGGCGATATCCTGTGCCTCTGCATTTGGCTAAGCTGCCTTTTTAGTAACATGCCAATGTAAATAATTGATCCCCACTGTGCCTGGTATATCATATGTCAAACTAAAAAAAAAGAAAACCTTACAGTATACCATACAATTAGTCGTACATGTATGTATACCTACATGTATACATGTTTGAAGAAAAAAAGGATCATAAAGATAAATAAATAAATCAAATCAAATCAAATCAAATGTATGTCCAGACAGGTTGGTTATCCGGACAGTTAATTTAATATTTGAACAAGTTTGCATGCAATATTTCATGATTCGCTTCATGAGATGTTGGACAAATATAATAAATGACAGATGTTTTATGGTGGTTAGTGCTGATGCATATTTTTCATGAAATCCAACAGCAAATATGACAGCTTTATTTTTGTTAAGCGTTCGGATACACAACTCCCCTGCTTACTACATGTTCATTTACTTTCACAATGCAGTTGCAATTAAAGGCAAGTCCCTAAATCGTGATTCTGTTGCGTTTTATTTAATCACAACTTTTTATACAAGAAGGCCCAGAGCCCTGTTGATGAATATTGCCTTCAATCTCCATTTTGCTGCAATCAAATTTATATCATGATGAACTACTGTATACGGCATAAATTTCGTGGCCATAAATTTTCGTGAATCAGACTAGCCAGCTAGACTATTTCGCAAGTGGTTGAATTGGCAATCAGGAAATTCTGAAATCTACAAAAGCAATGATGATGTACTTTCACAAAGCCAAGTGGTGACCAGGGTCCCGTTTCATGAAACTTGCTTTCACTGATAATTTACAAAAAATTTTTATAAGCTACTGAAATCCTTGCATCTGATTGGCTGAGAGCAAATTTGTCAGTAAAAATCACTGACAAGACACTTGATGAATCGGCCCCCAGGAGACAAAAAATTAAACTAACTACTTATGTTGGCAATATTTTAGCATGTTGTTGAATTCCGGACCCACTCGCCATTCTCAAATTTAGCGAAAATGAAACCCTTGTGAAATATATGGTGTATACAGTACATGTATGTGTTTCAGTAACTTGAAATTAATCTTTATTGATTGTAAAGATATAATTGATGAAAAGAGATAAGATTGATTTTGGGGAGGTACATACAATTTTTTTGTAACTGTTTTGCCCGATTTCACAAAAGTGGTTTATCTTAACCCATGGTTTAAACCTCCATAAGCGTAGTACGCACATATCATCATGTCCATTGGGTGGGCAACAATATGCTCGAATAAATGTATATGCTAACTTTATTCCACTGTAGAGGTATAAACTATGATTTAAACCATGCCTAAAATAAACCTCTTTGGTAAATTCGGGCCTATGCAGTTCGTATGTTCCACAGCCCAGTACTTAACCCTTTGACCACTAATCAAATTTCTTTGCCAAAATTTCTTTCCACAGTACCGAAGTCTCCTGTCAGTGTCACACCGATATCAAGAGGCTTCTTCTCCTTCACTGTAGAGCTAGAACCTCCAGTAAACAGCAGCTACGATGGGTTTGTCATTACAGCGAATGGTGTATCACAACAGATCCTTCGGGGTGAACCTTACCAAGCAACATTTGAGAATCTGATTCCCGGTTTGGCATACAGCGTAAACGCATACTCCTTTCTGTTTACACCAGTTCTGACAAGTCAAGCTCTAATGGACTTCACCCCAGTATCCGTCACAACAGGTGCAGTAAAAAAAAAAGATGTTTGGTTCACAGAAACTCTTGAGGGATTTGCTGTTGAATATGAGATTTTCTTTCAGGTATTTTTTTTCTTTTACTAGAGATCTTTTTGACTTTCCTGGAGCTAAATCACTCAATTCAGGTGGTTTCTTGTCCATTGTATGCTACATGTATGTGTGCAGAAAATATTGTCTCACAGATTTTTATAAATAGTGTTTGTTACACTGAACATTAGTTTGTTCATGTGGTCACAAGGTTAAACAAACAATAAAATTGTGTAATAATAGGATATTTGCCTGGGTTAAACAGTGAGCTTGATCACTCTTCTTTATAGCATTTTCCTCTGATGAATGTGTGTTGCACTTTAGGGCCATTCTCCTCTAAAACATTCAATTCCAATGGTACAAATGACGAAATATCGCCCTCAAAAAATTATGAAAGTTATTTGGATTCGCAAACTTGAATACATGTACTTACAGAATGCGAAACAATTAATAGATGACGAAATCCAATTTTGTGGAACAGGTAGTCAAAGCTGACCATGCTTTTGCCATTTTTGATAGCCTACCAGATACAACAAGTTCTTCATGCAGAAACGTCTTGATTTCAACGAGTATCTTTGGTGTCTATGGTCAACGTGTGTATAGAAACGTTTGTTTATGTATACCAAAAAGATTCATAATCCCTGTGATAACTGCCTATTTCAAAAGATTTAGAAAGAAATTTTCCCAGTGACAGATGTTGTCAGGTAGTGCTAAATTATTATTTTCTGCATTGAAAGAAATTTTTTTTTTAATGTGATTTGTTATATTTCGACCATAAACCTGACAATGTAGGATAATTCTATTTGAAAATATGCATATGTCCTTCATAATCAAGCATGGCATCTAATTGAACGAATTATGCCACTTGGTTATGAATACATTATGAAAATGGAGACTTTGTGTGTGGAAAGAACGTTTCACTTCAAATTTTACAATGTATCTAAAATTAAATTGGACAACTTTAAATAAAAACCTTTAGTGGCTTTGTAAGGTACCATTTCAGTGTTAGGAGGAAAAGTTCAGACATTCTGAGTCTCAAGTCATTGTTCAACACTTAATTAAGGCCTTGGACAGGATTTGCCGCCCATGGCATGGAAGGGGTTATACCAGAAAGATTAATCATTTTGCTGTTTTGTGTGTGTTCTTTAGATACTCCTGATCCCGGTGAGGTAACTGTTCAGTCCTTCACCACCGACTCCATTACAATCAGTTGGGGAGATGTGCCAAATGTAGCTCAGTATTCTGTCACTATCAGTCCAATGGAAGGACAGCGTGCAGAGAATATCATGAACAGAAGAGTCGACTTCACCCTGCTTACTCCAGGGAGGTTGTATGTGATAACCCTTAACTCAGAAAGGACCTCTGGGTCTGATATTACCACCAGTGTGATGCAACGCACCAGTGAGTGGAAAATTGGTTGTTATTTTCTTATTTATTTAGTGATTTAGGTAACTTAGCATAATGGAGTGGCCTGAAAAGACGCAAACGTCAAAATCGTTGTTGAAAGTCGTGAAATAAAAGATGGAAGTAGATGTACATGTACATGTATGTAATGACAGTTTGGGCAATATTAAAGTGTACCAATTACAAAAAAAATATTTTGCTCTGTTTGTTAGGGGTTCTATGTCAATATATTATATTTAAATTATGAGCTTCAAATGTTAATTCTATAAAGAGATATGGCAAGTTGAAATAACTTCCCAAAAAGCCACACAGCGTGTTGTGAGGAGACTAATCAACGCATCCGTATGCACTCGTTTAGAACAATTGCTTGCGCAGAACCAAACTCGGAATTGGGTTCTGTGCGAGGGGGGTTTTATGTTTTCCTTCATTTTCTTCATACTCCTTAACCGTTTACCCATAGAAGGCCAGGTAAAGTGTTTTGAGGTTGATTTAATACATTGTAGCAGTACACAAATGAATTTTTTTTAGGTGATTGGTACACTTTAAGCTCAATCAAGGTGGTAGAAATATTTTTACTAGATCAAGAGCTTTGTGATATGTTTCTACCTTAATGCCATAAATTATGATTTTCAACAATCATGCATTTTGCATTCTTAAGGGAACATTTCATGCCACTACATGGGTGACTTCTTCAGTGATTTTTATTACTGGTTTACAAGAAATCCCAGCAAATGATCAAATTCAACGTAGTATATAATACAAGGTCAAGACATTACAGACAGAGCATGATCAAACAAACTATCTGTTAGTCCAAACATATAAAACAAAAACATTCAAATGGGACTCAGCAAGTGTACATGTAGAATGAAGAGTGAATAATTATCAGCTTAATAATTGTGAAATTTGACTCAAACTGCATACATGCATGTACACTAATTGATAGATGCCCTTATTGATATGCCTGAATTTGTATGCATTGCATTGAAGAAGTTCCCCACAGGTTCCCTCATATAATGCTTTGTTTCAGTTTTAAGATTAATTAGACATACATGTACAATATCTTCACAGGAAATAGACTTCACTATACATGAGCCTGTCTCACTCCGAGGAAGAAAATAATACCTTTTCTTCATAGATTAAGATACTGAACTTTATCAAGTTAGCCTGAGATAGCATTTTCTTTAAAATCTGCCTCCAATTATCTCATTGCAAGCAGACAAGTGTACTGTAAAGGTGCATTGTTCTGTTTTGGAATTGAACCATTAAATATTCCCTGACTTTCAATTGAAGATCTTTATGTCAATTTTATATTGTTTACTATCAGATCCATCTCCACCATCTTCACTGATTATTACTAATCCTGCTGCTGCTGATACAATAGGCCTTCAGCTTAGTTGGTCATTACCAACAGAAGGAGAATGGGATCGCATTAGGTATGTACATACAGGTTTCTCACCCGAAAATTGTCTACAACATGGTCCAAAATCAAAGAAATGATTATGGCACCTCCCAGGCAAGTGATATGAGAGGACCAAACCAATTTTGCTGATTGGAAGTATGTACTGACATATTTACTGGTCAATAGTGAGTGAAATATTGCCCTAGGCTTGTGGCATGCCAGGGAGGTGATTTGGGAGAACAAAAGCAAGTTTGGAGGTTAGCTCTAAAAAGGTTGAAAGGTTGGGTTATTGTGGTGCTCTCTCAGCCAGGGGGGGGGGAATTCCACCCCTACCTGATCTTGGCCATGCAGTGACAAAAATTTCTGCACCTTGGCACACATAGATAATCTTATAAAGAATAAGTCTGTAAAGTTTCTTACTATATCTCAAACGGTTATTTAATTATTGCTAATTTATTATTAACATATTGACAATGCTGCATTGTGCACACATATGGAGAAATGTTCATTTTGGCCGATTTTTATATTGCGTGTACCTGTTGATCAAATTTTATGAATTTGTTATCAAAAGATTTGTAAGACTCTTGGTGAAAAATGAAGCTCGAGGCGCTAAAAAATATCCTCAAACATATTGGGGTAATAAGTCTTATACTAACCAATAAGGGGGTAGTCAATATTAGGCATGGTACTGAAATTCAAATATTCAAATTGTTCTAAAAGTTTACCACCGATCGGAACTCAATGCCCCTTTTCCCATTATTCCAATATTCACCCAATAACAAATAATGATTAGGAAACTTGAAAATCTGAAACATCATGCCATTATTGTCTTTGAAAATATCAGGAAATCTTATATAACAGACAATAACCAGACAAAATACCATATTGTACCCTCTACATGATACGTTAATTGCAGGATTACCTATACTCCAACAAATGGAATAAGTCAGAGTGAGTTGGTTGGTAGAGCAGTCACAACTTTCACATTGGAGGGACTGTTTCAGAACACAGACTACACTGTGGATGTGACGTCAGTGTCTGGTCTAGATAACACTACAGAAGATAGTGCCCCAGCATCTCAAACAGTTCCAACTCGTGAGTACACATTACCCATACCAGTTGTCTTCTTTAACCCTTTCAGGACAGGAATTATTCAAGGGCTAAATTGATCACATTTCGTTCTTCAAATTGGCAACAATAATATTTTTCTTTTTAGTGCTAGATGGTTCTAATAGGTGTAATGTCTTTTAGAACAATAAACATGGTTAGTGATTTTATCGATACGTTGAAAAAATTGCCAATTTTGATGAAAAACAATGATTTTGAATCTCTCAATGTGTTGCCAATTTAAGGATTTTGAAGCTTATTCTCCTTTTTAAAATTCCTTACATCAAATGCAATATGGTCACGTGACAAAAATGGACATAGCATGTGCAGAAATTTTTGCTCTTTTAATTCTACTCATACATCTGGTATATTTTTTAGAGCCCTGCATCAAAACTTATTAAGCCAAACCACAAAATGTGGTCAATTGTCATGAAAGGGTTAATACACGTTTTGGATTTTCTTTATTTATTTTGTGTATTTATTAATTTATTTGTTTAGACAAACAAATAAAATGTATAGAAACATAAAAAGTAAGAAATATCACCAGCTAGTGCCCAAACTGAACTAGCTCCTGTTGCTAAGGTTCTATCTCTAGTCAATGTTTTACAAATATAAACAAACGTTTATAAATACAAAGTCATCTTATTTTTAGATTTATGTTAAAAGGTTCATGAAAATAATTGATTGATAAAGATCGAAAATGAAAAGAATTACATATACATGTACATGAGAAGAAAAAGCAAGAATAAAATAAAATTTTGAGTCCATGAATAAGAACAATTTAATTTTAAATCATCATGTTAGTCTTTAAAATGGCAATGCAGTGTGAAATTTATGATCACTATATACGGGTGATTCACTAGTCGGGATGTAGCCAATTTAGACCTGAAAATTTGGTCACAAGACTTTAGTGATGCTTGAGGCAATTATTATAAATGCCTATTTTTTGTGCCGTGCTTACCATTACTTGTGGCATTCCAGCAAATTTGAAAAAATGCACATGTGGCAAATAAAAAGCGAAGTTATGTTTTGTGTTCTTTACTTCCAGGGAGACTTCCACCAGGTAGCATGATTATCACTCTTATAGATGAGACATCAGTGTCTGCTATCTGGACCATCTGGGACAACGGTGTGATATTATATGAATTGTTGAATCAGGATGGTAGCACAGATGAAACTGACACTTTGCCAAATGCAAGACTCATGTTATCAGACCTGACACCAGCATCCGTGTACAGACTCACTGTGGAAGACTTGAGTGGACAGAACAACCCTATAGCAAGAGAGTTCAGAACAGGTATATGCACTTTAATGACTAGAGCAACTGAACTCTTTATTTTCTTTATTTTCTTTAGATTGAAACCCTGGATTCCCACATTGTTTGGAGTTTATGGTACATATGAAGAGTTTTGTTGCAAAACGCGTTATCTCCATTTGAGATGTTCTGAGAAAAGCAACATTGTTTTGCCACAAGTTCATGCAAGGACAAAAAGTCAGGAAATACATGAAATGATCACTTAACTTGTATTAAAATAATGGTGGTCTTGAAAAGAAATCTATGATAATTACTTTTTTGAAAAAGATTATGATTTTCAACTTTTTTTTTTGCAAAACACAGTATATCCACAAACTTTTTTCTCTGCAAAAATGCATTATATCAAAATATGTTGTTTATTTACCTACTGTTAAAAATGATTTGATTTGATGTTTATTTCTGATACTGTACAATAGTAATCCGTGTGGAGAGCATCCACACATTAAGGACTTGATTTTGGGGTCCAAATATGGAGCCAGATATTACCAACAGTAAATCTACTGAATTGGAGCATTACGCGTAAATTCTCCAAGGCTCCCCCTCTTCTAGCACATCTGCGTCTCACTGCGTGTACATGTATCCATTGATTTAGTTGTGTGCATTAATGACGTCATGAATACACACTTGATATAATGCGTTTTGCTCTGAACCAGGAGTGGCGCTTATTGCGTTTTGCAAAAAAAAAAGAAATCAGTGTTTTTGACCTAAAATGAATGTAGATTTAAAGTGATTTCCTGAAAACTGATTATGGACCCAGATATAGCTACATGTATCTCTCTTTGACCTTTCAATTTTGAAAATTTTGAATTTTAGCATTTTGTGCATTTTGCACCAAAACTCTTCATATGCACAGTATATGTGCCAAAATTCGATTGAGGCAGTCCACCTTTAGTTCCATTAGTCTCCTGAAGCTGGTAAACTGATTTTTTTCAACTCAGAGGCTCTTTAGAGCCAAAATTATAATGAAAGTATTATCTGTGAACTATGGGGATGCATATAAACATTATCTCTCATTTGCAGAGAATATTAATCAGGGGCGGCACTCCCGGTGCCCCTTTTTATCAGTGAAAAGTGCCCTTTTTCACAGCTGATAAGTGCCCCTTTTTCTTTGTATAGTGCCCCCTTTTTTCTAATAAGTGACTTTTTTGTCTTCTGATAAGTGCCCATTTTAACCTCAGACATTAGTGCCCCTTTTGAAATCTGGCATGTGTCCCTGTTTTTGTCTAATTAGTGCCTGTTTTCTGTTATAATAGTGCAATTTTCCCTTCTAATAAGTGCCCTTTTTCACCTCTGATGAGTGCCCCTTTTTAAATGCCCCCTTTTCTTTCTTGTAAGTGCCCTTTTCCTTTCGAATAGTATTATTTTCCCTTCTGATAAGCACCCCCTCTCTCTTCTGATATGTGTGCTTACAAAATGTGCCCTAAAGTCCACAAAAGAGCCAGTTACCTAGCTTGAGAGAGTCAGAGAGGCTTCATATAGTATAGTTTCCCCTACTGATATCAGCACAATTTGAGGCAGTGAATCAGAGCAGGGAGCAGGATGGGCACAATGCCCTAAATTATACGAGAATGACCATTGCCCCAAATTAAAGGACTGAGGACAATTTTTTCCTAAATTTTTTGCAAAGCTTGCTCACATTTACAATATATCTTCTTACCATATTAGGAAAATCACTTCAAGTATGTTGATTATAGGTGTTAACCTTCAAGTACTATTAATTCTTCTATTTATGATGAGATTGTGCTTAAAACTGCATGAAATTTAGTTAATTGCTCAAATAAAAATCTGCAATTTACGACCTCACAAATGCATTGAAATTAGGCCTACTGCTGAGACATCGATGAGAAAATTGTCAAAGGTAACATAATGTAAATTATGATAAATGATATTTAATTGCCCAAAATGAATTTGTAGTTGTTATTTTTATACATATCTCTGTATATAATGCAACATCTGTGGCCTTCAGTGTTAGAAAAAATCTTTAATTCTTTGCTCGCTCACTTCACTTGCTCGCCAATGAATAGTCTGACCATTACACCCAACTGCAAAGTAGTTTTTATCTAGAACCATGTTAAGATAGAACCAATAAATTTTTAAAAAATGATTCTCAATAGTGTATTAATCAGAATGTAGGGGTATACTAATGTCTCAATGTTGTATGTTTCTGAATTGTTTTTACCCTTTGTAGATGCTCCTTTTTCTCAACAAAAAAATGCATACAAGAACACATAAGACGAGCCTAACAACAAACACGATAAAAACTACTTTCGAAAAATAAAGACAATTTCAATAGCCCTGTCTATCATCTTTAGAAATGTGCGAACATTACAATGGCGTATTACGTAATCCAAACAAGATTTCTATGGGCAGTACAATGGGCCTTTGAAATTGCCCTTGAGTTTATTTTTTTGAAAGTAGTTTCTATCGTGTTAACATAATAATACATGAAAAGTAGTAGAAGTGATGATCAATTAGGCATGGAGCACATGCCCCTTTTTTATTCAAAATGATACTGTATGATGAAGGAGATAAATATGTTTCTGTTACATTGTAGAGCCCTCTCCAGCATCTGGAATAGAGGGGATAGAAGACAAATCACAAGCCTTTGAGATTACTTTCACTTGAACCATATCCCTTGATGCCGAGTTCTATAATCCCTTGATGCCGAATATTACTTTGTTTTGATTGCATTTTAGGGCCCTCTCCAGTGTCTGGAATAGAGGTTATTGAAGACAGATCGAATGCCTTTGAGATTGCTTTCACTTGGACACCATCTCCTGATGCGGAATTCTATCGTCCTGTTCTTGTGCACCCTGATGGAAGAGAAGAGACACATTCTGGTGGTGATATCCCTGCTACCAGTCCACTGGTAGCCACTTTCAGTGGTCTTGAACCCGACTCGAGATATGAACTGATTGTTCGATCAGGATTGAGACCGTTTTTGTCTTTCAATCAAGAAACGTTAGGAAGAGCCGTGACTGCGGAATATACCACAGGTACAAATGATAACAACAGGGGAATTCACAAGCTTGTGTCAGTGTTTAATTGGATTTCTTTTCTTTATTATCTTTCTTTCTTTAATTGTGTTTCCTCTTCTAGAAATTTATTTCCCTTGATTCCTGTAACTGCCCCATAAAACCTTGTTTACATATGGCCATGGGTGCAAATCCAGCACAGGGGGACATGTCCCCCCCCCACCTTTTTGAATAACCTTTTTATTTATTTATTTTTTTTGCTTGTCAGAGAATTTTGGAGGCGAATGTCCCCTCAAAATTTCAAAACGGATTTGCGCCACTGCATATGGTACAGTATACTATCTCAAAAAACCTTATTTTGCAGCAAAATTATGAAAGTAAAGTAAGCATATTGCACCTCACAATTCCCTATCTCATAATGCACAGAGTTTTTTCCACCCTCGCTTGCCATTCATAGAATGTATCATATTTTACCACAGTGGTTTTTTTTTTAGGTGATTTACCATGGCATGTGTGATCGATTCTCAGGTGGATTTTTTTGAGGAAAGAATGTTATATCAACAGCCTAGTCACTATGGCTAGCACATGGTGATACTGAAAGCTTTTAATTGTGAATACATATCCAAGATTACCATGGAAATCTATCTTTACGTAGAACATTTTCATCAGAGGAATTCTGATGCTCCCTGAATGTTTATTGTACAATCCACTGTAACTTTTTTTGTACAGTTTTTATATAATTACATATTCACCTTAACTCTTTACATCTACAAGTACGTGTGCTTGCCAATGGTGACAAATCCCATCCAAGAATATTAATGTTCTACATACAGTTTTGCAAATAAATAGATTTTTATCTAGATTTCCGGTATAAATTTACTGCAAATTTACCCCATGTTTATCAAAATTTGTTTTTTGTGAGACTTTGACATCTTTTCTATCTGGTTTATTTAACCTATTTACATGTTTGTTTGTCCTGACTGCTGTCTGTTGTATAGATGCCATTGCAAATGGTACGATTACTGACACTGGGAAGACCTCAACCACCATCACCCTTGCTATCACTCCACCCAATCAGCGTGTAACACTGCTCTACATTGTGTACTACCTTGCTGATAATACACGAGTTGGTACAGCACATGAGAATTACCTTTCTGGCCCTCCACCTGTTACAGAGATAACTCTTGAAAATCTCACCCCAGCCACCACCTATAGGTTAAGGGTCTCTTGGCTCGATGGAACAGACACTCAAATTGCACCAGATTACTTCACCTCAACTCGTGAGTAGACAAGGGCAACATCAGAGCTGCCAGTCACATTTTATTTTCACATGTCATACATTTCTCACCAAAAATATAGCAGTATAATTTTCATTGGTGAATTAGGTTGCTTAGCAAACAGAGTAGCACAAAAAGATGGGTCCAGATCGCGAACAGCGAGATTGTTGATGATAGCAATGAAATTAAAAGCTGTAATTTGACATATGTAATGACAATTTTGGTAAGATCAAGCCCAATTTGAGGTAGTTGCAGGTATATTTGCCTACTGTAAGGCTCAATGGTTTGTTTCTAGCTTAATGCGATAAAATTATGATTTTTGAACAATAAAAGCATTTTACATTCTGGAAACTTCATGCCACTATTTCACTAAGCTACCTTATATTTTTATCGTTTGCAACACAAATCAAATAAAGTCTTTATATGTTTATAATTCTCATCATTTCATCATACTCTAAAACCAGAAACATTTGAGGGCATGAATTGTGAGCAAAATTTGAGTGATTAAGATTGGGGGAAATTTCTTGCTGCAAAATAATTGACTCACAACTGACACATAGCTGAAGTCTTATTACAAAAATTGCTGTCTACAATTGTGAAAGTCTTATGTGAAAGTTTCTGGTTTTAGAGTTCTCTTAAAGAAAAGTTTGAGAACAAAATGTTGAGGAGAGCTTATGGATCGACATTTTTTCCTGTTTGAGATTTGGAATTGTCTCATGATAATTAATTTTGTAAGCATTCCAGTCTGAGAAAAGGTCCACTTGGCTTCGAGTGGTAGTGATGTCAGACTAGTCACATGACTTGATAAAGGCAGCAGATGGGCCTTTCTCAGACTGCAAGGTGTAAAATAACAAACATCATTTCATTATTATCTATGTTGCCAACATGACCTCAGGTAGATATTATTTGCATATTTGAAATTCAAATATCTAATCCTGTATTGCAATTTCTTTAAATTTCCAGTCATAGTCAGCTTTGTGGTTGGCTTTATTGAAAGGATATTCTGTGTATTTCCCAAGTTTGTGATTGGTTATTTCATTCTGTCTGTTTTTCAGTGTCATCAAGTCCTACAGGCTTCACTGTTTCTGCTGGAGTTATCAGTAATTCAGTCACTCTCAACTGGATTCCCCCCGTGCCATCAGACAATTTGGTTGGATACAAGGTCATCTATTCTCCATCGGGAGATGGTGGAGAGGCAGAGCTCTATGCTGGCTCCACAGACAGGTCAAGGGTCGTCGAGAATCTTGTACCTGGGATACCTTATACTTTCTCACTATCTTCGCTCGTTCGGAGTCAAGGTGGGGATGCGATCTTAGAGAGTGAACCTGTTGCTTTTCAATACACACTAGGTAAGAAGACACAGGGACTTTAATTTTTGTATATATTTACAGTGGAATCTGTTGATAAAGTCTTTTCAGGAGAAACTGGAAATGTGGTCATTGTAGGCAGGTCGTCTCCAAGTACTGGAAAGAATGAGATTCATTTTTCTAGGGAAAATGAAAACCCTATGGCATTCTAGCTGCCCTTATGAAGCATTCAAGGTACATTACTTCCTGTCAATATCCATTTACCTCACCTAGGCCGAGTGTCAAATGTAAATGAATGTCTTCCCAAAGAACATTAGAAATGTGGGAGGAACTTTAACCATGAACCTTGTGATCCACAGTACAGTGACTTATCCACTAGACCAAAACATGACTCTTCAACTTATCCACTAGACCAAAACATGACTCTTCATTTAACCTTTGCAGTCAGCACAGCAGGACAACCTTACGTGCTCTACAAGACCAACAGCTCCATCGAGTACATCTGGACACAATTTGCTCAGTCTGGTCACTCTGCCTTGACTTTGAGCCTGAATGGTGTACAGGTTGGGAATAGGATCGAGGTTCCTGGCTCAGATCAGCCTAGCTACTTGATAGAGGGTTTAGAGTCTGGGGCAGAGTATGAATTGACAGTAGATCATTACACCTTGTTCCAGACTTCAAGTTCTACTGGTACGCCAATCGGAACATACAGTGTGCTCTCGACAACCAGTAAGTCGTCATATATTACACTGTTATTCTCAGCGTGTAATGTTTTATTCTCACTTGATATTTTATAACATTATTACTTTTGGTCTCAAGGCTGAGTACAGGGATTAACTCAGTTTATTGTTCAAATGTTGTCATAGATCTAGTCTGCGGGCCAAAACTCTTATTTGGACACTTAAACACAATTCAATAAAGCCATGAACCTGGCCAACTTAGTCAGGCTCCCCCGATCTGGCATGTCAGAAGCAACTGCAGGCCTATGTTTTTGTTGTTTGATTTTATTTGGCAGTTAGGTAGATTTGTGAAATGAAATTGCATGAAAAAATGCTAATGTGGAGTGCAAAATGCATAATAGTTGAAAATCATAATTTTGTGGTATAGAGTGGGGAATCATATCGTTAGGATATGGAGCTGGTAATATTTCAAATTAAACTTTTAATTTATGGACAGCACCTACTATTATGCGTTTTGCATTCAGGAGGCCTGATTTCATTTCACTAAGCTACCGTAGACAAAATTGACTATTTTTGCCACAATCAGTCTTTTCTTTGTACATGTATATGATAATACCTAGTATATAATATTTTTTTAAATCTCTTGTTCATTTTATTTTAAAAAATTTGTGAGTGTGTATGATGTAAATTTAGGTATGGAGTGCAGTATCCATCTTACCCACTGGTAAGCCTTACGACTGACAAACATTTGTGCCTGCATGCTATCATAGATTGCCAATGTTTTACTGTTTTATAGACCCTTGTTGTGAGTTGAACAGTGATCACTCATCTTTGCTCTATCTACCAAGTCATGTGACATTGCAAGGATAGTGATCATCATATGAACCTGTTGACTACTGAATTCTCTCATCCCCATAGCCTTAATACAGGGACCACCCGGTTCCTGTGGGCAAAGGGTTAACAACATTCCTTTATTCCTTTATAGACCCTAACCGTCCTGGAGCCATCACTGTCCTCTCAGTGGAGCAAACTTCAGCTGTTTTAGGCCTGGCAGAACCTCCTCTTGCCACCAACTACACTGGCTATGAGATCTCATTTAGGAGAAATGGGAGCAATATTGAGATGCTTGCTGGAGCAGCCGGTGCTGATGACGAGATGTTTACTGTGGAAGGTCTTAATCCAGATACGTTGTATACTTTCTATGTGCGAACTGTCAGTGGGACTGGACCTTCCCGAGGAGTCAGTGAGCCCTCTGTGGTAGAAGACAGCACATGTGAGTCGTGTTTCATTTCCTTATTAAACATTTAATGATAAGTCGGCAAAGAATCGAATCATATGCAAGACCAGTGTGGGCTTTTATTTCCAGTGTTTACATAAAAACATGAGATGAAATGCAAAGAAGGAAAAAGGAAAGGATGAGTTCTATAAAAAGGAAAATTATTCACAAAGGCCTTCACGTAGTGTTACCACATGCGCATGTGTGAGTGTCTCAGTTTTCTCAGTTCACTATGATAACACCCTAAAGGGCATCTGATAATATGTACTGGTCATTGATTTGTCTCCTTATCTATCTTTATAGCCACCTTGCAGCCTGGTCAGATCATCGTCCAAACCGTCGACACCAACATGATCACATTTGCATACGGTCGTGACAACAACACAGTAGGGGATGTCACCTATGTCGCCACACGCTCACCCACTGATGGCACCATACTGCATGATCCTGAAGAGCGACGTGTGTTTCTGACAGGTCTCGTACCTGGAAAAGGCTACACTCTTACTCTAAATGTCATGGGGAATACTGATTCTGTATACACAAAATCTACAAGAACAGGTATGTTGCCCTCTTAAAAGTGCAATATTTCTGTATTGCTGAATTATCTAATATTTATTTATTCATTTATAAATTTGTTGATTTATTCATTATTTATTTATTCATTTATTTATTTATTTATTCATTCATTTATTTATTTCTTTGTTTCTTTATCTGTTTATTAATTCATACAGCCCCTTCATTTTAGGAATTCACGTATGATATTGCCATGATTAAGATACATGCATATCTAAAATGACGGCACATCCTTTTTGTGCCAATTTATGTAATAACAGTATTGCCACTATCAAATTTCTGAAGATTAGAACAGGTGAGACTTCCTGGCTGCAGTAATCACAAGAGATATTTTTGGTAATTATAACACATGTATGTCTACTAATGTACATGTAGTTTGCATAGTATTGCATTTATTTACATGAATTAGCTTAAAACTATGCTGATAATGCTTAGAAGAGTTGGTTTTAACCATCAAGGCATGATGGTGATGCCTAATTTGTTAATTTGTCTGCAATAATTAAAGGGTACCATTCAGCTGGAAAATAATTTGTGTATGGCTGTAGTGTAAAAATCAACCTCAGAAAAACTTCACCTGCAATTTTGTGGGTTAGTTGTGGAGGGGTATGAAGTACATGAAGGAAAAGATAAAACTTGGTGCATGGAACCGAATCGGACTTGGGTTCAGTGCATGCCCTGTTCTATGCAAGCACTTGTGTGTGGGTGTGTGTGTGTGTGCGTGTGCGCCCATTTAAAGCGATGACATAGGCATGAACTTTACATTCGGACCGATGACACACAGCGAACCGATGACGTCATCGGTTGGCAGACCTGCGCAGATAGACCCAAATTACATGCTTTTGCATATAGGGGTAGGTCATCAGTTAGTGTTACACTAACAAGTCGTCGGTTGTATAGTAACATTTCAGACGGGTCATCGGTTATGCGGTTGAATTCTACACACACAGGTCATCGGTTATGCGGTCAAATTCTAGGTTGTAGAAGATGTCATCGGTTAGGATGCGCGCACGTGTACGTGTGTGTGTGTGTGTGTAATTGGGGTTTTTACAGACGTGTATCAATCAGATATGATTATTTACGTCTGGGGACCGACCTTTAACGTCACCATCCGAAAGACGTGACTCACTTTCGAACCTGGGTCCGCTGAATCAGTTTATAACTTCCACTGTTAGCTGGATTACAGGTGCACGCCACAACGCCCAGTGTGTACACTTATGTGTGTACCGGCTAGTCTACTTACAAGTCGCGTTTATGTTTTATGATAGTGTATTTAAACTTTAAATATCTTTTTATTGATCCAAGTAATCTTTGAAGCTCATACATGTATTTTGGATGGAACCCCCGATATACAGAGCAAAATATTTTTGGTGGTTGCATTGGTACCCTTTAAGGAGTCAGTTCCGGCCAGGTACCAACTTCATATTTTGTTGCCGTCAACAGGCCCCCTGTATACTGCATGATGAACCAATCACGTTTGGTATGAGCCAGTCTTTTTCCCCATAATAGAATTCCAATACCAGTACTGAAGATGAGCTTTAACATGTGTGAGTATATTCGGTTTCCTTGATTTACAAAGACTCGATATCTGCCATTTTCTTTTTTTTTCTTTTCATTTATAGTGCCTCTACAACCTACAACTATCACTGCAGTGCCGAGCTTTGTGGAAGTAGTGGTGAGTTGGAGTGCTCCACTGGGCAGCATTTTAAATGGCTATGAAGTCAGTGTAAATGGTGCTGTGTATAAGGATGTACCTGCAGACACAACAAGGTTGGTGATCGGAGGACTGGTGCCCAGTACAGACTACCAGGTGTCTGTACGCTCCATCAGTGAGGATTTGAATGCGAGACGCACAAGTAGTCCAAGAACCCAATCATTTGCTACATGTAAGCATTTTCAATACAATAAAACGTTGATTTCTTTACTGGGTCAAAAAAGTTTTTAAGATAGGTGGACAGATTATAATAAACTGTGTTAGTGATTATTTTTGTGAGGGTTTTTGTTTGAAAATTTCACAGATAATAAGTTGCCTTAACAACTCTCACATAAATGATTACTTGCGAAATTGTCTGTGTTCCTGCCATTCACAAAATTACTATAGTACATGAAAATATCCGCTTGTACAGTAAGCCATGAGGAAGTGTTGAAAATGCTATCAAATGTATCCTGACATTCATTATGTATATAACAATAGAGCCTCTAGGACTACATTGCACCATTTTCTGTGTACAATGCATGTATACATGTATACACACTCTAAAATGTTTTTAACATATGTGCCAAGAGTCGACTGTAGTGACTGCCCCATTGTTCCATGTGTCGAGTAGAGCCAGATATGGGTTAAAGACAGGGGTGGGGGGATGCTGGAGTTTGGGCTCTCCTTTCAAGATCTTCTTGGAATGGCTTATATGCTGCAAATTTTGCTAACCCTTACAAACTTTTTTGAAACAATTTCATACACTCTGTCTTTACAGTTCATGATCCCATTTTGAATGTTAGGTATGTATTATGTAACATAATACATACAATCCATAACTTCTACTTTAATAGAGTGACTGGCTTTTAATTTTGGAACAAAACACTGGCTAATGTCTTGGGTAGCTTAGCGAAGCGTATTGGCGCGAAAAGACACTTCCGAAACGCAAAATGCATATCACTGAAAAATACAATTTTATTTAGAAACATGTCATTAAGCCATGGAGCAGGTTAAAATACTTCAATCTACAACCTTGATTAGGCTCAATTTTACCAAAACTGTCATTAAAATTTTCATGATACAACTTTTTAAATTTACCACTATCCCCAACAATTTCGCCGTTTGTCTTCCACACGCGTCTCTTTTTGCACCACCCCATTTTGCTAAGCTACCTCATTAATGATGATGAGGAAAACGTTTGACTAAAAATAGTTTGCAATGTGAAGGATTATCATATGGTGCTTTAATAACCTCCTGCTTTTACACTATTGATTTCTTCTTGAAGAAAACTTAGAATCACCAGCAAGTTACTGTTCATTTTTGCAATTTGAAGTGAATTTTATTTCATGACACTCCAAATGAGGTTTAATTTAAAAACAAGTAAAAATGCTCTTTGTTCAGGAAAAATTGTGACTCCAAAATATGTGAAAAAACTTATTTTTTACCATGTGCTTTGTGGCAGGGTTTGTGACTCCGTTTATTGGGGGAGGGGTGGGTTGAACGAAGAAATCATTTTCACAGATATTTGTTCTGTAATTGTAGTGTTTATAAGATGGCGCTCAGGTTGACTCTCATAGTACTCACCTTGCTTTGTACAGTGACTCCAGTTTGCGCCACTGCTGCCACCTGCGCAATCTATGTCTCTGTAACATCAACCACAGCAGATGCATACTTTGGAGTTTTGAGTGGTGGATCCTTCTACATTTCTACTCTGTTTTCTGAGGGTACTGCTTTACGTCCTGATGAGGTCTTAAATTCTAATAGTGTATCTTTTGATGGCCTAAATCCATCCACAGAGTATACCGTTGAAATCTCTACTTTAACTTCAGTTCCTTTTGAGGAGACATTCCGAACAAGTAAGTACTGAATAGGAAACTATGGCCTACAGCTATCAGTCTGTGATATAAACATATTGTAACAGCTAACTTTGTTCACCTGGTACCATGATGATATGATAATTTTCTTTCCTATTGCCCAACAAACAATCACAAAATGTGATTAGAGTTTGTGTAAACTTTTCAGTGTTTTATCTATGGGACTGCCCATGATAGAGCTGGCCTACCCCAGGCTTCTTGGCAGATAAAGTTCACACATGGTTCAAATTGAAGGAAATATGGCTTTACCAAATCCCATGGGGGTAATCTGAGAGGACCAAAGCAATTTTGAAGGTTGAAAGTATACACTGATACATTTATTGGTCCATATTAAGTGAAATATGACCTTACAGCATCCCAGGGAGGTGGTTTTGGAGGACCTTGGGGAATGAAAGTAGGCATTAACTGATTTATTACCCTTGTTGAGGGAGTACCCTAGTTTGTTTGAGGAATCTACACATGGTTTTTATTATCTGAAATTCCTCACCTTTGGTATCAAGACCAAGGGTGTTATGTGCTGGCGAGAACCACCCCCAAAGGCCCAGAAAAATCAATTCATCCCCCTTCTTTAACTCTATTGAAATCCCCTTCCCTGTTTGCGATATAATTTCACATTTCTTGTACAAACAATTTCTCAACTACTTTAGCACTTTCGGTAGACTTTTATATTCTGTGCCTTTACCTTTATATTGCAAATGTGATGTTCCATAACCATTTGCTGTTGACCAGGCACTCTTCTTCTCTATGTTTCTTGTGAAAGCTACTTTGGAGATAAAATTAAGCTGTATTTTGATCATGTGCATTAGAAGCAGACTACATCTCCATGGCAATTCAACCTTGTCTACGTATTTAGATTAGACTGAGACCTAGGTTTGACTAAACATAGCCATTTGAATACCATGTGGTCTCGTATCACTCTTACGCGATGCTCAAAGTGTGGTATAATACATGTAGAACTATGTAATCACTTTTTTTTCTGATCTGCCTTCAGGTGGTTCATAAACTTACTACATGTACATTTTACCCCAATGAAGTCATTGTATGAGCAATATGTTTTACATTTGCATTCCCCCCTCATCCAAAAAAAACATAACTGGATTGTATCCTGTGAATGAATTGTATGATCACTCCCTTTCAGACCTCCCTTTCCGTGGTCCAAAACTTTACTGCATTGTACCCCAATGAATTCATGGGATGATCAGTAAGTTTTAGATCTGTCTTCCTGTGGTCTAGTAATCATGCGAGATTGTACCCTAATAAAATTATCGTTTACGGGTAATCACTCTGAGTCAGACCCACCTTCTCCAAGTTCGAAAAACCTTACTGCATTCTATATCAGAAAAGTCATTGTATAATGTAAGTGCATTTAAGATCTGCCTTTCTCTTGTCAAAAAAAACCTTTCTGTATTGTACCCCAATTAATTCATTGAATGATAAATAGGTTTTAAATCTGTAATCATCAAAGAAGTAGACAAATTCAAACAGGATTTGAGGACATATGTATCGTAAGGTAGCTTAAATAGCAAAAGGTAGTGGCACAAAAAGACTCATCCAGAATGCAAATGCATATACATGTAGCTAAAGATGTCCTTGCCTGGCTGACAAATGTGGATTTGTCGCTCTAGATGCAAAATGTCATACGAAAGAACAAAAAGATTGCTGAAGATCATAATTTCATTGCGTTATAGCTAGAAACATAAAATTAATCCACATCGTGTGTAAAAATACCTCTGCTACCTTGATTAGGCTGAATATTATCAAAATTGTCATTACAAATGTCAAAGTACACCTTTTAATTCACGAACAATTTGGCTATTTGCATCCTGGACACGTCTTTTCGTGTTGCTCCGTTTCTCTAAGCTACATGTATCTAATGTGTTGTCTAATCACTCGGCTCTGTTTCAAATCCACCTTCCCCTGTTCCAGTAATCATTGTATATTTTACCCCAAAAAAATTCATTGTATGATCAAGATCAATCTGTTTCATTTTCACATTTTTCTGGTCCAAAACCCTTACTTCAGGGCTCAAGTATTATTCGGAAAATGAAATGCGAATTTGCAAGGCCACTGATTAGTGTTAGGGTGAAGGAGGGTGCTCTATCTCCTCCTTTTTTCATTCTCCCTTCCCTTTTCTCTTTTTTCCTTGTCTTTTTTCCTTTCATCTTCATTTCACCTCTGTCCTTATGTATGTGCACACACTTTGTATGTCCTTTTATATATGAACAGACTTGCAGAAGAACAGTCAGTGGCTGAAGCAAGTGCTTGCTTGTTTAGTAAGTTGTTAAATAAATAAGTTAAATGATGAAACAATGATAATCTCTCTGTTTCAGATCCACCCTCCCCTGGACCTATCACAATCCAGGATATTACCCCAACATCTATCACCGTGTCTTGGGAGAGAGCTGCCGATGATATCAATACTGTCGATGGCTATGTGCTGAGTTATGTTGATTCTGCAGGCATTGAGACAGAAACAGTCTTCTCGAACCCTTGCGACCCGAATGAATACACTCTGACAGGCCTTAGTCCAGACTCCTACTACAAGATTATTGTCAGAACTCAACTGAGAGAAATAGGGAGGTTTTCTGAGCAAGAGGGAGATGTCTCTAGCTCTGTTCCGTTTGATACAGGTAAATATGACATCATCATTTCTAGTCCTCACACTACTGTTTCCCAATGTCTGTCACATGTAAGATAGATAAGATATGTAAGATTGTTGGCCACTGCCAGGTCCTTCTCTGTGCAAGTGCCATAATACATAGGACACTTTCAGTTTGTACATGTATTTACTCGAAATTGAAATTTGTATCAGAAAACTGAGGTACGTTTGCATTGTAATGTTGAAGCATGTAAAAATTGATGTGGAGTAATTTTTAAGAGATTTATTACATGTGTAGCTTCCATAAAATAATGGTTTGCAGGTTGAATTAGATTTTAGCCTCTTTATACATGGAATGGGTGTTTAAGTAATCAATTCAGAGCACTATGCCATTGTGCATGGCAGCTCAAATTATGAAAATCCTCTTTTAACCCTTTCAAGACAATTGACCACATTTTGTGGTTTTGCTCAATAACTTTTGATTCAGAGCTCAAAAAAATACAACACATGCATGAGTAGAAAGAGAATATTTCTGCACACACTATGTCCATTTTTGTTTCAAGACCATATTGCATTTGATGCCAGGAATTATAAAAACAAGAATAAGCTTTAAAATCCTTAAATTGGCACACATTGAGATGTTCAAAATCATTGTTTTTTATCAAAATTGGCAATTTTTTCAACTTTACTACAAAATTGCTAACCATGTATTTCATTTTAAAAAACATTACAACGTATAAGAACCATGTAGCACTAACAGAAAAATATTATTGTTGCCAATTTGAAGGAAAAAATGTGATAAATTTAGCCCTTAAATAATTCCTGTCCTAAAAGGGTGTACTCATTGTTTGAACTTGCCCTCTCTTTAAAGAACCTGTCCCTGACGATGTTATTGTGGTTCAAAGAAGGTCTACTACAACGCTGGATATCGTTTGGAATGCTGTCAGTTTGAGCAATCAAATGATAAGCTACAAACGTTATGACACAGAAGACCCTGATGTGTTATTATCTGTAACTGGGGGTACCGCAACTCTTGTAGGCTTGCAGCCAGGAACGCTCTACTCTTTTGAATTGGTTATCAGGGACAACACTGTTGCAAGTGGAACGGGAAGAACAGGTAGGATATTGTTTGATTTTAAAATCATCTTGTGTATATTTTCAGTTTATTTTCAAATTGACTGATCAGATAGCAAAATATGAAGATTAGGTGTTGTGGTGGCTCAGTGGTAGAACAGTAATCTCATATTAGGGAGGTCTTTGGTTCTAAGCCAAGTCACCGTGCTACTGCCCTTTGGTAAGGTATTAACCCTAAGTTAGAGGTGTTGTGGTCTAGTGGATACGTCACCGAACTGTGGATCACATGGTTTGCTGTTCCAGTCGCGCCGCGCCACTAACGTCCCTTGGCAAGACATTATTCTACATTGCCACTCTTAGCCAGGAGACACTGGGTACCTGTAAGGATGGCCAAAAGTCAGTGTGACTGTTTTTGCCATAGCCCTACATACATGCATGTGAACTGTGCAAAATAGTAAGAATGCTCCCTAAGGAGTGGAGATGTCCAATGACCAGGGGTAATAATAAATAATATTTTAAAGCACATTGAAGTATTTACATAATGTGCTATATAAATGTAATATATTATTACCAGTGGAGATGTCCAATGACCAGGGGTAATAATGATTAATATTTTAAAGCACATTGAAGTATTTACATAATGTGCTATATAAATGTAATATATTATTAGTAGTAGTATAATGGCCAAGTCCCTCAGATGGGACAAAGAGCCGTATGTCCCCCACCAATTGATTACCTATTTATATAAGCATATACTTGCTTTCTTGGCAGTTACATGTAGGTAAAATAAGTCACCAATCAGTCATATAAGATTGTTCTTGGGAAGTTGCTATGTGAATGTATTCTTACCTGTGCACTATGAACCTCACTGACTTTTAATTTTCACTTTATTGACTCTTCTGTCCAAAAAAAGTATCAAAAATATTTTTATTAGTGCATCTTTTTTGGGTATGATCAAATCAATATCCTTTTGCTTTAATTAGCATTGATCACATGTAATTTCTTATCAGTTCCCAGGCAACCAGGAACATTAGCAGCGACAGTCACATCAACAGAGCTGAACATTTCATGGCCGCCCCAGACAGGCAATGTGGATTTCTATCGCATCACCGTAGCACCTCTTGATACGGTGGAATGTCCACAGACGGTGGAGAGGATTACTAATGCAGATGAGCAAGCAGTGGTATTCAATCGACTCTTCCCTGCTACTCGGTACTTAGTGACAGTCAAAGCTGTAGCTGGTATTAATCAGGATCAGATTGAGAGTACTGCCCAATCCAATTTTTTTACAACAGGTATGTTTTTTTTTCCTCAGTTACTCCAAACTCTGGAATAGGCCCACTCTCCATCCGTAATCATCAAAGAGGTAGAACAATTCAAACAGGGTTTGAGGACATATCTATTCTGAATGCATTCATCGTACCCACAACCACTTGGTAAATTTTATGTATTTTAACTCCAATGCTGAAGTAAGGATGACATCTCAAAGTACTTCATATCCATTGGAAAAATCACTATAAATTGCCACTCTTATTGTTATCATTACACCAAGCCAATACCATATATTTGTTTACTCTTGATCACATAAATGTATGTGTAATGGTAATGTAGGTCCTTTAGCCTAAAAACACATTTTCGTATGTTTTGAGAGCCGGTGAGCGAGGGGTGGGGGGAGATATCATGGCCCCTCTCAAGATCTCTGCCATGAAGTGACTGATCGCCACAGGATTTTGCAGAGACCGGAAGTGATCATGAAAATTATTTTGGGAGGGGGCCATGATGTTCCCAGTGTTTTGGGGGTTAAGCCTTCCTCACCTACAGATTATGCATCATTTAACGTACTTACAGAAAGATAGAATAAGTTGCAATAAGCCATCGAAATACAACAACACAACACAGTACCACAGGACAGCAGACTAGTCATCAACGACATTTGGCGACCTCTCCTAAACAGGCGACCTCTCCTAAACAGACGTACATCACAACATTAAACTACATTACCCCCCCCCCCAACACAACACACTACTTCACGCCAATCGATAATCTCTAAACAGATTAACGGACCCGACAGGAAACGACTAACAATAGACTTAGACATTTGCGCGGCAAACTTCCGACACAGACACACATTTAGACCACGCAACCGCAAGCCACGCCCACTTCCGTTAACGGACCAATCAGAGGCCCGGAATGGCGAACACGGGCTCGCACAGTAACGGTACCCCGGTCCGCATAACTGCATAAATACTCGCGCACTGCAGTTTTCCTCGAGTTAATCTCCTGACGATGAACAGAGCACACTGTTCGAAACGCGTCGAGACAGATATACTCCTTTACCGAAAGAATACCATAGTTCAGAAACTCTCTTTCAGAACTACTCTACAGAGGAATACAAACAGTTCTTTTCAGAACTACTCTCTCCAAACTTCTGTGACCTACTCAGAACTTTCCTGATCTCGATCACTCTTTCTTCCTTTTTCTTCTTTCCTCTTTCCATTTCACTTCATTTTTGGTGTACAAACACCGAAAACAAAAACCAAAAATAGTCTTGTGTAAGTGTTTAATTTAATTTCATTCCATTTCCATCTCTTTCCTTTCCTTTCACTTCTCCTAAATTCCTCTAAACGCCCCATAAGTGGGTTATTTTTCACGAAAGAATATATCAACAGCCTTTTCACAGAGGCTCCCACATGGTGTTACCGAAAACCTTCAATTGTGAAGTTGCAATATGTTCTATATCACCCAAACCAAAGCGAATGGTAAAAGTAGACTCAACATCATCACATTATATATATATATATATATATATATATATATATATATATATAGTTCTCCCCTCGCGCTGGGGGTGAGGGGGGGGGGTGGTGGGAGTGAAAAAAGTCAATTCGTCGGTCCTCCCAAGACCTGTAAGGGGCCATAATCCTCCCGAACAGGGTTTGAGGACATATACATTGATTTTTCTTATTTTTTCATCCTTTATAAGGGACTGATAATTATGCATGTTATGTTTTCATATCCTTAATTTCTCTGAGTAACCACTGAAACAAGACAAGATCAAAGCGCTCCCTCTATGGATATATACTATTCGAACATAATTATATCCGTGCGAGAATCCCGCCCTGGTGAAAAGGAGATCGTGTGTCATCCACAGGCCTCGGGGCTGACGTAACATAGATAAATATCATTATTATGTCATTCGTAATTTGTTATTATATCATTCGTAATTCAGTAGTGAAAGAGTCGTCATTTCAAGCTTTATCAAGATGAGAATGTATTTTCTTCAAAACTCATGTAAGATTTGGATGAATACCGTACTTGCATGTTGTAAATACTTAGTTGGTAAAAATGTAACACTACCCAATTTTTTTTTATTTAGTTGAATATATTGTGACAAATATACCTTGATGCTTAATAATAAACACAGCTGCATCTGCTAGTATATATATATATATATATATATATGTATATTTATACATGTTTGTATTAACAATTTTGTTCTTTTCCAGAAATAGAACTTTGCTAATATCTGGTGTATTTATGTAAGTCAAATTAAATCCAAATTAATTTATTTTGTAAGTACTTCGTATCTACATGTACATTAAGATAAGATACTGTATAAATGTTCAGTATTATTATAATTATTATTATTCCTTTTGTATGCAGCTCCTGCTCAGGCTGGAGAAGTCTTTGTGAGGAATGTAACCAGTTACTTCATGGAGATCCTGTTTGAAACTATCAATACGTCACCATCTACCACTCCCCATGTTCTGATCATCACTCCTGCAACGAATGCTGGTGTAGATATCATACCCATCCAGGGGGACACCAGGATTGTTGAAATAACTGATCTCACCCCGGGTGAAACGTATCAACTCTATGTGGAAAGGAACAGTGTCTCAGGCCCTGATAGGCAGATAACAACTAGTAAGTTGTCAATATTGTCATAAATATGAAAGCCCATTTGATTTGAATATTCATATTGAGTTTGACGTAAATTGTGGATTGAGGTAATTGTCTGATTTTGGTATTAATTTGCAAAATTTTTATTTACTTCTTTGTTCTAGGGTGCAAATGACCTACATGTAGTTTAACCCTAGATCTCTGAACCTAACAATATTTACATAATATTGAATGGCCTTGAGTTAGATACGTCCTGGGTATAATGCACGAGTTATGAGTGCCCCTGAAGCGGGAAATATTTTCAAAGCGAGTGCGATATACCCTTGTGTCCCACGAAAGAAAAGCCATTCAATATTACATGTATTATAAATTGTGTGAAACCATGTTGCTCAATTTTCACCATTATATGTCCTTATGTTTTTGTATTGACCTGATCATAAAACACACGTAGAAAAACATTATTTTGTCCTAACCAAAGCATCTTGCAAGGGCTGCACGCATACATCCATTGTCTTAACCTTTACGTATTCAAAGGTGTATTCACATTTTTATGCATCATGCACACCCCATATCATGAGTTAAGGAAATATATTGTACGGTCATCCAGATACTTTTACACAAACCATGAGATATTGTTTTAAAATTGCACGGTCGTCCTGGTACTTTTGCGCAAACCATGAGATACGTCAATTTTTCTGGTCGCCTGAAAACCCCTCACAAATAATAATTCTATTATTTTATTCTCTGAAACAAAGTGTCAAAAACCAGAATTAGCACTAAGGAGTACAAAATGTACTAATGGTTGATATCTTTACTTTTTTCATTATTCGAAAATCCTGTCACAATCTTGAATGATGCATATTGTATATAGACTTTACAAAGAGACAATATTATCCCTAAAAAGGCCGGGATAGTTTTGCACTCTGTGCTAACCCGTTCGTCGAAATTTCATAAATTTGGTATCAAAAGATGTGTAAGACTCTAGGCGAAAAATAGAAAAATCATCTTCGAACATATCACAGCGTGCATCCAGGAGAGGGGGATGGACTCCATCCCCCCCCCAGCCCTTTTACGATTAAGATGGCTTTTTATTGCTGTGGCCTTGTTGGGCAGCTTACTGCATCATGTCTGAGTGAGTCTTTAACCCTTACTGTGCCACAAGTGCAAGTTTGCACAGACTGTATGCACGAATTCCATAGATCAGCACATTGTCTAGCTTCCATAGAGTTAAGAGCAATATATTCAAGACATTGAGGTGACCAGCAGAAGAGTAGAGACTTCATGGTCTGTATTCTGCTGCAATTTAAATGACAATCTGGGTTAAAGCTAAATTTAAAATCAAGTTTATCAAATGAGTTTAGACCAAGGTCTAAGTTTTCCCTTTGTTTAACATAACTTTAGTCAACGTGTCAGGTAATTTTATTAGATCGGTGTAATATGGACCCCCTCGAGTAGAGATATAAAGACATTACATTTGTTCATTCCAGTTCCTCTTCCTCCTGAGAATGTACGCGTTCTGAGTGATAGGACTACGCAGACCTCACTGACTGTTGCCTGGGATCTACCTAGCCTGACAACAACCTCCCCTGCTCCAGTGGTGGATGAGTACATTGTTGAAATCTTTCAAGATGGTAATCCTACATCCATCCAAACCGTTGGCGGGGATGCCACTGAAGCCACAGTAAGCGGACTGGAGGTCAGCACTGAGTATGATATCCATGTCACGTCTTTAGCCGGTTTAAATGTGGATAATATAAGAAGTGACACAATCATCAGGACCGCTAGTACAGGTAGGCACATTCTTACCTTAAACTAGAAGTAGAGAAAAACGAAGAGAGAAATAAAAACACAAGATGAAAGTATGATACACAAAGAGAGGGAAATTAAAGCCCCTTTCACAATTGGTCTGCGACCAGTTTGCGACCGCCTGCAACAGATTTTTCGGGGTGTTGCACGACCGATCACTTGGTGTCTTGCGACCACTCGCAGTCGTTGCAGGCGGTCGCACGAACCTGAGGCGGTCGTGACTGGTCGCATCTGAACTTTGAACATGCTCAAAATCCAGACACGACCAGATGCGATCGATTCACTCGCATTAGGTCGTACGACCAGTCGTGCAATTCTCGTATGAGTGTTGCACAACGTTGCAAAATTAGATGCGAGAGTTCGCACGACTCAATAGTCGCAGTGGGTGGGCTGGAGGTCGTGCAACACTCGCACGTGCGCTAGCGACCTATAGCGACCAGTCTTGCGAATGGGTGCGATTGTGCTAAGACCATGAGACTGTTGCACGACCGATCGCAGCACATCTTACAACGTTGCACTACCGTTGTACGACAGTATGAGACTGTATGCGACTATTCTTCGGGGGTATATATAGGGGGACTATGGAGATGATCCTCTGCAACACGGCCTTCCTCTAACAACTTTCTCTTCTTTGTAACTTTCTTCTTTGGCATCTTGACTATTAAGAAGGCCAACTTGAAACTGACTACCGGTCAATTGTCGAGGGGGTTTTTATACCCCACGCCACTCGCACGAATACTCTCACGACCACTTGCACCGGTCTCATTCAATCGCCCGAGCGATCGCATGGTCTCACATCCACTCGCACGACCATGCAATCGATCGTGCGACTATTGTGATTGGCGTCAAGCCACTCGCAATCACTCGTGCAACACTCGCATGTGAACGCAAGACCACTCGCACGAGCATATGCGAGCAAATGCGACTTACTCGTGCAACGGTCTCTTCTAGTCGCTTTTGTTTTACGACCGCTGTTGCATTTGTGAATGCCTTTCTGCGACCTGATGAGATCGATGGCGATTGAAGCCTGTTGCAGCCTGTCGTGCGACCAAATGGTCGCAAACGGTCGCAGACCAATTGTGAAAGGGGCTTAAAAGATAACATTTCCTAAAATAAACATTCAGCCATGCATATTTATTCAAGGATAAAGTTGAGTGACATGATTTCTTTTTGAAAGAAACAGTCTCGAAGTTGTGAATTTTTATGCGTAGTACAAAAGAGTAATGGTATATTGCAAGATTTTGGACTCCTGAGAATGATAACAAAATGACTCAGTCTTCTTTGAATATCACATACGATGAAAAGCATTGCACACAGATGTTGGTATATTGCACTGTACACTACTCTTCAAAAGTTATTTTCCAAAGTTGATTGATGATACTGTCCTGTAGAAGTTTTTTTGTGTGTGTGTGTGTGTGTGTGTGTAATTGGGTTTTTATAGACGTGCTTCAATCAGATATGATTATTTACTTCTGGGGACCAACGTCACCATCCATTCGAACTGGGGTTTGTCGAAGTCAGTTTGTAAGCGAAGACAGAGAGCTGATCGTACTGCTGACTGTTCTGCTAGACCGAATCGCATTTCCCCAAAGGGATTAAAAATAAATCTTAACTGTTCAATTTTTCACCAACATAAAACAGTGACTCCTCTTCCTGGTGAGATCCTTGTCATCGGTTATACAACTACCACCATTGACTTTGTATATGGAGACAGTAGCGCCCAGCCAGGATTTGCAAGGTATGATGTGACCTTCTCACCGATCACACCGACCTCTATTCGTACACCGACTGGACCCAGGCGTGGCAGACTAAGTGGTCTTACACCTGGTGCTTTGTACAGCATCAATCTTGCAGTGGATCAGACGGTTCCTCAAGAAGACACTGCTACACAGAGAACTAGTATGTATTCCTTTTGGACTTTGTTCAGGGGCCAAGTCCAAGCCATTTTTTGTCATTACTGACCACTTTTAAGATTTTACTATGTATGATTACTGTTTCAAGCTAATAACCTTACTTGAGCTTGAATCAGAGAAAAATGGCAAGTAAAATAATATTTTAATGTCAATACAAGTTCTTGATTCCATAATACAATTTCATAATAGTTGTATCCCCCGACAGAATGCTGGAGGATACTTTGGATTCAGCAGCTAGCGGTGGCGTCATATTCTTGTGTGTACTCTAACTGCCACATTCCTTGATGGATTTCTTTCAAATTTTGTATGGAGGTGGATCTTGGTATAATCTACACATCTATAATTTTTGGAGATGCTGGCCCCAGTGTTCCATCTTTTATAGGGTTAAAGGCCATATTTTTGTGGATGGTTTGTGTGCGCTCTATAGGTCACATTTCTTAACTGATTTTGTTCAAATTTTCAATGAAAGTGTATCTTGGTATAATTTAGAAGCCTATAGATTTTGGTGATGCTGCCTCCAGTGTTTTGTCTTTTATAGGGTCAAAGGTCATATTTAGATGTCTTTTCTGCACTCTTGTGTGCAGTCTTTAAATGCCACATTTCTTGACAGATTTCTTTCAAATTTTGTATGGAAGTGTATCTTGGTCAAATCTACACACCTATAGCTTTTGGTGATGCTGCCACCAGTGTCCCGCCTTTTATAGGGTCAAAGGTCATACTTTGGAGGTTGGCGTGAGTGCACTCTGCAGGCCACATTTCTTAATGGATTTCTTTTAAATTTTGTATGGAGATGTATCTTAATTGATACAATCTACACATCCTTACTTTTTGGTGATGCTGCCCTCATTGTTCTGTCCGTCCTTTATAGGGTCAAAGGTCATTTGTCCCTATTGTGCGTTCTGACTGCCACATTTTTTGACAGATTTCTTTCAAATTTTGTATGGAGGTGTATCTTGGTGCAATATACGCATCTTTAGTTTTTGGTGATGCTGCCTCCAGTGTCCCATCTTTTTTATGGTCAAAAGTCATATTTTGGAAGATGTCTTGTGAGCGCTATGCAGGTCATATTTCTCAACAGATTCCTTTCAAATTGTGTATGGAGATGTGTCTTGGTACAATCTACAAATTTATACTTTTTGATAATGCTGCCCTCATTGTTCCGTCCTTTTATAGGGTCAAAAGTCATATGTCTTTTGTGCGCTCTAACTGCCACATTTCTTGACGGATTTCTTTCAAATTTTGTATGGTGTGTCTTAGTAAAATCTACACATCTTTAGTGTGTGGTGATGCTGCCCCCAGTGTTCCACTTTCTGTAGGGTCAAAAGTCATATTTTGGTTGCTATCTTGCATGCACTCTGGCAGTCACATTTTTCGCTTGATTTCTTTCAGATTTTGTATGGAGGTCCATCATAGTTTACTTTAGACCTCTAAAGTTTTTCGTGATGCTGTTCCCAGTGTTCCATCTTTTACAGGGTCAAAGGCCATATTTTAGTGGATATCTTGTGTGCGCTCTGCAGGTCACATTTCTTAACAGATTTCTTTCGAATTTTCTATAGATATGCATTATACTCTAATCTACACGCATATTGTTTTGGTGATGCTGCTCCTAGTGTTGACAATAGTCCGGGCCACTGGTGGTAATCTCTATGTCACCCTTTTGTTTGAGGGAGGGGAGGGGGAGGTTCTTTGTCCCTCCTTCAAGCAAAAGGATGACGCAAAAATCGCTGCCAGTACCGGGGGATACATTCGCATTGCGCGGCAATTAATGGACATTTCTAGTTGGTAATGTATGGGACATATTTTGACTTGCCCATATTCATTATTTTTTGTATATTTCTTAATGGATTTTACACACCTGGTGGAAACATCTGGAAGATGAAAAGTAGTTTGTCGAGAAAGCTCAAGAAAGAAAGAAGCTTACATGCAATTCATTTCAATTTATTACAATTTCTTCAAACTATATGCTTATTAACTATTCTACATAAAATTTGTACATGTACTACAAAATATAAATGACATGTACATGTACATAGATATGCACTGCTCTGCTACTTATGGGTAAACATATTGAAAATTAATAAAATTATGGTTATGGTTGATATTTTAACAAAATGTTATGAAAAACTTGTGGCTGTGAATTTTTTTTTCTAAGAATGTGTGTCAATAAAAATACAGGAGTACCTGCACTTCAAGAATCTCAACTTTTGAAAATCAGTAACTTTCTTACAAAATATCACTAGCATGTTTCTATGGTTTTCAGATTTGACCCTAGAGCAAGGTGCTGTCAGGATGTGAATGCATTTTAACCCTTTGACTACTGAATTCCCTAATTCCCATAGGCCTAGTACATGGACCACATGGTTCCAATATGCAATGGTTCAGCTATTTTCCCACTATGGTGAACTGATGGAACAAACAGTAGACTGTCAACTTTAAAATGCATACTATGGATATACTCCAATCAATGTGGCAGTATAGGATTTCATTCCATATTAAATAAATTGTTAATGCCTTATGCCATAAGGGTATGATGGTATAAGCCATAAGTTCATCATAATCATTAAAATTATACTTACCTTACCTTACCATACCCTGATGTAACAATACACAGTCATGTAGTGCAATATTGCTCTGACACAACCAATAAGTCTGTATCAATCGAACTATTTATTTCATTTGATGTTATGTAATAATTTGAAGTTTGTTGCCATATTATCTACTTATTTATTGGACAAACTTTATAGAGTATTAGCATGTACATGTATAGCCTCTTATAACTATAATAATATTGTCAACTATTGATATGTATTTCTTTCTATTTTTATTTGTATTTGAAATGGAACTTATGGCTGGTTACAATGAATTAATGAATATGATATACATGCTGATTTTGCTTTGTTTTTGTAGCACCCCTGCCCCCGACTGGCCTGGCTGTGATTGCTCAGACTCCTTTGTCTGTTACATTCATCTGGTCTCTTGGAGACTCTGAACTAGACAACTACACAATTTCCTATTCTATCCGTGGTGATGATTTTGAGGTGACGGTAAGTCCTGGTCTTACTACATACGAACTGACTAATTTGGAGCCCGATACAGCATTGGACTTCACTATGGTAACAGTCAGTGGGGATGAACAAAGCACTGAGGCCACTGTCAGTGGATCTACAGGTATGTAACACTTTTAATATGATTTATCTTTAGCTTGTAAATTTGCGCAAAAACTATGTGCTAATACTTACAAAAAAGCTCATGTTCTGCAAAATGGCTGGCATGTTAAAGGTACAAAATTTTCTTAAGTAAAATACAAAGTTTGTTGGATTACAAAAGTACACTTACAGTATCACCAAGTGTATATCGTAACCATTTGTGACTCGGCACTCCAATAATTGATCAAATTTATTTAAGCATCCATGTGTAACATAAAAGGCAGGTCAGACCACACCGATAACAATAACATTTACACTATGTTGTGTGTAGGTGTGAGCATTCTTGTGTACATGTACAGGTGTATGTTAATAGTAGGGCAGTTGTAGGATGTTCCTTAAATTAAAAATCTTTTTATTATTATATATTGCGTTCTCCTGCTAACAGTTATGTATAACAGCTAACACATTCAAACTGAAACACTCAGTTGTCTGGCACAATTTTCTTTTTTCAAAGATCATTTTGAAGAATAAATCATTTCAATGTATTAATCATTATAATGCAAAGTCTTCTTTTGACCAACATAAAATGTGGAATATTAGTGATGCCTGTATTTCTGCAGATGCATACCAAAAAATCTGGCTGGGAATTTGCCCCCTTAGTTTCATATTTTTGTTTGGATCACAAGGAAAATTTTGACAAGCCACTGATTAGCTAAATTTGAGTAGCGCTATTAAAAAAGATTATTGTTTAATTGCCTTGATCTCTACAACAGAAAAATATTACAACCTTGTTTCAGTTTATACAGTTAAAGAGATCAAAGTGACCATATTTCATTAAACTTTATGTCAATATTACCATCCTTCCATCAACATGTTGGTTTTTCTACCACTGCAACAGATCCATTGGATAGTAACGTCATCCTCGCAGCAGAAGTGACGGCCACATCAATCAAAGCATGGTTTGCACCTATTAGTGGTGCTACAGGTCCTTACGGTGTTGCTCGAGCTGGGGAAGATGATCTGAGCATTCAGGAAAATGCCCCCCTGACCTTCACACTGACAGGGTTGTCTCCAAGCACGGAATATCCGATTGAAATTTACAGGATGAACCAGCAATACAGCGACTCTGTCAGGACAAGTAAGCTCTTGCTATAGATCTCTTGTACCTCTTCCTTGCCTGGGCATCAAATCCTACCTAAGGACTGAGTGTTAAAGATAAAGTTGAGTTCTGGTCATGAGATTGAATTGTGAAAGAAATTGTCTCAAAGCAATTGGGAAATGTTGATTATATAGCACATAAGAAATGGTGTATGCTATAGGGTTTTGGAAACACCAAAATGATAAGAAATTGACTCAGTCCTCCTGAGAGTCACATGCACTGCACACAGAAATGTATATGAGAGTACACACAAATGTGCGGCCTGAGCATTTCAGCTGTTTCTTTTCATATTTTGAATGTGAGAGCATTTGAAGAGCAATCATTTTCAGGGGACATATCTAATATGATAATCTTCCAAACTAACATAAAAAGAATGAGAAGGCTCACAAATTTTGTTTTACCTTTCCCAGAATTCAACCTTCCCTTCAAGTAAGGAGTTTGGACTAAGAGGATATACTTTTTTCTTCCAGAAACAGAGAGACCTACTTCTATCATGAAGTTTACATCCATTTACAATATATGATACCCAATTTATAAATGAAACAAAGCATTTCACTCTGTGAATTACATTTATGACAATTGTCAAAAAAACATGGATCTCAAGAAGGAGTTCATTGCATATATGTCATGGGATGTACTGATGAAATGAGTTAAAGCTCATGTACAGTAGTGGTAGCAAAAAGGAAATTTAAAAGAAACATGTTAAATATAGGCTCATGTTGATCTCCTTTTATCAAAAGATGTTTGTAAGAGTTCATTTGGTATTCCATCTGTGATTTCCGGTGAATTTCAGTGTAAATATCTGTAAGAAATGCCAGATCACTGCCATATGCTGGGGCTGCTTCCTGCAAAACAACCTTGGGGCTTCATACAGAGATACTCTTTGTGTCACTGTGTTTAGTTTACTTATTGCTTTTGTGTGTGTGTATAGTGCATGCCGCAGTTGTATGGGGTAAACATGCCTGGCCCAGCATATAAATTATTTTTTTACTCTTATTTGTTCAATAATAAACGTAAGTATTGCTATTATCATGCTACATGTATTTATAAACAAAAATTTTAAAAATCGGACGATTTACTAGATACACGTACAGGTGGGAAAAATAATCTCAACAGCTCACTTTCCTACTTTATTGCTTGATGAATTAAAGGAGGTTGTTTGTAATTATCTCAATAAAATGTTCAATAATTCAATTTTTTCTACATTGTAGATCCACCTAATCCTGGTGACGTGAACTCGCTTGTTGCTGGAAGATTCACTGTGAGACTTAGCTTTGATGCTGGGGTTCCCCCCGGAGCCGTTAACTCTTATGAGATTTATCGTCAGGTAATGTAGTATTTTCCTAAATGGTCCATCTCTATCTATTTGGCCTATGGTGTCATCTCACTTTGTCATGTGGCTAATTACTAGAATTAGGTAGTTACCATCCATTGTCACTCTTATTAGTTGATAAAGAGAGAAATCCCTGTCATGTTTGATGAATGGTATAACATGTATAGACAAGTCAAAATCTTAAGCGCATTACCAGAAATTTGATTTATGGCATGTGCACATGCTTCTACCAGCCACACAGTGATATAATATAATCAGGGTGTGAGAGGAAAATTGCACAACAATCAGATACCCTTTCTCCCCTAGAATACTGAAAAAATTATATAAATTATTTTTACCACACATAAGTTTCAGTTCTCATGAGGAATATGACACCGTTATGGTATTCACCAGTAATCACCCTGTAACAGATCTATGTTATTAGTAGCTGACAGTGGACTTGACTTTCACCACCTAAAGATCAAACACCCTCCATCAACTTTAAAAGAAGTGCCCTGCAAAGAAAATGCATAATCATGAATTCCTAACCCAAACCATTACTGAATGCTTTTCAAGACTCGGAAGCAAGCTTGAGTATTTTCCAACTGGTCCACAAGTGCTGCTGTGTGCGAGATTTGTACACGCATAAATTGGAATATAGCAAGTTGGTTGTAAGCAAATTGTCACATAGTCCACATGGAAATTAGCAAGTGTCTGTCTTTAAGGTGACTGCTTGATTAGATTGAAGCTACACATATCTTTTGTTTTATTAACTATTACCTGGCTTTGGTCAACTAATGGAATAAACACTGGACTGACACAGTTGAATTTTATCACATGTATAGTGTACATGTTCCATATACCCCTAACAGTGTAGTAGTCTTGAGTTTTGATCTATAGCAAAAAAAAAGTGATCTTCAATTTCTGTTTCCAATTTGTTATCTAGGATGATGGCTCATCAAGGGTGCTGGGTAATCCATCGTTTGGTGTCCGAGTGTTGATTGCAACGTTACCTGCCACTGGTCCACTGTCTTATGAGGACACCGGTCTGAATCCCAATACAACATATGTGTATGAAATAGGTTCACTACTCAATGCAGCTGGTGACTTTCCTGCCCAAAGGAGCAACCAAGTACAAATTGTTGACGTCCTCACAGGTAATAATATAATACACTCAAACCTGCTTTAGCAACCACCTGTATAGAAAGACCACCTGTCTGTACAAACTACAATTTTTTTTTCCGTGAACAGTATTTCTTGTTAAAAGGTGTATTAAAGGAACCTGTACATAAAGACCACCTACTCATAAAGACTGCTATTCTTGTCTCCGTTGAACAGTCTTTATATACAGCTTTCACTGTAATAATGATGGATTCTTGTGCTCATGTCCTTAATACAGTGATACTCCTGGTGCTCCAACATTCGTAGCCATGATCATAGCTGAGCAGCCAAATATGTAGTGCTCTGGCAAATCAGATACCCATTTACATCTGGTTGGAGAGTGGCAGAAACAGACTAATATCTTGCCAAAAGACGATAGCATTAGAATTTGAACCCAAAACTTTTTGATTAAGAGTCAAGGAAATGAACCACTATGCCTCGATACCTCCACAAAAACAGGGCATCCACACATATAAATGTACATACATTCCTGAGAAATAACAAGGTCGTTGCATCATAGGGCTGGCAAGTCTGAAATCCTGGACATCTTGATGCTACAGTATGTATACTACTCTACTACATGTAGTCCACCAAGTGTTTCACAAAAGGGCAGGACCAAGCTATTCTCCCCTTTGGGGTCAAAATTTCAAACTTGTAAAAATATGGCAATATATACCTCATTTTAAAACTAAAAGCTTCAGTATTATGATTCTATTAAAATAAACATCATTAGACGTAGAGGGTGCTAATAGGATTAAAAAATGACAATTCCCATAGACTTTGTACATGGGCAGCCCATGTAGAAAGTCTATGGGAGTTTTCTCTTTTCGAACTTGTAAGCCCCCTCCCTTCCACAAACTTTCAAGAAATTGTAAAGTTATGTGCTTACCAAATATTCAAATACTTATTCATTAGTAAATGAGTCATAAATCATGAAAAGTAATTTTCCATAGTATAGTAATAACATATTTTTTACAGAAATTACCTGTTTGCATGCGTTTTACATAGGGACAAATTGTCCCGTACGTCACATGTCCCGTACGTCACAGGCAGACCATCAGATTTGCATCTGTTACGCAACAGTAACATGTGGCATACTTTTTTTCTTCATAGTTTCTAATGCCTGGGACTGATGTATCAAGAAAAGAAACTCTTGCTCTTAAAGATTCAGGAGATTTTTAATAATGACCATTTTGGTTAAAAAATACTTTTTTCTCTGGTCCTGTACGTCACAACGCATACTAATTAGAATTTAACCTTGTCAACAAGCATATGTGAATTTTTTGGGGGCATTTATTTTAGAGGTCCCAAGTAGCTATTCAAACATGAAAAAAGATTTAAATTTGTGTATTGCATATTGAAATTAGAAAGGTTTAAAGCCTCTGATTTGTCCCGTACGTCACAGGTCAAATAGCTTGGACTTGCCCAAAACCGTCTTATTGAAATTCAGTGACAATTTCCTAATTTTTTCATTTTTTGTGAGCACACTATTATGATGACTGTCATTGTTATTTTCAAAAGCGATTTATAATTCATTGTTCCTTTTGTTCATATCAGATGAACTCCCTGTACGAACTGTTGATGTTCGTGACACAAACACTACTGATATCAACTTGGTATGGCTGACAACCGATGTAGAATCAACGGCTTTCTTCATTAGCTACAAAGCTCCACAAGATGAACAGTTTTTATTAAGAACTCTGACTGTTGACCCAGCTGTCCTTTATGCTGAATACATTTTAAGTTCCCTGACTCCTGGAGAACTCTACACAATTAGAGTACAGAGTGGAGATGGTGTCCTCAATGATGAATTCACACAGAGAACTCGTAAGTCTGGAGTAATGTTGTAGAATCTTTAGCAACAGGCCCAAATTCATGAAAGAGGTTTAATACAAACCATGGTCTAAACCATGGTTCAAAACTCTTCCGTGGCCTTTAAGTAGGCATAAAGGGTATGTAACTGTACTGTTGCCTGTTCGTTGACATGAGGTCATGCACCTAGCCTGTAATACATATACATGTAATTGTATTGTAGTATTCCCATACAATGTAATGCACTATATAGATGTAGGATTATTATCCCCTCACCAACGAATTCAGAGGGGGATATACATGTACATGTAGTAACACTGCCGTCCTCCGTCAGTCCGCAGGGCTGCCAACATTGGATAATAGTTGAGAGTGAGATTATACCAGAAGCGAAGCGCGAGGGAGCGAAGCTTGTTTTATGATTGCTTGTTTTGACTGTTCCAGGGCCAAATCCAATTGCCACATTTGCAACGTCCCCCGTTACATCAACCACTGTCACAGTCAACTGGGTGGATGCTCCTGGGGTTTTGTCCTACTATGAAGTGGTGTATGATCCTCCTAATGGACAATCTCCAAGACGCACAGATGTACGAACAGAAGAGACAAACACTCTTACCTTGTCTGGATTATTCCCTGATTTTAACTATACTGTTACCGTGGTAACATGGTCTGGTACTGGAGAAGATGCTACTTCAAGTTTCCCAGTATCTCAGATGTTTCGCACAGGTACATGTTCTTTATATTCATATTGTAGACCTGTTTTATAAAACTAAAAGGTACATGTACATATACTTAATTTTTTGTAGCTGTTGCATTAGTCACAGCAAAACAGAAAATGAATATGAAGTCTCATTTATTTTTTGTATTGTAACTTACATGTACCCTGCTGGCAGTGCACATTCACCAATTAACTTGTAAACATGAATATTTATACATTTATTAATTTTGTGTATTCCAATTACAGTTCATACAAAAGTTATTTATGAATGTTAGAAATCCCTTCGTGAAGTCCCTTAGTATTGATGATTTTGTTGTATCATAGTTGCATAATGTTTAAAACTTTAACCATTTCAAGGCATTTGACCATATTTTGTGGTTTGGCTCAATAACTTTTGATTCAGAGCCCTAAAAAAATATACCAGATGCATGAGTAGAGAGAGCAGAAATTTCTGCACATACTATGTCCATCTTTGTTGCATTACCATGTTGCATTTGACACCAGGAATTTTTAAAACGAGAGTGAGCTTTAAAATCCTTCAATTGGCAACACATTGAGAGGTTCAAAATCATTGTTTTTTAATCAGAATTGGCAATTTTTCAACTTTTCGTCAAAGTTCCTAACCATGTATGTTATTTTCAAAGACAATACAGTTTATTTGAACCATGTAGCACTAAAAGAAAAATACTATTGTTGCCAATTTGAAGAACAAAATGGGATAAATTTAACCCTTGAATAACTCCTGTCCATAAAGGGTTAAGCAGTGTTGTAGTCCAGACCAGGGTGCAGAGACCAAGACTTGGATGAAAAATTGTGATTACATTCTTTTTATATAAGGTCTCGGGGGTTGAGACCAAGACCCAGACACAACAAATTTTAGATTGAGATTAGTATCAGCCCCATCACCGGATTTAAGAGAATAATCAGAAAACATTTATGTGTTTTTTCTCATTTTATATAGCCACTATCCAACAACTGGAAGTCATTGTACGGTTTGTTAATGAGACGCAGGTCCAGCTAACATGGGGTTTAATTCCTGGAGAAAATAATTATTTGGTTGCTGTGGAGGATAGTGGACTGAACTCATTTCCTTCTGATGCAACAGTACCAGAGGATGAAACCCCTCTCTCAGTGATAGATGGGCTAACACCTGGCACATTGTACACTGCCAGAGTTAGAACTCAAGCAGTAGAAGGAATGGAACAACAGTTCAGGACACGTAAGCCATTCAAACTCGTTTCTTTTTTGGTGTTTCCACAAAATCACATTAAAAATATCAAAAGAATCAAAGCTCTAAAACAGAAACAACCACTTGAATACAAAATATTTTTTGTACTCACTTGATGGTAATTATTAGTGATATTGTTACTCTTTCTGTTGTGGATAAATATGGAATTACAAAAATGTGAAATGTGTATTTTTGTCAATTTCATCCTTGCGTATTTAGTGAACATACATGTACTTGGAAAGCATATGGAATCACACTGGAAGTAAATTTCTTCAAATGCAATGTCCATAGAAATGATAAGTCTTTCAGTATGTTTAGCTGACTATCTCGTGCCTTTTGTACTTCCTTCAAAATCTCTTCAGCCCCCTTCCATCTGATCTCTCTTGATCTCTGTTTGAGATGGACATCTTGGTCTTTGTAATCTACAAGTGTGTGTTTATGGTGTAGATGTGTGTTATACATGTACATGTATCTTTAGCTTAGATTCTCATGCCATTCATGTTTCTTTCAATTCCTTCAGCACCCTTTCGTCCATCCTCTCTTATCGTCACTGGCGAGACCCCAACATCCATCAGCGTTGCATGGACAGCGCCCCCGGATGGAGGAATCTTTGACGAGTACATCTTGTCCTATAGTATTGGAGATAGAATCCGAACTGAGGTTGGCCGATTTGCACGCGATGTAACCACAGCAACTATCACTAACTTGAATACAGCTACTACCTACAACATCTACCTGGTTGCTGAGGCTAATGATGGAGGGTTTCCGGAGAGAAGTGACGTGAACACTGTGGATGGTACAACAGGTATGACCTTTTCATGGATAAAGGTAGTGATAGTTGTAGTGGTACGTAAAGACACATTCGTAACACAAAATGCATAATTATTGAAAGAAATGAAGGAAAGTAGTGATGTAAATAAAATGCCTTGATTAAATACATTTGTGCTATGCCTTGGCTTGAACCAACAATCTGTGTATCCCCAGTCAAGGGATTAAGCCACTCAGTTATGACACCTCTACCTCACAGTTTCAATTTTTATTATTCAGTTTTTGTGTGTGGATGCTTTGTTCTTAACCACCGTAGAAATCCCTGCTCCTGGAGAGATCGTAATTATCAATCAAACGCCAACCAGCTTTAGATTTCAGTGGGGTCCAGCTCCAGAACAGGGTGTTACCTACATTACCACATACAGTCCTACAGATGGATCAAAGGTCGATAACCTCAACATAAGACAGTCCGACGTCACCGGTGCTACTCCTGGACGTCTCTACGAACTCACTGTGTTTATTCTTCCCAGGAATCAGCAGGAAAGGGGCTTCGTTCGCACTTGTAAGTTTTGTATTAAAACACTGTCTATGAGAACCTGGTAGTTGAAGTTAAGTATTCAACAGATTAAATAATGAACTATTCAAATTGCTCCTCTCATTTTACAGTTTATTTTTTTTGTAAAGGTACATGTACATGTGCATTTATTTCAGGGAAGTTGATGATACATTTTGTGAGTATAGAATTTACTTTAGAATTGACGTAAATCATTATTACCTATACAAGGCATTTTAGCTGCTAAATAAAAGCCATATTTTGCGCGCTACTCTGAATCCGTTACCGGAGAGGGCAATATTTTCCACATTGCCCTTTTCTGGGTTTCCCCGTAGACCACTGTACTAAAAAAGAGGCAACATTTTGCCATATTATTTATATCAAAGTGCATACGCGCAGTATTATATACGTGTTTACGTATGCACAGGCTTAAACAATGGATACGCGCAGTAACAATTTGCATCACAATCGCTTGGCCCAGATTACATACCTGTATGAATAAACTGAAACCAGAGGGACTGACAGGCAAACAGACTTGTTTGTAATTGCTACACATGTACAAACTAGGCATATACATGATGTAAATGATAATAATAATATTGGCTGGCTCTACTTTCAGTAAATATCGAAAATATTGCCCTTAAAAGAACCTTATTGCCCTCTTCTTCGACTCAGGCAATATATTCTGATATCCCCCTCAAGGCCATCCAATATTATATGAATATTACATGTATGTTCTGTTAGCAAATAGTGAGCTTCAAAATTATTTATTTACGTACATGTGACTTGTTTGATTTCTTTTTGTTTTGCAGTGCCTTCACCTCCTGGTTTGCTGGCTACAACTGATGTAGGTTATGTTTCAGTGACCCTAGCCTGGATCCCTGGGACTGGGGAGTATTCTGGCTTTATCGTCAGTTATAAACCCTCAGTGGAAAGTGATTACATCGACCTGCAGGAGGTTAGTGCTGAAGTGACGTCTGCTCAGGTGACCGATCTCTCTCCAGGGGTTGCATATGACTTCAGTGTTGTTGCAGTGAGTGGTGAAAACTACACCACATACAGTTACCCTACTAGGCGGACTAACGTCACTACACGTGAGTTTTAAATCATTTATTTCCACTTTAAAAAACACATTACCCCCAAAAAAAAATTGTGAGAAATAATAGTGGCAAGATCATGAAAAGCACAAGAAGGCTTGTTGCAAATGATCCCTTAAGAAGAAATACATAAAACAAATCATAATCATGAAAATTATGCTTGCAACATAACATAGATTTTACACATGATGGAATAACATGGAGGGTAGAAAAGAGGGAATTAGAGAAGAAAAGGAAACATTAACAATAATCTAATACATTGGGCAAATATAGATTCAAGACTTAACCCTTTCAAGACAATTGACCACATTTTGTGGTTTGGCTCAATAACTTTTGATCCAGAGCTCTGAAAAATATACCAGATACATGAGTAGAAAGAGCAAAAATTTCTACACACACTATGTCTATTTTTGTTACATGACCATATTGCGTTTGATCCCAGGAATTTTAAAAAGAAGAAGAAGCTTTAAAATCCTTAAATTGGCAACATATTGAGAGGTTCAAAATCATTGTTTTTTATCAAAATTGGCAACTTTTTCAACTTTTCGACAATTCTTTTAACCATGTATATTGTTTTCAAAGACATTACCCTTTATTACAATCTTGTAGCACCAAAAGAAAAATATTATTGTTGCCAATTTGAAGAACAAAATGTGATCAATTTAGCCCTTAAATTATTCCTGTCCTGAAAGGGTTAAAAGATATGTCATACAGTCTTTTGAATTGACTTACTGTCTTAATATTCTTTAATATTTTTGGTAGGCTATTCCACTGAAGCGGACCATGATAAAAGATTGAATTTTGTGTAACTGACGTTCAATTCAAAGGTGCCCGTAAATGGATAATTCAGGCATTCCTAGTACTGTAATTTTGAATGGAGCAATTCAAAGTGAAATAATATGAGCTTCAGGAAGAAAATTGTTACATACATGTAGCATTTGCATTTTCTTAAACAGAGGTAAGACATTGCATTTATGGGTTTTGTCTCTATCGGGAAGAAAACTAGGAATCTATAATAATGATGCAATATTTGTGAAAAGTGTAGTTCACTACTGGGTGGTAAAATGTAGGTAAAGGGTTAGGGTTAGGGCCCGGGGGGGGGGGGTGGGGGGGGGGGGGGTAGGGGGGCTTGTCTCATTGAGACCTGTAAATCATTCGCGTACACGAAAACAGATAAAAGGGGTATTTTTTCAGCATTGGGCGAATAACCCCGGTTACGCATTTAGGGTATCAAAAACAGCAAAAAAATCAAGAAAAAGGGTATCAAATTCAGTTGTGATAAGAAGAAGATCCACTGAAATCGCCGTTAAGGGTATAAAAATCAGAGATATTCAAGGGGTTTCCCTGTTTAGGGTATCAAAACTACTCCTACCAGGGAGTTATCACATAACTCCTTGCTCCTACTGTAGTCCCCGTTTAGGGTGCTTTTCACAAAGTGATTTACGCGGATGATGTACACGTCTCACTGAGACAAGCCTTGTCTTGTAAAGTGCTGTAACAGAAAAGGCAGTTTTAGTAGATTGTATATCATTTTATTTTTAAAAAATCTGCTTGTTGGTTTCTTTCTGTTCAGTATTGATTCAGACTGACAACTTTGTCGTGTTGGACTTCAACTCCACTGCAATCAGTGTAGCATGGAGAGATGCAGATACTCCTATTATTGTGGACATCAATCCCGAAGATGATGAAAGAAGGAATGTGAATATTGGTGACAGGCCTGTTCATACATTCACAGGATTGAATCCATCTACTGTCTACACTATTTCCAGATTAAATCAATTCCAGACTTCTGTTAGAACCAGTAAGTGAAAAAAGTGTTTTATTCACCTGCACAAAATATGACAATCTGTTCATACTTTCACAGTTTGAATCTGAAACTACTGTCTACACTAGATTCAGATAAATCAATTCCACACTTCAGTTTGAACCAGTAAGTGGAGTGGGTTTGTTTTACCTGCACAAAATGAAACATTAATCTGTTCATACATGTACTGTTATGGGTTTGAACCCATCTACTGCCTAACTATTTCCAGATTAAATCAGATTAAATCAGTTCCGAACTTCAATTTAATAGAACCATTAAGTTAAGAAAATGATATTTTCATATTTATCTGGCCCGAACACGACAAAAATCTCTTCATACTTTCACTGGTCTGAACTCATCAAATATCTACACTCTTTTAGGATTAAATCAACTCCAAACTTCAGTTAGAACCAGTAACTGGAGATTTTTGTTGTTTACCTGCACAATATATAACAACAATCTGTGGGTCTGAATCCATCTACTGTCTACACTATTTTCAGATTAAATCAATTGCAAACTTCAGTTTAAATTATTCAGTGAAGAAAATCATTAAATACTAAGCCGAAAATAATTTGGGCTGGAGCCTTTGGCAATTGCTCATTGTTTCAAAATTTAACTGTATCCAGTAGGGCAAAGGGGAAGGAATAAATAATATTCCGCTTTTATATAGCGCCTAATACATCGGAGATGTCTCTAAGCGCTTTACAGATATATTATTACCCCGGTCATCGGATTCTGGCTTGCCCGCACACAATGTATGCACATTCTCCACTCCCTGGGGAGTATTCCAGCAATGGGCCATGGCGCTCATATTGCTAAGCAAACGACATTAACTTTTGCATCCTACCGGGTACCCATTTAACACCTGGGTGGAGAGTGGCAAATGTAGATTAACGTCTTGCCAAAGGACGCTAGTGCTGCAGTGGGATTTGAACCCCGGACCTCGTGGTTCAAAGTCCGGGGACTTATCCACTGATCCACAACACCTCCACACGAATGAATAAAGCATTATAATTCCTAGTGCTAATATTAAAATTTTTCTTGGGCTATGCCTTCCACAGACCCAGCATCTCCAAGAAATCTGGTGACTTCCGTGACACCTACCTCCTTCCTGCTTGAATGGACAGCAGCTGATTCAGAGGTCAGCCGGTACAAGGTTGAAGTGAGATGCGCAGATAATGATAATCCCTGTTCATTCAGCAGTGTAGTCTACCCGAATGAAAGACTGGCCTATGAATTGAGACAGCTGTTCCCTCTCAGGGAGTATCTGGTGACCGTGTCATCTTGTCTTGATGCCGACGGTCTATTTGATGAACAGACTGGTGATGAGCCTGTAGAGACCACCATCATTACAAGTAAGATATTTAAATGTATAATTATGCCTCCGCCCTCTGAAGGTGGGTGCTGGAGGCATTATGTTTTTGGGTTGTCCGTCCGTCCGTCCCATTTTCGTTCTCACGATAAGTTAAGAACCATTTGGCAGATCAACTTCAGACTTTGCTCATGTGTGCATATGAGAGGGACGATAGTCTGATTAGGTTTTGGGGTCATGAGGTGAAAAGTTACAGGGGTCATTGCATATATGAAAATGGCTTGTTTTCATGATAACCTAAGAACCATTTGGCGAATCAACTTCAAACTTGGCTTATGTATGCATATGGGAGAGATGATTATCTGATTAGATTTTGGGGTCATGAGGTCAAAGGTCACAGAGGTCATTGTGAATATGAAAATGGATTGTTCTTGTTATAACTTAAGAACCATTTGGCTTTCAGTTTCAAACTTAGCTCATGTTGCATTTGGGAGTGATGATGATCTGAGTTAATTTGGGGGTCACGAGGTTAAATATCAAAGGTCACAGGTCATTATATACCTAGAAATAGATGGTTCTCACAATAACTCAGGAACGATTTAATGGATCAACTTCAAAAACTTGACACACATGTATATAATTGGGTGACAGTGATATGATTAGATTTGGAGGTCATGGGTTCAAAGGTCAAATGTCACAGAGGATGTTATATACCTGTAAATAGACTTGCAATAACCTGCTGAGCCCAGTTTGACATTTTAACTTCAAACTTGGTACATGTAAGCATACATGTACCTCAGTGACAATGATCTGATTATTAGGGATTTCAGCCATATGGCAACTCTGCTTGTGATCTTTTACTCCATGGATCACTTGGCATATCAGCTTTAACTTGGTCAAATGGAGTATATGTCAAATGACAACTTTCTTCAGAATAGAATCAAGCAAAACTTATACTTCATTTTGAGTACCAAAGGGTCCTCAAGCAATGAAATGTCGTTAGTTTTGTGTTAAAAATTGTTAACAGTAATTTCACTCATCTAAAACAAGGAAATGGTCTCTGCAGTCATTCAGATATTTATTGCAGTAACAATAGTATTTTAGCTCGTTTCTTTAGAGTGATAACATATTTTATTAAATTTTTCAATCAAAATTTAAAACAAATCACCATTAATGTGCGATATATTTCTGATCTGGCAAGGGTGGAGGCATAAATTTTGACTGTACGCGGTTGAGAATTCATCTAGTTTTGATACTTGGAGTAGATAGCTGGAGCACTGTTACATTCATTTTTGGTGATAGCTCTTGACTCTCATACAAGAGGTCCTGGGTTCGATCCTTGTTTGGTGTTTACATCCTTGGACAAGGCATTTTGCCCACATTAGGTGATTTCAAGTTCGGTGTTGGTGTTGGTGTTGAGAGCGTGAATTGGGCTGCTGATTCTAGCCCCAACACCGAATTCGGGTTTATAAAAATAATACCAATCACATTATTGATAGCTCAACACCTAATGAAGTTAATCCCAGCACCAGCTTCATTTCAGGTTCAGTGTTGTGGCTGGTGCTAGTTTTGCCTTAACACCAACACCAGCTTTCAACACCGAACTTTAATTCACCCATTGTACCTCTTGATAGAGGTTTAAATGGGTGCCTAGCAATGCTGGGGTAATACTATACGTGCCGGTCCTGGAGGAAGAGCAGTATTAATACTGACGTGGCTACTGTGGGTAATGACCAAATGCCGATACATATATTAAGGATTGCATAACATTTCACAACCCATCCCGTCCTAATTTTCGATCTTCTAGGGGCATTTCATCTCACCATCCCCAAAACTCATAGCAAAGTTGACGATCATACATTTACTGCAACTGCATCCAAAGAATGGAACAGTATCCCCTCCTTCATAAAATCAGCTAATTCCATAGACCAATTTAAGAAATATCTGAAAACATATCTCTTCCCGGAATAGTTAAGTTAAACCCCTTCCATTTCTTTCAAACTTTATGCTTAATAAGTTGATATTTATTCATTGTTATGTATTATTAATTTCGTCTTAATGTTATGTTATGTATTATAAGAATAATAATAATAATAACTACATTTAAAGGGCGCTTTATACGGGCATTTCTAAGCGCACAGGTGGTCTGTCTAACTCAGTATACATGGTACATCCAATAGCTTAAAAGCAACAAAATGAAATAAAATATTACTAATACAATACAGTTAAATGAAACTAACTACTTGTGTGTGCCTCCGGTATACTATGACTGATTAAAAAGATGGGTTTTAAGAAGGGTTTTAAATGATTCAATGGATGGGGCATTTTGAATATGGGGTGGGAGTTTGTTCCAGAGGGTGGGGGCAATAGATGAAAAAGCACGGTCACCATATCGGGTTTTCGTACGTGGGCCGTGAATTAATTGCATAGAGGAAGATGAACAGAGGGATCTGACAGAAGAGGAGGATCGTAGGGAGACCAGGTCTTGAAGATATTTGGGGGCAAGATTATGTGATATTTTGTATGTAGAAGTAGAATCTTAAAAGTAATACGATGATGGACCGGTAGCCAATGAAGTGAGCGAAGAATAGGGGATATATGGTCATGTTTCCTAGTTAAGGTGATCATTCTAGCTGCTGAATTTTGAATGTGCTGGAGTGGAGATAAATGAGAAATATGAAGGGTGGCAAGGAGGGAGTTGCAATAATTGTATTAATGTTATATAAGTATTATCAAGTTTGTAACGCTGTGATATACATGTAGTTGTACTATGGAGAGCGTACCAAATGCTAGTTATTATTATTATTATTATCAATAAGACCTAATTATTTTTATTATTTATTATTATTATTATTATTATTATTATTATTATTATTATTATTATTATTATTATTATTATTATTATTATTATTATTATTATTATTATTATTATTATCATTGTTAGATGGGTTGTACTTCAAGTACAGACTACCTCATGTTTTTGTGTGAAGTTTTCTTTATTCTTTATTATCCTAATTATTTATTTATTTTTATTTCTACCCACTTTTTTGTGTCCACAATATCTCCAAAAGGGCTTGGTCAAATGTACTCAAATTCGGTACGATGGTAGATATGGTTATTGGTTCAGCAAATGCTTGTGCCTCAATGACTGACTTTGCCTTAAACTGTACAGAAATGATGAAGATTTGACTACTTTATCATTCTGAATTATCCTGTACGATTCCAAGATTATGACCATTCAACAGCCCACTTGTATATTTGTACTTGTTCAACTCTAGTTATTATTATATATCAGTAGTTTCTAGGACCCAACTTTAATTTTCCTCTTTCCTCTTGTCCACATTTGATATTTAACTCTGTTGTTTGGAATCTTTGTCTTTCAATAAAGATCGCGTGCCTGATGACGAGATCATTGTGCAGGAGACTGGGACAAACAATATCACCATCCTGTACTCCACTGCTGGCCTGCGCGGTTTTGTCGAAGCTATCTACATAGCAGGAACACAGCCACCTGAAGGAACTCTTGTTTTTGACAGTGGACCTACAGTGCGGAGAACATTTGATGGTTTGACGGCAGGACGGCTGTATACGATACAGATCAGGGACTTATCTAACACCTATATGCAGACTATTAATGTCCGTACAAGTGAGTTGTCTCTCTGCACTAAATTTGAAAGTCAGTTTATTTATTTATTCATTCATTTAAAGCGATTTATTATTTACAAATCATTCATGGCTAGTGGGACTAATTGCAGATTATTTTTACCAAGGATAACATTATATTAATTATATATACAAAGTAAAAGAAACATATGATAATGATATAGAAATATGATGATACATCCGGTACATAAATAAGAGAGAAAAATGCATAATGATATACTCTTAAAAATTACATTTTGATGTACACTGTATAATACACTTTGATATACTAGTAATACACATCTGGGGAGCGTTTCATCAAGCGTTTTGTCAGTGATTTTTCTGACAACTGTTAAAAGCTACTGAAATCCTTGCAGCTGATTGGCGAGAGCAAATCTGTCAGTAAAAATAAACGCTGTAGCATATATATTCATATTGACTGATGATGTCCACAAAAGCGAGTTCCCTGTTTGCACTGATTTGGAAAATAAAATTCATGAATACAGATCTGCAGCTTTAACCAGCACCTCTTAATGCACTGTTGTTGTCCCCAGAGTTGATTGGTTAGATAATTAAGTAATGATAACAATAATATAGATTATTATCTATACAAGGTGATTTTCCGAGGCAACGATTTTCCATAATTTGCGTTCTCTGATCTCCTATTGACTTTGTGTGTAAATATTCATGAAATCCGGTTTGAACCGCTTTGAGAAGCAACGCAGTACACATGCAATGTGAGAATATGCAATTTAATACAATGCAGTACAAATGTACACAGTACATGCAATACATATAATGCGCGGATACGCAGTACAACACAATACATGCAAAGCCCGAATACTTAGATGACGTCATAAAAAGTTAAGTCAAATTTGGTGATCAAAATAAATGTATACATGTGAACTGAATGTGCATTAGATTTTACATCACCTTCCTGTGGGGTATAGATAATAATAGTAATATTGACTGTATTGAATGAGATACAACCTATATTGCCCTCTCTGAATCCAATATTGCCCGCGCCTTTGGCTTGAGCAATATTGGATTGACAGATTGGGCAATATAGGTTGGTATATCATTCAGTGCCAGTCAATATTATATAAGTATTTGTATTGGGTCAACTCCACATGACTAATGTGCTTGAGGCGCAATGGTAAAGAAAAACTTACAAGTACATGATAATACACAAACATGGAACAACAACAATGTGAAATTAAATCTACTGGAAAGCAATTTTGAATAAATTAGTTTTTAGGGCATTCTTAAAGCAATCTACACTTGAAATGTTACAAATATTTTGTGGCAATTGATTATATAGATGAGGTCCAATGCGTGCAAATGACCACTCCCCCCATGATTTCTTAGTTTTAATAACAACAAGCAATTTAGTCTCGGATGATCTTAACCCTTACTATACTTGGGGGCGGGGGGGGGGGGGCTGGGAGACCCCCCTAGACAAATTTCACCGCCCACTTCGAGGGAGTTCAGTTGTCAACAGGTTAACTCTCAAAAGTCCCTTTATGAGGATTGTTCAGAAGCTGAGTGGCATGGAAGGAAATTAGAACCATCTTTCATGTATCAATAATCTAGCTTGATACAGGAACCATGCAGTTCTCATAGACGACGTGATAATCAAAAGCTTTTTTTCTGATCCTTTTAGGACCCAGCCCGCCAGTTTTTGTTGCCGGTAACCTCACATCCACCTCCCTTTCAATCATTTGGGGTGCCTCAGCTGGTGATGTCAGCTTCTATGAAGTCAGGTATTCCCCACCCGATGGGACCACACCTGCCGTTTCTACAGTAGACGCAACAGGACCGCTAACTCTGAACATCGCTAACCTTCTACCACAGGAAGTTTACACTGTATTTGTGAGAGCTGTGACAGGATTGGACAATACAGCCAGCATCAGTGAAGCTCTAGAAGGATCCTTCGAGACAAGTAACCTGATAAACTATTTTGGAAGATACTTTAAAAGTGCTTGCAATATTTGCAAAGTACATTTCAATAGTTTAGAGTTAATTTCTGATAAAGCTTGTATTCCATGGTAAATCTTGTACCTCTTTGAGGTCCATTTTCTAAGATTTAAAAATTTCATAATCAGTCTTGCCTAACTGCTGATGCCTTGAGAGTTTGAAATTGTCCTTCTTTGGTGACCATAATCAAGGATTTGTAATCTCTAGCCAAGCACTTAAACCGTGATGGATTAAAATGTTTGGCAAAGCCTCTTGGACAGTGAATACATGTAGCATTCACATCTTCCACTTCTAGATCTTCCTAACAGTAGTGTGCCATCAGATTCTGGAGACTAGGTGTGGTGTATTTGTTAAAAATGTTCTGTCAAATTCTGTATTCAAATTCAAATTCATGGATTAAAAAATCTGAACATTCAATGGCATTTCTGGAATATATGGGTTAAATCTGTTGGCACTTCAATGTACATGTAATTGTATATAGACTGTCAGTTGCATAATTTTGTTGTGCTGACAAGATATTTCAATTATCAATGTAATACTCATACAGAAAGACAAATGATATGTACGTGTTCATTCAAAGGAAATGGCATAGTGTGATTCCAGCTAGGGAGTTGCACTGGTTTCATGTATGTGTTTGGAAGGGGAGCTTTTCTTACTAGTGGATGGAATGTGAGAGAACAAGGTCAACAACTGGAAAGAGGATGTACATGTACAATGAATCCTATCAACTTTTTAAAAATGTTGCCTTCCCTTTCTACTTTTTCCCCTTTTTTTCTCTCTCATTTTGACATACATGTACGGGGGGCATGTGCAGCCTCCCTGTCCAGCTATACCACTGTTCTGTAGTATTTTGAAATCAAAGTAACAAGGCCCTTGTATTGTTCATCTTCTTCTAAACCTCAGCGGCTGCCCAGCAAGGTGAGGTCATTCTACGCAGGATCACCACCACTTCTATCGCCTATACCTTCGGGGATATCCCTGGCACTACCCAGTATGTTGTTCAGCTCAGCCTAGGGACAAGTACTAACATTGAGCAAGGAAATGTCCACTCACCTCAAGATATTGTTGGAGAGTTTGACAGTCTCACACCGGGTCAACTTTACACTCTTTACTTACGTGTTGACAATGTTGAACGTGGATCCATTCAAGTTAGAACAAGTAAGACTAGTGTTCCTTTCACCTCAGTGTCTTTGTCATCAACTGTCCTCTTTTTATCTTTCTTGTTCTCTTTATCTCTTTGTCTCTTCATATTGCTTCCTTTCTGTTCTTACAATTTGTGTCACAGGTGTACCATATTTTCTGGTGTAGAGGATTCGATATTTTCGCCCCAAATAAGCTAGGTCACAAAGTCTGTGTGCAGCCTATATGCACAGCCACAGACAAAAATGAGCCTTCTTCAAACCCACATACATAGTGGTATGGACGGGACTATAGCTAGCCTATGTCCTATTTCTTTTGATGTAATCATCATTTTAACATGAAAATATGAACCATAAATATGCGAATCAGTATCTCACAAAAATAATCCCATATGCAGCCTTGTATGGCCTTTCTTATTGACAAAGCATTGAAGCTCGATTGAGCTTGAGTGATGTGCTGAAATGTTTGCTCAAAAAATATTCAAATTTTCTTCCCAGGTCTATTTTGCGGTAGTATCCAAGAGGCAAATAATTATCCATTACTATGAGCTACTGTAATGGCCAATACCGCACCACATAAGGTCTCTGTAAAGCACATGCACCCCTAAATGTCCACGCTAATATTGCACAGTCGTATCTTCACAGGATCCTTTGTGGAGATGTGTGTGGGTGTGTGTGTTTAGTATGTAGAATGGACAGGTATCGCAGAGAATTTTTATAGCGCAAGTACATGTATGTGGCGCATTTTGGATGCACCTTACTTTGACCTCCTAGGTCACAGTAAGGACATCTACATTGTATATCTTGATTGCATGTATGCTCAAAATTGTGATTACATGTTCATTTTCCTCTTCAAAACTATCATGGCGTATGAATTTCTCTGTTGTTTCAAATCACTTAGGGAACTTTCGATGGAATATGCACCCATGTAAGATTCTCTAAAAATATTTTTGAGTGATGGAAACATTTCCTTTCCAATTTTATTTGTGATTGTCCCTTGATTTGCAAGTTGAACTGATAGTCCCGTTCTAACTCAAACTTTCATAGTGGGAAAACTGAAACTGCTCGTACATAGAAGTCTACGAAGACGTACATGTTTTCAAGCACTTTGCTTCGTCAGATTCTCTTCCTCTTTTTAAGTTCTCACTGACATGAATACAAAGTCATTTAGGAATAATCGTCTTCAAACAGTCAGTGCCATTAAAAACTTGGCTTTTATTATTTATTCTTTGCATTTTCCAAGGCAAGATTACTTGTGATTTTTTTTCCCACATGTTTTTTCTTCTCCCGAATGAGTTGTCAAAATTGGGGTGCGGCCGTTGCGGCAATGCGGCCTTTTTATCAGAAAAAATCTCTTCCCATATTTACTATATTTCTATACAGGTCTGTATGCACAGCCATTTTGCTTGCTTCACAACAGTGTCTTAATGTCATAATAGTAAAAGTGAAGTGATTTTTTTTTGTTTGTTATTCTTTTGAGTATTTTTTATTTCCTTACTTCAACTCCGGACTGAACTCTATACCTAACCATAACTCTTTGGCCAACCTAAAACCCAATCACGACCCAGTTCCTAACCCTACATTTTGACTAAATTCTACCCCAGAGTAAAATTTGGATGACCATAAAATTTTGTCAATATTCTTAATATTATTGTTCAGAGCCTGAAAGCCCTGTTGGCGTATCTGTGAGGCCTGCGCCGGTGCCCTATTCTTCTTTTGTTGCTGAGTGGTCTGCACCCCCAGCCAGAACAGTCTTCAGCGGATATGAGGTTCGTGTCAGTCCTGCCAATCAGCTCCTCACCAGTCTGGCACAGACCATGAATGTTGATCGTTCTGTCACAGAACTTTTGATTGAAGACCTGTTACCTGACTTTAACTACTCAATAGAGGTTCGTGCGATCTCAAATGGAGATGGATTTTCATCTGTCAGTGATCCAACCGAAGGATTTGGCCGCACTGGTAAGCTCAGTCATCTTCAGTTTATAGTAGGGCTTCAGATTCATATTATTTATTTTACTGTTCCATTAAAAACAGAAAAGTGACCTCAAATGGCATAGATAATCAAATGAACCAAATAAATAGGATCAGAATAATATGAATGCATGCATCATATGAACATAAATACATGTTCTCAAATACTGAAAAATCAAGAAGGAAGAGAAAAAGTAGAGAGAAAAAGCTGGAAAGAGAGAAAAGGAAGAGTGACAGGGGGAAAAAAGTATGATAGTGTAGTTGGGCTACACAGGGGAACTAACCACTTGAGCTAAAAAGAGAGATGAGACAGGATTCAGAATTCAATGAATATATTTGTATTCTTCTCTCTTTTATATGGTTGATTTGCTAGTAAGAAGAGTCATAGTTAATTAGTAAAATCGTTTGACTGGAGATGTGCAGGTTCTGGGTTTCATTCCTAACATGGCATTATCGTCCTTGGCAAGACATTAATCTACTTTTGCCACTCTCCACCCAAGTGCAGTGAATGGCTGCCTAGTAGGAAGGAATTTCTTGGATAGTAATAAAGGGCTTCAGCCCCTTTAGTACCTTGGTGTGGTGGATATGAGCAAAATGTACCAAAAATCTAAATTATTATCCCCTTACCGACGAAATCGGAGGGGATATAGTAACGCTGCTGTCCATCCTTCCGTCCGTCTGTCCGTCTATCCGTAACAAATCTTGTTTGCTTTCGATAACTTTAGTAATGTTCGACGGATTTTAATAAAATTTGATATGAAGGTACATAATATCACAATACAGCCTAAGATTGATTTCAGAGTATGTAGGTCAAAGGTCAAAGGTGAGAGCTAATTAAATATGCAAAAATAGCTAAAAATCTGATTTCCGTTTGATAACTTTAGTAATGTTTGGTGGAGTTTAATGAAATTTGATATGAAAGTAGGTAATATGAAAATACAGCCTAAGTTTGATTTAGAAGAATGTAGGTCAAAGTTCAAAGGTCACAGCTCATTAAATATGCAGAAATAGCTAAAACTCTGGTTTCCATTCGATAACTTTAGTAATAGTTGATGGATTTTAATGAAATTTGATACACGGGTACATGTACATGATATAAAAATACATCCTAAGTTCGATTTTGAATTATGTAGGTCAAAATGTGGTTTCCATTCGCTAATGTAAGTAATGTTGTTGAGTATGTAAGTCAGAGTTCAAAGGTCTCAGCTCATTAAATATGCAAAAATTGCTAATTATGTACATGAGAAAGTTCATTTCAGATCTTCTTATGGGTCATTCATTTCATAAAATAGTAAACTTTCTATACATCCAATCCCCGGGTATTAGTAACTTCCTTGCCTACATTGTCGTAAAATAATAGCATAGTCTAATGGAGGTAACTTGTTCTGATGTATATAGGCCATTTGTACCTAGCAAGGGGACGCTACGCTTTGCGTTGCCCTTGTTGATATTATTTTGATATTTAAATGATGACAGGAATTTAATAGAATATCAAAAGGTAATAGATGTAAATAGTGAATGACTAGTAGAATAACCTCCATTGCAACTGTAAATTCTGGCTAGAAAAGCTCAAACTATTGTTCAAATCATTACAGAGGTAACTAAATATTGTCATGGTAATCAAACTATTGGAGATCATTATTAGTAACTTAAATTTTTGAAGACGATTACTTGTCTTGGGATGTATGAATGCAGATTCTGCAAAGATATTTTACTTCAACTACTTTAAAAACTTGACTGGAAATGCAAGACATTAATCTCCATTTGCCACTCTCCACCCAGGTGTTTAGTGGATACCTGGTAGAAAGGAATTCTTTGAATGCTGTCACCACTGGAATCAGGAACCCAGCTAGAGCCAGGGTAATATTGGAGTGCCTTGAGCACCTTACGTGGTAGATACATGTATGAGCACTATCAAAGTATCCAATATTGATACCACTGTATTATTGTTATTATTTCGATATGTTTTACTTTTTGACTCAGATTCATTCCCAGAGGCTACCCTGATTGTCACTGGGTATGACACCACTACCATCACTGTAACCTGGCGTAAAGTTGAAGGTGTGGACTTCCTTGCACAGCTTAGAGAAGTAGGGCGGGAGATTGGAGAGGACTTTCAAGGTCTTATACGGTCATCGTCATCGGCCACCTCAATCCTAACGTTCACATATGTAGACCTTGAACCAGGAAGAAATTATGAGCTCATAGTTAGAAGCAGTGATCAAAGCGAGGAAACGATCCGTGTTATTCAGAGAACTTGTAAGTAATACTAGAGTCCACAAGATTCTCTCCATCCCTCTCAAAGTGTCTTCTGAATTGAAATCATCTGTGTTAGTTTGAGAGCTTGTTAGTAATTATTAAAGGGTAAAATAGTAGTATTGAAACACTGAGCTCATCGTTAGGAGCAGTGATCAAAGCAAGAAAATGATCTGTGTTTTTCAGAGAACTTGGAAGTAATACTAGAGTCGACAAGCTCCTCTCCATCCCTCTCAATGTGTCTTCTGAAGTAATATCATCTGTGTTAGTTTGAGAATTTGTTAGTAATTATTAAAGGGTAGAATAGTAGTATTGAAACACTAAACCAGTTTCTCTCCCCCCCCCTCTTTAAGTTTTTCTGTGAAGATATAGCTTATATTAGAGTATGTGTAAGTAGGGTGTATACCTCTTGATGAAATATTATCTGCCTTATTCAGAGTAGTCAAACGAGTAAAATCGAAACCTCAAGAAGTGCAGTTAATTTCCTTGAGTAACCTGTATGTGATGAATTATCAATATACCATTGTCTCTGTAAATGTACTAATTTGTGGAAATTGTACTTTAGAAATGTGAAGGCTGATATTGCTATTGCTTACTGTGGTAAAGAGTCACCATACCATGATCAGTACCCACTTGCCTACAAACAATGAAACATTTTGATAAAATTCAAAAAATAAGATTAAAAAAGGCTGCTTCCATTGTGTCGTATTGTAATGAATTAAATTTTGAATTCATGTATATCAGAGAGACAAAGTTTAAAGGCTTGTTCAAATACATGTATGGAGCGGTAAACTGCCTCCAAAAAAAAAATGCAGGGGGTCTTAAGCATTCTGTCTATATATTTCTGTATCTTATATTAACACACAGCTATAAAGTGAATATGCGTAGGATCTTTTTGCATCATGCATCCCCACTTGTCATTCATTTAATGCACAAGAGAACCCGCCATGTTATTTGGCGGCGGATTACCACAGCATATCGTCGATGGGCTGATAAAACCTCGTATCTCAAAAAAACTAAATTTTCAGGAGAGCGAAAAAACATTCTTATTTTAAAAAAATATGTGAATATTCTATGTTATTTGTACTAAATACTGTGTTTGATAATTAAATCAATATGAGGTGGTTGGAATGTGTAGTAGATGATTATGAAGGGGGTAAAATGAATTACAAGGTTTTGGCACCAAAAAAAAAAAAAAAAAAATCATAAAAAAAGATACGAGGTTTTTGTACAAATGATGAATTTTGATATTTTATAAGGATATGCAACTCACCATGCTCTATTATGACTATTAGAAGATAAATTACACCTTACACTTCACATTCATGAACAAAAAGAGTAATTTTAACCTGCAAAAGGGTGATTTCACCCCAAAAATGAGATACAAGGTTTTATCCACCAAGCATACATGATGTTCATGGGCTGTTAAAACCTCGTATCTCACAAACCCTGAAAATTTTAGTAAAATGAAAAAAATAATCTTCATTTCAAGAAACCATGTGTGTAGGCAATTTTATTTGAACCTTAAACATTGTTTGTTAATAATTTGGATTATATGAAGTGGTTAAAATGCATTAAAAATAATTTAGAAGGCAGGAAATGGTTTTTGAAGAGATATTTAAAAAATGTTTTTTTAAAGATATGCAACTCCTGGGGTTATCAGGAGATGAATTACACTTTAAACATCACATTTATTTTAAAAAATCATTTTCACAAAAATTTGAGATACGAGGTTTTATCAGCCCATCGACGATATACATGTATGAACAAGCCTTTAGAGTAGCAATTCATTGCCATGATCCAGTCAGAATGCTGCTACATGTACTTATTATGTCTATCATCCTCTTTATCCTAGTGCCGTCTCCACCTACGAACCCTACAGCTTCATCGCTCAGCGCAGAAAGCATCAGGGCATCATGGACTGCCGCCTTGAAAGATTTTGAGTTTTATGAGATCATCATCTATCCTTCAGCTAATTCGAATGATCCAACTGTCATGACCATTCCAAAGGAGGAAGTCAGTGTTGATATAGATGGTTTATTGGATGATACTAATTACACAGTGGAGATTAGAAGTGTCAGTGGCAGTGGAGATTCGTTGCAGAAGAGTGCAGCTATTACAGCAACCGCAACTACAGGTAGACTAGAAATCACCATTAATCTTTAAGCTCAGTTCACATATAACACCGTATACTGCCTTAGATAAAAGGCCACTTTGAGAATAAATCACACAAGCATAGGACATTCTCCACATGCTGTTTCTGTATCTTACATTTACAAAACACAGATAAGTGAGTAGGGGTTTTGTTATGTGCACATAGTTTTTTCTCACACCCTCTTGCCATTCATTTTACAGGTAAAATTTTGCAATATTTTTATCATGGTGGCTTTACATGACATGTGTGAACAAGTGTCTAAAGGGCCACTAAGTACAAGAAAATGTGTTGCAAATAACATTACAAGAGCCAAGTTTATTTATCATGGTTGCATATTATGTCATTCATCTTAATACAAACAATGTTCCAAGGTATCAAACCTTTCAAATTAGGAGTTTGTTTTAAATATCGAGAAGAAAGACATGCGTTTTTAGCATGTCTTTCGCACTGGAAGGGTAAACTAATTAGGCCTTTATTCATAAAAGTAGAGTAAAATAACCCTCGCATGATGAATCCAACAATTTATAGAGCCCCAAGGTTCAATATCTTTATTTAACACACATTACGGTAATCCTGTAATGAAATGAATTGCTACATTACCTCTACTCTTCTCCAACATGCATGTTTATTCGTTGACAGAACCCATCATTATGAGACTGCTTTCTTCCGTGGAAACTGTTCTCCTCATCACGTTCACCCACGTCACCGGTATCTTTGATGATTATCGCTATGGATACCGCTTGCTTCCATCTGGTACTTTCTCCTACACGGTGTTACCAAGATCTTCGCAAGCTACGTTTGACATCCAGGGTCTGAGATCAGGTGCTCTCTATGAAATCACGCTAGACACAATACAAGGAACAGTATACAGCGAAGTTGATAGAATTCAGGCTAGAACAAGTAAGTTATCCCTCCCCTAGAGAACCTCTTTTAATTTTAAACAGTTTTTGCTGGCTGAAAAGCCTTGAGAATCTTTGTGCTGGAGTGACTGATTGCCATACAAGTAACAGAACTACAATTTCCATTTTGTTGAAAGTTGAGTCATTTGTGAAATAGTATGATTAAATAGTGCAGAGTCAAGTTCTATAATATGTCTTGTGTTTTCTCTTTTAACACAGGACCTTCTGGCCCTAGTCTGATCACTCCTGTGACAAACTTGGATGATAATTCATTCACCTTAGAATGGCTAGCCCCCTCTACAGCTCAAGTTGATTATGATGGATTCCGCATGACGTACAGCCCAGACGATGGAGCGCTCGCATCTCCACTGCCCCTGGATAAGACTCGAACATCTCTGTTCCTGACGGGTCTTGAACCAGCGACTGCATACACAGTAACATTGGTGACAGTGTCAGGGCAAGGCAGTACGGAACAAACCAGCTTTGATGAATCTGTTACTGTCACAACAGGTATTTTAAAACTGAAATATTCTGCAGAATCATGAATAAAGTAAACCCCCTATTTAAAAGCCCCACTGTGAGATCAGATTAACAAACATGTAATTGCAGGTCACAAATCTGTACATGTATGCTATAATCCATAGATTACACAAGGTCCTCGGTTGCTTGCAGCAATTCTTTCTCCTCCCCCACTTGCAGATCATTAAATTGGTAAGATTTACACTTAATTGTGGTTGGATAAACTTTGTATGCATCTGTGAAATCACTTCTCAGGGAGTGGATATTGTGCATGCAATGCAATGTGTTCAGTGAAAACCTGGGTACTCATATGTCTGTAAAGAACTCCAAGACACTCTTGATATACACATATTAAGGATTACATAAATCCAGAATATTGTTACTGCTATTATTATTATCATTACTGTTATCATTATTACTGTATTGCATTGATATTACTATTATAATTGTTAGTATTATGATTGATGTTTTTATTATTATTGTATTGTTTTCCTCTCTTTCCTAGTTGCTGGTGTTCTTGGTGGTGTGAACATTAAGGAAGTGTCTGAGACGTCCATTCGTATCACATGGAACGGTGCTGCTGGTACGACATTTACACCTCAGATTGTGCCTAACGAAGGCAATCCGAGGACATTGGCTGCTCAGTCTGTTATCTTTGAAGGACTTACACCTGGTCAACTTTACACAATTTCTGTGACATCACTGTTTGGTCCACCAGGTCCATCCACTCAGCAATATACCTGTAAGTACTTCAAGTTGAGTTCAAATATTTTATAGTATATGATTTTCAACCCATTGACTATGAGTTTGCATTATATGGGATTCTTTTTTCTTGGGTTAATGCATCATGCAATCATCGTTGATATGCCATGTTCTGTTCTGTTTTGCAAGAAATAATGTGTCCTGCCACCTTCAAAAAAAGTATGTCAAGTATTCTTATTCCTACAGTAATTTAGTGAGATCTTCCTCGTTTCATTTTTTTTTCTTTCCCAATTTTTCATTTCATAAGCATTACACGGAAGGTTTTGTTCTTAATTCCCTAGATGTCTGATGATATTTATTATAATATTGAATGGCCTTGAGTGGGATACAATGAATGGTATTTTGCACGAACTGATGAGCACATTTCACAAGTTGGTAAGACGAGTGAAATATATTCATAGTGAGTGCGATATACCCTTGTGTCCCACGAAAGAAAAGCCATGCAATATTATTGTTATTAATTGTTTGAAACCTAGTTCCTCAATTTTCACCATTACATGTCCTTATGTTTTTGTATTGACTTCAACATAAAACACAAGTAGAAAAACATTATTTTGTCCTAACCCAAGCATCTTGTAAGGGCTGTGCACATACATCCATTGTCTTAACCAATGGGTATTTAAACACGTATTCAATTTTTTATGCGTCACGCGCACCCAAACCATGAGTTAACCAATTTTTCTGGTCGCCTGAAAACCCTTCATACAAATAATAATACTATTTAATGCATTATTATTGTCTGGATCTTGAAATGAATTTATTGTAAATATTGAAGAATACCTTTAAATCCGACATACTGAAGCTTTTTGTCTTACACTCATTATAGTAAAGCACAAGAATAAACGCAAAGCCGAAATCAAATATGATAATCAGGAATTGAAGGGAATTGAAATCTTGCATTTTACTTCATGATTTCTTGTTCAGTAATTATTCTGTGTCTGGATTTTATATCAATGAATGAAATAGGTTAGGTTATTGAAATGCACTTACAGGAAAATTGCTGAAAATCAATATTCCATGGCAAAGAGGTAGAACCATATCATTAGGACTCAGGGCTGGTAAAATTCATGTACCTCTATGATCATGATGAAGTTAAATCTATCAAAACTGTCATACTGATCTGTGAAATTACCAATTTCAATTAACTGATATTATCAAAGTCACATAGTTGTAGGTTCTGGGGAATTTGACACCATTTTGATGTTTATCACAGAGAGTGCTGCCTGCCTGCCTGCCTGCCTAGGAGACCTCATACATATTAATTAGTAATTCAACCCAAATTGTGTGTCAATTAAAATGAATAACAAAGTCATAGAACGTGTCCATCACACAAAATTTTTAGGTGTTGTTATAGATGAGAAATTGTCCTGGACTGACCATATTTATACAATAAGAAACAAGGTAGCTAAAAATGTTGGTATTATCAGCAAACTTCGTCTCATTCTTCCTCAACATATTCTTTTTTACTCTGTATAACACATTAATTTTGTCCTATATAAGTTATTGTAATGTGGTTTGGGCTAATACCTATCGCTCAAAATTGCAACCTTTATACCTCCTTCAGAAAAGAGCAGTCAGGATATGTACACATTCACATCGTTTGGCCCACACTAAAGATTTATTTGTTAAACTCAATGTACTTACTGTGTTTAACATAAATGACTATCAGTGTGCAATTCTGATATTTAAACATGACAAAAATATTCTTCATAATTCATTATCTTGTATGATCAAGAAAAATTCTAACTTACATAACTACAATACAAGAAATAAGGATAAATATCACTTGTACCCTGCAACTAAAAATTTTACCCTTCAGTCTTTTCGACATTATGCACCTGTAGTATGGAATAGTCTGCCAACTGAAATTTGGTCTTGCAAGATACTCAATCTTTTTAAACAAAAGCTTAAGAAATATTTGCTGACAGTTTGATATTGTTAATCTTTTTTAAAATGTCTAACTGCATTGTATAGGGTTTGTGTGGGATCTATCCTTTATTCTAGTATATCTCAACATTTTAATAATTTTACATGAATCTGGTTCTATTTCTATTAATTTTATAATATTGTCTTCTACCATTTGGGTAGCCTACTCGACAAGCCACTTGGCTTTTTTTGGCTATACCCTAATTCCTCATCAATTATTACGATTTCTCTGTAAATTCTGATTTGCATGTACTTAGTTTTATTCAATGTCCCTTTTCTCTTGCATTGTATGTATATGTATTCTGTCACTGTTAAATGTACTTTTATATGGAATTTGAAATAAAACTTGAACTTGAACTTGAGTGGACTTTACTTTTAAAGACAGGCAGTTCTTATTTAATGCTTTGTTAACCCTCTTCCTACTACAGTGTAAGGAAATTTCATCATTGTAAATCTCCCCAGGTTGAGTAATTCTATGTTGCGACAGACCCATGGTCAGACCCATCTCCCTGGTTTCGCTGCCTGCCTGCCTGCCTAGGAGACCTCATACATATTAATTAGTAATTCAACCCAAATTGTGTGTCAGCATATTATGATACAATGCATATGGACACTGGCGACTCAGTACCTTTAACAATAATATCTTCCATGTTCTGGATGGTCTGTTTGAGCCTCTACATACACTGTAGCTTTACACTACCTAATTGTGATATTTTTGTTTGTGTCCACAGTACCAAACCCACCTGAAGATGTGTCCATCACCAGAACTGCTGCCTTTGAGCTTGATGTTTCCTGGAGTCCTCCATCCCTTGGTTTCTATGACTCCTTCAGTCTAACCTACTCCCAGGTTGGAAGTAGTGATGTCACTACCCTACCTGTTCCTGCTAGTGATGAACCCTTTGTGACCTTGCCTGGCCTTTCACCCGAGACGTCATATGATGTATCAATCGTCTCAGTCAGAGGAACAATCAGTAGTCAGCCTGCGGAGACATCAGGAACCACAGGTCACTGGCTTTTATCAAACATTAAAGTGTACCAATCACCAAATAATATTTTGTTATGTATTTTAGGGGTTCCATGTTGCTATAGTATATTCGAAATATGAGCTTCAAATGATGATTCTATGAAGAAATATTGCAAGTTCAAAGGCACTCCCAATAAACAAAACAGGACTAGTGGGAGACTAGTCAATGCACCCGTACGCGCTCGCATAAGATAATGGCCCCCACGGAATGAACTCGGAGTTGGTTTCCGCGAGAGAGGGTTTATGATTTCGTTCATTTTCTTCATACTCCTTAACCGTTAGCCCTTAAAAAGCCAGGTAAAGTGTTCTGAGGTTGATTTCATACATTCCAGCTGTACACAAATTATTTTTTTAGGTAACTGGTACACTTTAAATTTCCCCTGCAATGTGCTGTGTGCACTGTAATTTATAAACACTGGGATCTGGGATCTTAACCTATTGCATTATAGGTACTGAGTGGGTCCTCTGTAAAGTCTATTGCAATGCAAGAATTCAGTAGTCAACAGAGAAAAACCAAAGAGCCATCTTTTCAAGCTTCCCTTTTTTCAACCTTTTCCCCAGCACATGCTGTTTTCATTCACTATTATTGATTGAAATGTAGTAGGAGAACTGAATGAATCTAGATGGGGATACATGAATTCAGTAGTCAGAGAATTAAACAAAGGCCCATCTTCCTTTTTTAACATTTTCCCCAGCACATGCTACTTTGCATTCAATCTTGACATGGTACTTTCTTGTAGGTCGAGCACCAGAAGGCGTCCCAGTACTTGTAGATCGTACAACAACCAGCATCACCATCAGCTGGGGTATGTCCACTGCTGACACGGCTACCGGATACCAGCTCAGGATCAGGACGGTGGGAGGTACACCCCTTTTGTTCAACTTGGCTCTACAAGTGACCAACTACACCTTTATGAACCTGGCATCAGGAACAGACTATGTAATCAGCCTGCAGATTGTTGGATTGGCAGATGAAGCGCAGGAATTGCCAGTCACAACATGTAAGTTGTTCATAGCATATGGGTGTAGTGGGCAGGGTTGCAAGATTATTTTGATTAGCATCATAATGTAAATTTACCAAAACACACTTTGTACATTTTACATTATTAGAAGATGAACACTTGGTAGTATTTTTAAAGCTTTGATATCAAAGCACGTTTTCCTGAATTTTCAAGTTTAAATGTCCTATAATCTCATTTTTATCATGGCATATTGGCACATAGCTTTATATGTACTCATATTCAATCCTTTGTTTCTTTCTTATAAATAGTATAAGCATGTACATTTAAACTCTTTGCTCATTACCATTATGATACAAATTTATCAACAACTAAACAAATAATTGCAAAAAGGTTTTCTTTTATTGTATTCAGTAGTGCTTGAAACAACTCCTTTATTACCTGTAGTGTAACATTTCATCAGAAATATATCTGTAAGAAATTACTTCAATGCTTACAGTGCCACCAAATATACATTTTAACTTGTTTAATACTAAGCCTGAGATACATATACATGTGTACATGTAACTTGGGCTGGAATATATGGACAATGTGTGTTATACCAATATCATATCATACCAAACAGGTTAAATATTGCCAAGAAGTAGTAAAATCGAGCCCCTCCAAAGATGATCTCAGACACTGATATAGTTCAGGATTAAACAGCACAAGGGGAAAATTTCTATCAAGGCCTGCATCGAAGCTAACTCAGAGTTAACTTCTGTTTACACACATGTCTGTTGACTAGTTTACTTATACTTGAAGGTACAGACCCTTATGCGGCACATCACAGGTTATGATTTTGTCATGGTAATACAGATCCTCAGACTCCAGGCATCATCCAGATCCTCAGTACCACACAGACCAGTATCACCTTTGCATGGAGTAGCGCTGGAGGGAACTTTGATCGCTACACTGTCAACCTGTACCCTGAGGGTTCCCAGACCGCCTTCCTGCAGGATGTTCCAAGAGGATCAGACCTGACAATCTCCAGGAACTACCTTGCTCCTGGCACACTCTATAGAATAGAGATCTATGCTGTCACTGGATCAACGCGCAGTGCTGTTAGTAGAACCACTGCTTCTACTTGTAAGTACCCATTGTTTTCTGATAATTTGTATAAGGAACATTTACATAAGTGCAGATGGTTATATACACATAAAAGTTTAAATCATCAAAACTGAATCTTTCATTGAACTTTTTATAATGCAATAATTCCATCCGAGAATAATATGGGTAATCAATACTCATTTAAATGTAAAAAATGTCTGATACATGTACCATGTATTTGGTATCCCCTATGGTAATGCTGCATATGGAATATAATCCTTAACAGTGTGTTCTGAAATATCTTCACTTTTGACAGAATATGTAATGTGTATCCATTCCTCTACATGTAGGTGTTTCCCTCAATTACAACAGTCGAAAGATTTAGTTTTATATAATAGAAAGTATACTATAGCTTTAAGTAAAATTATTCCCTCATGTTTTGCTTTTCAGCGGAAGAGCTACTGGAGTTTATCACCATTAATAGCTATGGCGTAGCGGTGTCCTGGCCTAATGCGCCAGCCTTTTTCAATTACTCTCTTGAATATGATCCATCGGATGGAGTGCCACTGTCTCCAATTACCACTCGACAGCAAAGTACTTTCCTTGAGGATCTAACTCCAGGACAGATTTATGACTTTGCTCTCTCATCAGGAACGCAGAGTCTAGTCAGAGCAACCTATGTCTTGGGTAAGATCTATGGTCATAATTTGCATGTATCTGTGATATATAGAGTCTAGTCGAAGCGACATATGTTGTGGATTAGATGTGTGGTTGCGTTATGCTTTTGTCTTTGATACACAAATTCCATTTGATGTGATAATATACATGTATATAAAAATATATACAGTATGATGAGGAGGATATTATTACTATTAGTCTCTGTTTGGGGTAAAATTAACACAGTGTGATGTGTTTTTATAAAAATTTTCTCCCAAACAATCAGAAAAGAAGTTCATTGGTCATGGAAAAGGATAAAGCTTGAGCAGTGAGTTACATTATTCATTACTATTAATGATGATGATAATAATAATAATAATATTCAGGATTTATATAGTGCGTAATACATCTGCAATATCTCTAAGCTCTTTATATATACGTTATCGCCCCGGTCATCGAATTCAGGCTTGCCCGCATACAATGTATGCACCTTCTCCACTCCCTGTGGAGCATGTCAGCCAAGCCCCTTTTTTACAAATGCTCACAATATTAAACAAGCCACAATGACATTCCCATCTGACTGGGTACCCATTTCATAATACTGTACCTGGGTGGAGAGGAGCAGTGTAGATAAAATGCCTTGCTGACGTACAAAAGTGCCATGCCAGAGATTGAACCCATGATCCTTCACATTTCCAGTCAAGTGTTAGACCGCTCGACTACAACACCTCTACTTCAATAATTGCATTCTACAAAAAAAAAATTGTTACATGTCCACTTGTCTATGAAAACTATTGTTTTGTTTCCCTTGAAGGGTGTTTCTCACTAAAACATTTATGAAAAGATCTTGTAATCCAAGACCACTCGCCTTTAAAGACCGCTTTTCTCATCTCCCTTATTTGTGAATTGGTATACATGTTATACCCAAGTCACATCAACAAGATGAACAACAGACTGAATGAAAAATTACATTGACTCAAATGGCAAGAATACTAGGTCGGTTTGGCGGTATGATTGAGGTATTAAACTTTCAGTTTGTTATTTTCACTTGCAGCTCCACTTGCACCGACTATTGAGATCATCACCCTGTCACCAACTACCATCCTGATAAAGATCCTTCCAGCCTCCTCCGGAGTCCTGGAGTACTACCGTGTGGGCGTGAGGGCCAGACAGACTGGGTTAGGTGTGGGACCAGATGGTGATGCTAGCTTCGATATCCTCAGAGAAGCCTGTCCTGAAGTCGTCATCACAGACCTGGTACCAGGAGGGACGTATGACATTGAGGTGGTAGCTGTGTCAGGAGAGAAGGATAGTGATGTAGTAGCCACGGATGTCTCTCTAGGTACATGTATAACATGAACTTGGATTATTATCATAGGAAAATGAAAGTAGTTGATTGGCTGGATGCTATTCTGTAGGACAAAGCTGTGGGAAAGATGATCTACAGATTCACTAACATACCTAATACTTTGTGCAGTTTTGTCCCTTGAAGATCATGTTTTTAGGAATGAATACTGAATGTAGTACATCGATTGATGCATGATTATTACTGTTTAACCCTTTCATTACAGGAATTATTTAAAGGCTAAATTGATCACATTTCGTTCTTCAAATTGGCAACAATGATATTTTTCTTTTAGTGCTACATGGTTCTAACAAAATGCAATGTCTTTGAAAACAATATACATCATTCGAAACTTAGTCGAAAAGTTGAAAAAATTGCCAATTTTGATAAAAAATAGTGATTTTGAACCTCTCAATGTGTTGCCAATTTAAGGATTTTGAAGCTTATTCTCCTTTTTAAAATTCCTGGCATCGAACGCAATATGGTCATGCAACAAAAATGGACACAATGTGTGTAGAAATTTTTGCTTTTTCTACTCCTGCATCTGGTATATTTTTTAGAGCTCTGAATCAAAAGTTATTGAGCCAAACCACAAAATGTGGTCAATTGTCTTGAAAGGGTTAAGCAATAAATTTCGCGGCCATAAATTTTCGCAAATAGGACTAACCGAACTATTTCGCGAGTGGTTATCATTGTCATGATTACGATAATAAGATTGATAATTTTATGATTAATATCATATATATTATTTTTATAATTATTCATTATTATATTATTATTGTTATTATTATTATTATCATTATTATTAATTATTATTATTATTATTTTTATTATTATTATTATTATTATTATTATTATTATTATTATTGTGTATAATTGTTATTATTATGTTCCAGATACAATGAATCCTGGCCAGTTGTATGTGAATGATAGAACAACAACTTCCCTTGAAGTAGTCTGGGGTGCAGTCACTGGTAGAACATTTACCAACTACGAAGTGTATTTGCTTCTTGGTAGTAACCGTATTCAGACCCGACAACAAGGTGTCGACGAGGAACGTAAGGTGTTGTTTGAGAACTTGCTTCCAGCCACAGAGTATTCATTGACACTGATAATAGAAGGAGATGCACTGATACTGTCTGATCTGCTCACTGCTACAGGTTAGATATTATACATGGACAGTTTCATGTGGAAAAATTGATTAGAATAAAACTAGACTTGCCTTCCACTTTTAGGGCAAGAAAAGATTTGACCTTGACTCCTAATGCTAAATTAATGCAATAAAATTTTTCCTCCTGGTCTTAGTCTTGGGACCCTTGGTTTCTGGATCTTTGGTCCTTTTGACTGATGCGTTCAGGACTTTAGTCTTGATATTGTTGGTCTTAGGACCCTTATACCCATTTTACACCCTATTTTCTTAGCCTCATATTATCCTTATTCCCTAGGTATTCTTATCTCGTAATGTTTAGCACCACATTTTGACACTTAACTCCACCAGATGTGGTGCTAACTCTGCTTTTTTTTCAAGTACCAAGTAGTCCTGTAGTATCAGTTGGGCTAGCCATATGGTAAAAAAACAAAGTGGGTTAAGCTTAGACCCATACTGCTGGGGGGCTAAGACCACATTTAGTCCCACCTATAGTATGATGCTAAGCAAAATTTTGTGAGTGTGAAAGGCACATTATTCTCAGGACCAAGGGGTCTCAGTTCCTTGTTCTCAGGATCTCGGGTTTCAGGATGTTGACCTTGCAACCCCTGGTCTCTGGGAGATATGGTGTTATTTAATACGAATTTATAGTGGGGCATATATGAAACACAAGATTTAACATTGAGTGGAAATCTATGTTTTCAAAAGTATGCTTTGAAGAAGCTAGAGATGATTAAGGACATCCCACCATACATGTACATGTACATGCTTGTGATTCAGACTTTGAATTCCATCATGTGTATTCTGAAAATTGTATATGATTTTGAAAATTTATATCTATATTTGTTACTTTTTCCTTGTCTTTTAGTGCTCTTCAAAATAACTAGATATATTTAGATTGTGAATAAAGCAATTAAAATATGTTTTATATTAAATAGAATGAATGAATGAATTTTTTCTACAGCTCCTCCGACCCCGGGCAGTCTCTCCTTCCTGTCGGTCGAAGGTCAAGAGGTCACTTTAGGATGGCCTTCTAGAAACACTCGGGTTGATTACTACGAGCTCTGCTGGACTCCTTTCAACCAGACTCGACGTCTCACTGCTGATACTACCCAGGAACTCTTGACACTAGACCAATCTGACGTAGAGTATACCATCTCATTGTATGCAGTGGTCTTTGTAGGTGTTGGTGATGAAAGTAATACGTTTAGAAGTGAGGCAGTCACCCGCTTCATTACGCTTGGTAAGTCAAAACGGATTGTAGGATAGGAGGTTGTTATGTACATGTATGCTTTCTCTGGGCTATTTACAAGCAGGAAAAGGAAAGTCCCCCTACATCCTGTATACAATGTACATTACATGCATTATGTAGATCAAAAGTAATTATCATGCTTTAACTATTGGATTGGTACTCTCCTCGATTATACGTTCCCTTTCTCTTTATTACAAGAGTTTTAAATATGGCTCCTCACTTGTGGAATTTATTCCCTTCCTTTCCTCCTGAAATTGACAGAATTGACACTTCAAATTCTTCCTCAAAAAATGTAATAATTTCAGCAGATGTGTACATAGTGACTTATTTCAGGAGCCTGTGTTATTCAGTGTTTCCAAATAATAAAAGCTGTGAATTATCATCATCATAATCATTATTATGTTGTTGAATAAGGTCATCAAGATGGCTGAAATCTTATGAAAAAGTTCAGCTGTGATGCATTGAAAAATGGACCTGTAGCAGTTTCAATGTTTATGTTCCTAACACTGTCCTCAGACGTGTACTGGCAAACTTATTATTTTTATCACTACTGTTTAGGTGAAAGCTTGGAAGGCGAACTGAATGTGACAGATTACACTTCAGTCTCAATCACAGTAGAATGGAGCCAGGTGGTCAGCATTGACTTTCAGTCCTACCAGCTCCAAGCCACACCTGAGGGTGGTGGCTCAGGGCCCACTGTGCAGATACTTCCACTGGCTAACAGGATGTATACCTTCAGTAGTCTGATACCTGGTGTAAGATATACAATCAACAACATCCTCCAAGGTACAGACCCTCCTGTGACGAGGACTGTACGTCAGAGGACAAGTGAGTCATACTCGTTCATATTTTTACGTATCAGAATGCAATGAATTGCATTTAGATAGCTTATTGCACTGTAGTGGCACAAAAATACACATCCATAATTGTGGAAAATCTTTCTTTTTGGCAAAGAGGTAGAACCATATCATCGGGATACGGAGTTATCAAAATACTTCTACGACCTTGATTAGGCTAAGTTGTATAAAAACTGTCATTCTGATATGTTATATTGTAAATTTGTTGATTTGCCGATACCAGTAATATCTTTCGTGTTCCTGATGTGTTTTTTATGCTACTACATTTGGTTATTAAAGCTACGTACATGGAGGTTCTGTCAGAGAGTTTGTAGGCTCTTGTATGAGCCTGGAGAAGTGCTGCATTTGGTAGGATTTAAACAAAATATCCTTATAGGACTAGTAAAACAAAGAAAGGCAAAATACTTTGGTCACATCAAAAGACATCAGAGTTTTTTCAAAGATATTTTGGAAGGAAAAATAGATGTAGTAGGTACTAGTCCAAGAGGGAAGCAATGAACCAGGTTGAAAGAGAACATTAAAGTGTACAAATTAGAAAAATTAATTTGTGTACAGCTAGAATGTATGAATTAACCTCTAAACAGTTAACCTGGGCTTGTATGGGTTAACGATTAAGAAGAATGAGGAAAATGTAGGATCACGATACTCCCTTGCAAGGAACCGAACTCTGAGTTGGGTTCCACCAGGGCCCATATTCTTTGAGCACGTGCAGGTGCGTCCGCTAGTCTCCTCACATGTTGCTGTAATGTATATTGAGAGTGTGTTTCAATTTGCAATATCTCTTTATAGAATCAACATTTGAAGCTCATATGTTGAATATAGTATAGCGACATTGAGACTCTATTTAACATACAGAGCAAAATAATTTTGGTAATTTGTACACTTTAAGACCTAGACTGGAATAACACTGAAAGAGTGTACTAGAATTGACTATAACAAAGATGTGTGGAAAAAAAATCACCCTCTGAACCGAGTGAAGATACCATGATAAATAGTTAGATAGATACATGTAGATACATGTAGATAGATGAGCTGAGAGCACAGTAGGATTTTAGCCTGTTGCCTTGCTTTCTGCGTTTCCATCACACCACTTTTGATCTGGTGATTGTGTGTACTCTTTATAATCTCTTCTCTTTCTCACTATTAAAGTTTCATTCTATGCAAGTTCAGGAAGATATGCATGTCCCTACAAAAACTTGATCATCTTCTTTGTATAATCTCTCCTTTTTCTCTCTTCTCTTTCTCTTTCAGTCACACTCTGTGCAACTTTAGGAGGATAATTTGTGCTTTCATATAACACTTGATCAAGCTTCTATTGATAATCTCCCTTGGCTATCTGCCTCAGTCAAGCTTCACATGTTTAACAGGATATTTGTGTCTGCACCTGACCCTTATTAATCTGTGTTCTTTTGATGATATCTCTTCCCTTTCAGGACCCAACCCAGTCTCAGGACTCACTCAGGTGTCAGTCACCTCCCAATCAATCACTGTGTCCTGGCTATCGGCAACAGGTTCATTTGATGACTACATCGTCACCTACACTCTCTCTAGTGAACCCTCGATGATCAACTTCGCGGATCGCATCCCTAGGAATGGTAACCCGATGGCAGTCATTGACGGGCTCCTTCCTGATACGTCTTATGTGGTAACAGTCTATACCAGCAGTGGAATTGGCAGTGATCAGACAACGAGTCTGGAAGATTTCATTGTGTCTGTAACCAGTGAGTTTTTAACTGTTTTTTAAATAGCTATATGGACTTTGTGGGAGATTAGGCTGGTTTTAAACAAATTATCCAGTAAAGTCTACTACTACTACTACTACTACTACTACTACTACTACTACTACTGCTACTACTACTACTACTACTGCTACTACTACTACTATTTCCTCACATACCTGAGCACCTTATCATGGTAGCTCCTAGGTAATAAAAGTATTCAGTGTTTTGTATCATCAGGAAAAAAAGTTTTTTAGATGTTCTGCTATTATTGCATTATTATTATTACTATTATTATTATTATAACTATCATTATTACTATTGTTATTATCATTATTGTTGTTATTATTGTTATTATTGTTATTATTACTATTATTGTTGATATTATCTTGACCATTATTATGATAAGGATATTATTGCTATTCTTAGAATTATTCCTATCATTATTAATATTTTTTATTTTTTTTATTTATTGGTATATGTTGATTGACCAGCAGCAATGCTGAAGGGGTCAATTTACAATCAGATATGCATGTACATATATACAATAGAATCGCATCAAATATATTAAAATAAATACATAATTGGAAGCAAAACAAAGATACAAAGACTTACGCTACACAAATAATAAGATAACAAGTGTGAAAAGTCAGAGAAAGAAAAAAAAGTCAGGAATAGGAAAGAGGAGGGGAAGGGAAAGAGAGAAGGAGATAGTAAGTGAGAAAGGAGAAGATTTGGAAGGAATACATAAATATTACCAAGTCAGACAGGAAGCCATAACCATGCAAAATGAGCCATTACATCTAGACATGCAATCTGAGAAGTGAAAAGGTTTGGCATGTTGGGATGCAAAGTGTGGGGGGGGGGGGTTATTTCAAGATTCTTCTTATCATTATTATTATTATTATTATTATTATTATTATTATTATTATTATTATTATTATTATTATTATTATTATTATTATTATTATTATTATTATTATTATTATTATTATATATCTCCATCTTTTTCAGCTGCTCTTCCTGCTTGCTCTATCCAAGTGACTGAAACAACATTTACCGAAATCACTGTCCAGTGGGGCTCATGTTCTGGGGTCGTTCTCCCCTACGAACTGACCATTGAACCGAACCCTGATAATGTTCCTCCAGGATCGGTAGGATTAGGTACAGACTTTGAATACACCTATACTTCCTTGGTCCCTGGACAGAGGTACATTGTTGGGATCAGGGGTACCAGCTCCACTGAACCATACGCTACAGACTCCGTCTATACAGGTATATCACCGCAAATATATTTATGGTTGTTATACGTATATGATTCTCGTAATAGTGCATATTAAAATTCTAGGCCTGCAATTGGATAATAATTAGGGTAAAATTGACTGTTGACTGCTACATCACAAATACAGGACAATGTTTAATATATCACTTTGTCAATAAATGTTTATTAACATCAGGTAATCTCAATGGGATGGAGGCATTCCACAAACTCTGATTGGTGAACATTTCTGTATTAAATTGCATTTTGACAGGTATATTTATCTCATATTTGAAACAGGTATTAGGCTGCTTATTGCCAGGTGGGGTATATTGAAAATTGCAGAGTTTCATTTATATCTTGAACTCTTACTGTACTTTGAAGGGGGTCGGGAGGCCCCGCCCCAAGCATATCGAACCGCTGCATTTCACGCCACGCAACTTTCAGACATTTTCTTTCAAGTCTTGCACATCTTTTGACACCAAGTTTACAAAAATCGGCCATATTGTTACCGAGTCACTTGACTTTTTATGACCTCATGTCAGCCCAAAAATGGATAATTTCTGAGTTTTGTGTACAAGATGAATGGGAAACAGCATTTCATCATGTTTTGTTCTTTTTTTTTCTAACTGGATATTGGTTCATATAACACCCTGAAACAGCAGACTTAAAAAACAATTAAAAAGTTAAAGTTGAAAAACACAGAAATTGTTTGTTTGGTTTGTTTGGTTGGTTTTATTTCTGCGTTCAAATATAAATTAATCAAATACATTTCAAACAATAACAAATACATACAGTGAAATTTTACAAAAGAAATTGCATTACGAAAGAATCATGTAACAATAATATTATACAACAAGAACGTAATAAACATACAAATAAGATTTTTTTTAAATATAGATATACAGTAAATATTTTTCAATAAATTAGAGAGATAATTTTGAACGCAGGAGACCGCCATCGTGAGCGGTTAGGCTGGAGATGGATGGCGGCCTCGTAAAAAAAAAAAGTACATAAGAAATTCATAAAACAGTAGAATACATAAGAATCGAAATCACTTTAAAATTTTTTCTTATGTTTTAATGTTTTTAAAGCTCATGTAGAGTATTGGTAGCAAAAAGGAAATTGGAAAGAAACATGTTAAATATGGTTGCATGTTCTTCTCCCTGTATCAAAAGATGTCTGTAAGAGATCATTTGGTATTCCATCTATGATTTCTCGTGAATTTCAGTGTAAATATCTGTAAAGAATGCTTGATCAATGCCATTATGCTAGGACCCTTCCACCCCGACGGCTCCCCGCACAGCAATCTTGGGGCTTCGCATAGAGACAGCGTGTGTGCACTGTGTGTAGCTACTCATCATTGGTTTTACACGTGTGTGTACAGTGTATAGCACATGCTGCCTTTGTTGGGATTTTACGTGCCTGTCCCGGCACATAAATTATTTTTTGCCTCTTATTTGTTAAATACTAAACTTTAGGAGGCGAAATCTTCACAGTGTCTTAGTATTGCTAGTATCTTGCTATTTATCAACAAAAATTGAAGAAATCTGACGAACAGTTTTTGAGGGCTTACCAAAACTTTACATGACCTTTAAGGTTTAGAGAGAACTTCTTGCATCAAAATGTTATCTCCAAGGCCTTTCTTTACTTGATCATCAATCGAAATGTATATCTATGCATATAATTTGCCTAAATTATCATGTAAAATGAAAATAATGTAGATTTACATAAAAATAATCAAGATAACAATGGAATTGTGCTCTTTATGCGATTCTCAAGGTCCATGCAAAATTTTCGCGGCGATCAGTCATGTCGCGACCGAGTCAGAGAGGAGCTTGAAATAGCCCAGTACGGTAAGGGTTTAACCGTTGCCTGTCGAGAGCATCGATATTTTTTTGTTCGACACCTGATTATTTCACTGTTTGTATGGGTAGCATATCCCAATGTTCCAATTGTTGAACACCCTCTATGGTGAGAATGAAGTAATTTTTTTTCATCTTAAGATAATATTCTATCCTTATTTTTTGCTCTGCAGATCCCAATGCACCCACTCAGCTTGATGCAACTTCAATATCAACTTCCACCCTTAGAGTAGAATGGGATCGTCCAGTGGGTGGATATGAAGCATTTGAAGTGAGACTGGGCGGACAGCTCCAAGGCACTGTGAGGGGTGATCAGGTAGTATCTGGACAGCGACCTTCATTTACATTTAACACACTGAGGCCTGGACTAACTTACACTGTTAGTATTCAGAATGTAGTTGGAACCGGAACATTGGAGAAGATTAGCGCTCCTCTTGAGGAAGACTTTAACACAAGTAAGTTCATTCACTAGTAGGTAGCTTAGCGAAATGGAGTGGCATGAAAAGACGCATCTGGGGAGCGTTTCATCAAGCGTTTTGTCAGTGATTTTTACCGAAAAATTTGCCGTCAGCCAATCAGATGCAAGGATTTCAGTAGCTTATAACAGTTGTCAATAAAAATCACTGACAAAAAACTTGATGAAACACTCCCCTGGAATGCAAATGGCGAAATTGCTGGTGGTAATGGTGAATTAAAAGTTAGACATACATGTACATGTACATGTATTAAATAAAAGTTTTGGTAATATTAAGCCTAATACAGCTCTATGGCTTAATGCTATTTTTCTACCTTTTCTCATGCTTCTTTTGGTGCCCCTGCATTTTGCCAAGCTACCTTGTTGGTTTTGAGAGGAGAAATGATGCACTGTATTGCGTATTAACATTTAAAATGTAACATGTAAAATGTTGGTTAGCCCTCAAAAACTTTTTGTCAGGTTTTTTTTCCCCCTCCTCAAGCAAAATATTAAGCAAACGAGAGATAAAAAATAATTTAGATACCGGGATGGATCTTAAATCCTACAACGGTAATTCATAATACCGGGGGACTGTGTTTGATGTACACACGCTCTCTCCATGTGAAGTACTAAGACTGTTGTGTGGGGTGAAAAGGTTCTAGTGTAGTGCAGTGTATAATAAGGGAACTTAGCAAAATGTGGTGGCGCTTAAATACACGGGAAAGAATGTTATGTAATGCAGTTAATTACAATGTAAATAGGTATGTTTTAAGATGCTTCTTAAATAATTCAACTGACATACTACAGCGTAATTCACATAGTAGCCTATTCCTTATTATCGGACCACTGTAATGAAAACGTTGCTCACTTATTATAGCCGTTATCTCGTGTTCCTTACAGAAATTTACTTTAAAATTCACCAGAAATCATGGATGAAATACCAAATAATCTTGTACATACATATATTCTATTTATTATACAAGGAGACAACATGAGACTGTATTTAACACATTTCTTTTTGATTTCCTTTATGCTACCAAAACTGCGAATGAGCTTTAAGCAATATTTGGTGCTGGAAAATATGACCAACATAACTCTGTAATTAGCAAAATGAAAAAAAGGTTGTTTGATATTTTTGACATGAAAGATTTAGCATATACCAGAAAATATTACACTCGTTAGGGCCAATATTGCACGAATCGAAGATGAGTGCAATATTGGCCCTAACTTGTGGAATATTCTCTGGTATCCCATTCAGAGCCATCCAATATAATATAATAATAATGATCCCAAATACTTTCAAGGAGTCAAAATCAAGAGCAGTTTCAGACCCTTATTTTATCACCTTTTAGACATCATATTCAGATTATGCAACCTGTAATTGTAATGTTCTCACATTTTGCAAGGGAATGCACAAGAATTTCAAAAATAACCATAGGTTAATTTTGTTTTAAAAGTCTTTGCATTTGCATTGTATGTATGTACCTGTTGGTTACATTATTTCTTTTTGTTTACTATCTTCCCATTTTGAACTTAGTTCCCTTGAATTCCGGTCAGCTATCAGTCATCGACTTTGACCCTTACTCCATTACGGTGTTGTGGGGAGAAGTGCAAGGTACTTTTGACCAGTACATAATCCAGTTCCAGCCCCCGGTCGGAAACCCAATGTTCCGAGTTGTCAGCAGCAGCCAACCGAGAGAAGCAACCGTCACTGGACTTATACCCGGTCAGCTCCAGAATATCTCATTGAGTGTGAGCCAACAGAATATCCCAATCAATACCATCCAGCAGCGCACAGGTAACAGTTTTTTCTCGTAACTGTATTTGTCTTTGGTAGCTTAGCAAAAATGTAATTTTAGATGCACAGACAAAACTAGTAATTCTGCTTTGTGTCTTTCCTGCGTCTATATGCACCATTGCGTTTTACTAAGCTACCTTACTCATTTAATGTGCAATATTTTTACAAGAAGACACAATTGAAATAATCTCTGCCCATTATTGCAAGAAATTAAGGAATTATTCAATCTTACCAAATGGTAGCCATACCTATAAGAGACATCATGGATTGAATTCATCATATGCCTTTATGGACTGTATGATAGGAATACAAGCCTGGAAAGTCATGGAAAAATAAATTCTTGTGGAAAGTCGTGGAAGATCAAGAAAAAAAGATCTCCCAAAGTCATTGAAAGTCATGGAAATCGATCGCGGAAGTGGGCTTTGTGTGTCTTTGGCAGCATTCCATCATAAACATGAAATAGTATATTTCACTGTGTGGTATTCGTACTCTGCTTGGATGCCGCTACCCATACCAAAATGAAACTAATGTGGGAACCCTCTGAGAGTTGAAATAGAGAACGCATTGTGTACATGCATCAATGCCAATTGATTACTGATGCATAAACATTCATGTACATGACGATGATGATGATGACTATTATTATTATTATCATAACTACTATTATTATTATCATTGTTGTTGATATTATTACTATTATTATAATTATTGCCATTATCATTGCTATTTTCATAATTATCATCATCACAAGTACGCCTGTATCTGTCCTTTCTTCCTTAAGCTCCACTTCCACCAAGGGACTTCCAATCACTGATCACGGAAGCGGACTATTCCATCATTGTGCTATGGAGCATGCCGATAGGGTCAGTTGTTCACCAATATGAGTTGACCTACAGTCCTGCGGACGGCTTGAGTGACTCGTTCATTACTCTGGACTCTTCCACCACGTCCTATACCTTCCGTGGACTTACTCCCTCTAGGACGTACGAGTTCAGGATGAAGAGTGTAGCTGGTGAGGGTGCTACACGGGAGGAGAGTACGGAGGTTGAAATGACTCAACAAGCTGGTAAATCACAAATCACAGCAACTTTTAAAATATTTTGGTGTTGTATAACTTGGCAGGGCCCTTGCCAGTACATAATAACCTTGGACCTAATACTAAGAATGGGGAATTCAGAAAAAAATACCATTGCCAAATTCTTGCCGACAAGGTAACCGACAAGGGTAATAAATGTTCAATTCTCATTTATTTCATTCTCAATTAAAAAGTACATTCAAAACAAATACAAAATAAGTCATAAACGAAATTAGAAAATGAAATGGGGAACTACATAATAAAGCCCTTGGGCCTTGTACAAGCATAGTTCCCTAACGTATACATGCATTCATACAAATATTGTGAAAATGATATAGACAGCAAATTTAAAGTATATATACACATGTATATAAAAAACAAATATAGGCCACAAAGAAAAATAAGAACAGAAAAATTTTTAAAAACAGAAAAATAACTATTTATTTTTTAAGGAAAGAAAATGCAAAAGAATATGTCATTAAATACTTTCAACCTGTGATATTGCTTTTCTTCTTACAAACCACCTCTCTGGGATGCCATAAAGCAATATTTTATTTTGTCTGGACCACTGAATATGTCAATGCAGATATTAAACTGTATGTGTTTTATTTTGAGAAAGAAGATGATACAAATTTCAAAATGAAATTTTATTCAGAAATTTTTACCGTTCTTTTAAATGTTTTTGTTTGTGTTGTTATTTTTGTCTTGCATCAAGAACAAGAATGTTCCACAAATCATATCTCCCATAATCAGCAATGGGACATCAGACCTCAGTGGATTATAAAGGAATGATTCCAATGCCTCTCTTTTGTTGTTGTTTTACTTGATACATGTAGCTTCTGCAAATTTGGGTCAGCTAATTCTCCGTCAGAAGACTACCACTACAATTAGTGTGACATGGGGCATAGGATCTGATGTGAACAACATACCTATAGGGAACTACCTTGTAACCATCAATCCAGGCAATACTCCTGTAGTAGTGAACAATGAAGTGAGGAATGTGGATTTTGAAAATCTGAACCCTGCAACAGCGTACACCATACAACTCAGCGAGCAAGGAACCAACCTTAGCTCTCTTATCGTATTGACTGGTATGAATGCTCTCCAGTTATATTTTGTTTGTTTGGAATCATCATTTCAGAAAATGTGACCCTTTCTTTGAAAACATTCTCAGCTGAATACACTGTTAATATTATATTGTTGACCAGGTCATTTTTACTCCATGTAGATGTTTTGTGTTGTGAATTTAGATTTCAGAAAATATGACACGGTCTTTATTTGTTAGCCCATATCTGTGTAATGCTGTTAAATACAGTGGAAGTTGTGTTTCCTTGTTGACACATATATTTTCTTTTATGTAGAAAATATGAATGCACTGTTGTTTTCTGTATACTGATTCTTAACTTTTCCATTTTCTGCAGACCCGCTTCCACCAAACACCATCAATGTGGTTGCTATCCAATCAACATCTGCTACTGTTACATGGAACAGATTCCTTGGTCATGACGTAGACCAGTTCTCGGTTCAGTATCGTCAAGCCTCCTCTGCTAATGATTTTATTGTAGCTGGTGAAGTGAATGGGGAAACAGGGTCACTCATCCTCACTGGGTTGGATCCATCGACTGAGTATGATGTTGAGGTCTATAGCAGGGTGATGAGCAGTGGTCTCACTTCAACAAGCGTAGCTGCTACGTATTCCTTTAGTACAGGTAAAACATGGATGCTCCAACAAACGCTCTGGTGACAGTTGCTCTAGACTTTGTTTTGTCAAAAATATTGCGTTAGGGTTAGGGTTGCAATTGGGCTTTAGGTTAGGTTTGGGATTAGGCTTAGGATTAGGATTAGGTGTATCATTTGGTCCAGGTTGTCTCCCTTCAACAAGCATAGCCGGTGCATATTCCTTTAGTACAGGTTAAACATGGGTTCTCCAACAAATGTTCAGGTGACAATTACTCTAGACTTTGTTTTGTCAAATATATTGGGTTAGGGTTGCAATGAGGTCCATCCATCTCACATTTTACTTCAATTTCAGTCTGCCCTTAATCTCTCTTTCTTTTTCTCTCTCTCCCTCTCTCTTTCTCTATTTCTTTCTCTCCTTTCTACCAATTTCCCTTATATCTTCTCTTCTGCTTCGTTCTATTCATGATATTTATATTTGTACTTTTAAAGTCATTTTTCAATTTTGCTTTTTGAATTCGAATTATTAAACTCTTTCTCCTTTTGTTATTTGTAATGCTTGTTATTCTCACAATTAGTTTTACTGCTGATTTACATTTGATTATATTTGATTATTAGCATGATTGATTCTCATCATCTTTATATAGTATCTTTTTATTTGTTCTGGACCAGGATGTATAACAGATTTTGTACCTATATCTGATTCTTGTTTTCCTGATTGAATATATTTCAATAAATAAATTTTAAAAAAATAGGTTTTAGGTTTAGGTTTAGATTTAGAGTTAGGAATAGGTGTAGTATTTGGTTCAGGGTTGAAGTTCATAATTTGGTTAGTGCAAGATGTTGACCTAGGAGCAATTGTCACCAGAGTATTAGACGTAGAACCGAAACATGCCTGGATACTCATAGGGAGGCAAATCAGTCCTGTGAAATGGTTTTAACCCTGTAAAAATTATAGAGAAGGGTCATATATTTTCCTGATAACATCTAGACATGCTTGACAAAATCTGCTACTTCAACATTTTTTGATTACCCCAAGCATTGAAATATTTCTTTGTCAAGAAATAGTCAGTTTGCTACGACCAGAAGTCAACATCAACATTCATGTACGGGTGTCTTTGTAGCTTTTGATGTTTTGTCATTTTTCTTTTGACAGGTGGCCTGCAGGAGGGTTTGATTGAATTCCGCTCTGTGACCACAACTCTTGTGGAGGTACTCTTCGGAACTCTTCCACTCAGCACAGGCATCATTCAGTACACAGTCTCCCTCACTTCACAGCAAGGAGATTTTACTGTGAGTTCAATATGGTATCTTCTAACATTCCTCTGCAATTTGTCATTGTTGCTGATTGATTTTTTTTAATGGCACTCTTCAATCGCTCATAGATTATTTGACCCATTCATCATTTGCTTATATTTTGTCGAAAATGATTCTAATATTGATGTACAGTTCCAAATATTTCTTGTTTCTGGAAAGTATTATTGCACAGACTGTGGAAGCCCATTTGTAATATGAGTTTCTTACCTTATTTGTTTTCAGGTACGGAGTGTTTCTCCTACTTCTGAGCCTTTCTCTTTGGCGAGCTTTGATGGGTTGGCCCCAGGACGACTTTACACTGCTGAGCTTCAGACCATCGGGGTTTCAAGACTCTTTCCTACAGAAGATGTCAGGACATGTTAGTTTGTGGCAAATTTTCGAATTTATTACAAACCTTTTGAATGTATTACAAACATTTTGAATATATCACAAATGTTTTGAATTTACTACAGATCTTTTGAATTTACCACACACATGTCAAATTTATTCAAAACCTGTTGACTTCCTTATAAGCCTTGAAAGCCTAAATCATTATAAGCCTGAAATGTATATTTCATGGATCCATCAGTATAATCATTCCTCATATAGTGTTGTGTATTTGGGATTTTTTGTCATGTTATTTCAGGATTTGTTCAGCTGTAAAAACATGATATTTTTGAATAATTTCATATACTTGTACAATGTAGCTCCATGACGTGTCCAAAAGGTATTTATCTGTATTGGACAGTTATAATGTTCTATAGTTCAAGTTTTATAACAACTGTTTTACGTACATTTGTTTTAAAGATAAGTTGAGTTCTGGTCATACGATATACATTGTGAAAGAAACTGTTTCAAAGCAACTGGCAAGGTTCATCATGAGTACATAAGAATTAGTGTATACAGCGAGGTTTTGAAGTCATCAAAATGGTAAGAAATTGACCCAATCTCACTGAAAAGCACGTACTGCCACAGAAATAGGTATATGGTACTGCACACACATGAGGCATGTATGTTCAGCCTTATCACGTATCAGCTATTTCTCGTCATATTTGGAATATGAAGGCATTTGAAGAGCAATTCTTTTCAGGGGACATTTCTACAACTATGATGTTCATCCAAACTTTTATAAAAAAAATTATTTTTCACCTTTCCCAGAACTTAACCTTCTCTTTAAAGAAGAATTAAGGCCTGTTGTATCTCATAACACTCCTAATAGTGCCTTTGACTTATACTATATATATAGTTTCCTGAGACCGAGAAGGGCCTAAAATCCTATCACTTTACACAGAGGTATTATCCTTCTGACTCTTGATACAATGAAATATGAAGGTTATCTATGGACAGTGCAATGAAGTGAAATTTGCTAATCCCTCGACACAGTCTCTGCTGCTGTAGTTTGTCAGCAATTGAAAATGGAACCACCTATGTGTGTTTGACAAATGTGGTCTGCTCCAACATGGAGACATAGATAGCTAACTGTACATGATAACATAGAAAGGAGAAATATCAACAGGACATAATAACTGTTCTGTAGAAATATGGTTTGTAATTTGATTACATGTACTTTTGAACGAAATCGTTTCTCTGTTACCACAGATCCTGCAGCTGTTGGAAGTCTTATCAGCATTGAAAATGGAAACACTTATATATGGTTGACATGGTCAACTCCTCTTGGAGACTTTGATGGCTTTGAAATATCCTACATAAAAGATGATGTCACAGTGCAGGAAAGTATCCCAGCTGATCAGAATACTTACAGGGTGAACTTCCTCGACCCGAACACAGCATACACATTCACCATGGTAACGTTATCTGCTGGTCTTAGGAGTGAGGGCACAGCAGAGTCATATAACACAAGTAAGATTCTGTCAAAACATGCTCCAGCTACCACCTGCATAGAAAGACCCCCTGTCTATAAACATTACATGTAAATATTTTATTCCCTGGAATAGTGTTTCTCATTGGAACCTGTACCTGTGTATAACGACCATCTGCCAAGAAAAATCAATTTTCATGTCTCCCTTGAGGAGTCTTTATATGTGACCAGGCACCACAAAACCACCAAAAAGTCACCAGATATGAATATTTAGTTAAGGTCTGATTCTGAAAGAGGAGATTCTCAGCTTTAAAATGATATATAACTCATTAGCATTGGATGTTCCTAACTCACTGTATAAAGAGTAGAATGCACAGTCCCACAGAATGTTACTTCTGAGAAATAAGGGTTTAAAGTTTGCAGTCTATTGAAGCACTCTGACTTCCACAGTCTTGTGCTAAGGTGACAAAGGGAGGATAAGAACTCAATAGAAATTTCTATGAAGGGATTATCAGATTGTCTTAAAACTTGGCATACTAATTAGGCACATCCTGTTCATCATAGTGGACAAGTATCAATGCAAGAACTTACTCTGTTTTTAATGTTATGGGAGATCAAATTGAGACAGGTATTCAGGGTCGTAAAAAAGAAAGGTAATACAACAAAATCCAGAGGAGACAAACGTGAGTCTAACAAAAAAACTGTCAAAAATACCACTTTCAGATTGTTTCGGGCCTCCAAATTTTTAGATTACTTAGAAAAAAGTATACATGTACTCTTTCAGGAAATACCCAAAATTAAAATTTGACCATGCCGACCAAAAACACCTTGATTGAGCTCTAACTGAAAATCACTCAGTGCGACTTTTTGGTGGTTTTGTGGTACCTGGTCACACATATATATATATATATATATATATCGTAATTTATCAGTCAAAAGCAAATTGCCTACATGTATCTGTTCTTTCTTTAATAGACAACTCCTGTTATTATACATTAAAAATGATTTGGTTTCAATTTATTACTCATACCTGAGCATGTACAGGTTATTTCTTTTAACAAACATTGATACTATCTTCAGCAATTCTTTTGTAACTGTTTTAGGTGCTTTATAAATTCATATTATTATTTTTTTTCCTTCAAATTCTTATAATTGCAATTTATTATTTTGCTCTTTCAAATTATTTAATACATTTATTTATGTAAAGTCACTTAAATTAAAGGGCTTTGAGTTATACTTCTATAATTAGGGAAAGATGCATACAACAAAATTATTAAAAGTCAAAATGTTTTTCTATAGAGGCAGGAACAAAATTTTAGCATGTAAAATAAGTATTTACCTCTTTGAACACTTTTAAGCAAAATATTATGAAAAATTTTATTCAGATATGTCTGATTCTAATATTAGAAGCACAGAAAAAAGTGCCAATTTTCCTCTTTGTGTCTTTCCCGTGTCTTTATGTGCCATTGCGTTTCACTATTAGCTACCTTAACCACTTTTTTTTTTCCTGGCATCCAGACGACTCTCTTTAAATTCTTCTGCTGTTTTGTACACACTGTTACCATTTTTCGTCTTTGCTATATAATGAACTATAATATTGATAATAATGATAATATTATTATTACTGTTTTCATTATTTTTTCTATGATATAATTTTCTAGGTGCCTTGGCAGTAAATGAAATAGCTGTACGTGAAGTATCTACTACTGAGATTGAAGTCGTTTGGGGCCCTGCCGATGGAGTAACTTTCTGGACTCTAAGAATCAATCCTAGTAAGAAACTCTGTCAGAACAATGTTCCTGTATTTTTTTTTCTTTGTGTATGTTAATTCTGTGATGTAATGGCATTATAGGCTGGTATTCTCGAAAGTGGCCTAAGTTAAGCCTGGCTTAACTTAGGCCACTGCTTTATGGAAGGCCATTCGTCAACCCCCAAGTCCCGTATGAATTACCATATTTATGTAACAAAACAAAGAAACAACATTATTTTCTGGCACGAAATGAGCATCAGAATTCAATTCTACTGTGTCGGTTTTTGTATTTGCATTTAGTCCCAGAACTATGGTGATTTTGTAGGATCAAAAGAGGGTGACATTTGGCTCTCCATAACTCGGTGGCCTAAATCTACAGAGTTAGGCGGGGGTTTAAGTTAGGCGCCTTTCGAGAATACAGGCCATAGACTCTTAATATCACATTTTCACAAATTTTATTCTGTTAAAGATGATGAAAAAAATAACTCTCTTTTATGAATGTATATTGCCTTTCCAGATACAATTGAATGAGCAAAAGTGCACTATAGTTTATTATGCACTTTAGACTTAACTTAATTCTTACTCTCTCCAGACTGTATACATGTATCATAGGCTTTTTTGTTATTGATTTTGATTTTGTGTTTTTAGGTCTTGGTGCAGCCAGTCGCTTTGCACTATCACCTGCGTATACGTTTACTGGTCTTACACCTGGCCAGGAGTACAACATTATTGTCAATGGAAATGAAGAATTTAACATAACGCAGAGAACATGTGAGTATAGGCCCATTTACCTACACAAAGAGAAAAAGTGAGATTTGAATTGCGATGCACATCTCACATGGGATATATTCCTATAAAATCACTTTTCCTGTTTCACTTTTGCTGACCTTACATCATATGGATGCACACAATGGTATGAAATTATTTGGAAATCGCTCCTCCTATGCTGATGATATCTATGATATTAGAAATATCTCTACTGGGGTATGAAGAGAGTTACTATTGAAATCCAAAATGAACATTAGGTTACTTAATTTTTTGCAACTTTTAATGATGCATTTTCTTAATACATTTCAAGCCGAAATTAGTAAACATTACTGCTATAGCAACTACAAATTTTCAAGTAGTACCTTTAAAAGATGCTTGACATCATGTTTTGGGGATTCTAGTCTTATTCATGTACCTGCTATCATGATTCTCACTGATGCATAACACCCTTGTTGCTAATACCAGGCATGGGGGCCCTGGAAAACATGAGGGGAAAATTGTCACTGACATGGGTACCAACTGGTAGAGTAATGTATATCTGTCAATGCATACTTTCAATTTGCACAATGATTGTTTTTTTCCTCCAAGCACTCCCTTGGATGCCTCAAGGCTATATTTTACTCATATTGGACGAAAGGTAAACAGATTCCTGCAGAGAAGCCTGACCACATTGTTTTTGATCTTCTGAATCTCATAAATTGATTGCCTTGTCTTTGAATGCAGTCCCTGAGACACCACAGAATCTGCAGTCAATTGGTACGCAGTTGTTCTTAGAACTGCAATGGAACCCACCCGTAGGTATCGTTGATGGATACCGTATCACATACATGCTGAATGATGTAAGGATAGTGCTACCTGACCTGCCAAGCGAAACGACCAGATATACTCTCAGGGTAAGCATTGCTGTATTTCCATTTGACTTGTTACCCTTCAAATATTGATTTAATTTTTTTTTTACAAAGGCTGCAGACATTTATAATTTTCTGGTGTAATGGATGAAGGAGGCTAATGAAAACATCACAGATTTTGCCCCAGAGTACAATGTATGTGCTACTCAAATGACCCGCCTAGGCCACAGTTTATTTAACGATTTTCTGTATAAAAGGGATTATCAGGTATCCAATTCTCCCTATCGCATATAGCCGATATCAGCCGATATCAGCCGATATCAGCTCCCGATGCCGATATCGGGGACAACGATGTTGGCACATATATTTCCGGTTCCAGTCTATAGCTATAGTGAGCATACACTGATATTTCCTTGCTTTTTTCGTGCGTGATTGTTCTGCTGAAAACACGTTTTGCATCTTCGGCTCAACATCCCACATTGGGTGGCTTCACAGAAGAATCCCATTTAAATATCAACTGTATAAAAACACGATTATTTGCTAGATTAGGAACAAAAGGGAGTTTTTGCTAGGCTGACCACGTCTTCTAACACATTGTCAATGACGCTCTGGCTGGACCCGGAAGCTCAGTTGCCAGCAATCACATGCCCAAAAATTAGAGCGGCGCATGCGTTCGGATTCGGAGAGCTATATGCTATACGGAGAATTAAGACCGGAAGTGAGTTATTATAAAAAGCTTTCGTGATGCTCAGTGGAAATCCTTTTGTTAATTGGTTCCTATTGTGCCTATTTGCACGTGTGGCACACCTGCTATTCTGCCAATATGCACTCATGGCAAGCGATATGTTAATGCAGTCCTCCCATATCCTTAAGATCAACTAACGCTGATTTTCATGATCTTCCTGAAATGAGGAAATAAGGGAGGAAAGGTCATTCGCTAATGCTGGACCTTACCTAAAGAATTAATTGCCAGGAGTTGTCCACAATCAGGTTTAAATTGCTTCAAATATGTCCTCAAATCCCTTTTGTTCAAAGTTGCTTTCCAGTAGATTATATAATAATAATAATGTAATACATTCCATTGTTGTGTCCTTCACTTGTTTTACCTTTCTCCCCATCTGCATTTCAATATTTGAATTATATTGATATGATCAACATCTGATTCATCCATTCTGGACATACTTTTTGAGCCACTAGGTTTTACTGACTCACTGTCAGTGAAATCCCAGTGCAATTCATATTATAAAAATGTACAGTGATGATGGATTACAATATTCTAGTTCACAAGTTTGATGGCACATCTGACGTGCATGTTAGAAACAAAAGAGGTACAAGTAATGACCCCTGTGTCACTCTCCATCTGTAGGGCCTGGATCCTGGTACAACGTACAATGTGAGCGTCCTTGCCTTTTCTGGTGACCTGGAGAGTGAACCAAATACAAGGCTACTAACCACAGGTAAGCACTGGTTTCAATGCAGTAAGTCATGTGAACCAAGTAATGTCAGGTGATGGTAGTTATGTCAGGTGATGGTAGTTATATCAGGTGATATTAATTATGTCAGGTAACACACGTTTTTATTTACAAGTGGGATCATATACCAGGGCTGCCAACTCTCACGCATTGAGCGTGAGACTCACGCAATTCAACCAATTTTGACTGTCTCACTCTGATAAACGAAATCTCACGCTAAACCCCAAAAATGGAATGTACAAAAATAAATATATCTCTAAATTCTCTGATTTTCCGAATATCGATATGCCCAAGCCCAAAGTTTCGAGATTTTCCCGCGCGGGTGTAAAGCTTAACCAATAATAATCGTTTTCCGTTCGCGCGCAAAGACGAGCTATTGGATTACGATTGGTTTATACCGTTTCTACCTATGTCACGTGAGCGTAGCTTGTACTTTTGGCAAATTACAGTACATGTATGGCTATGACGTGTGCTTTACATCGCTTTACACGTACGTACGTACGTACGACCGCTATACAGTAGGCCTATACAGCAGCTAGCTGCAGGCCAGGAGGATCTGACTTTCAATCCTTCATCATGGTAAGTCATCACTAAGCTAATAAAGTCAGTTGAGGTGGAATACTGCAGTTAGAAGTCAGGAACTTTATTTATTCATGGACAGTGAACAACATTATTAATATCTTACAAATCCAGTTCAAGTACATTGATGCTGCTTGCATGTATGTATGTATGTATGTATATGTTCAAATCATGACTAAGTATGCATCAGATTGCACCATTTAAAATGTAAAATTGTCAAAGCTCCCTACCGTGGAAGGGGGGACACCCCCCTTCCACACCTTCCCCCCCTCGGTCGCTTCGCTCCCTCGCAGTGTCTCACTCCAAAATCTCACTCAAGGTTGGCAGCCCTGATATACACTCTTCATAGGTAGAGAGGGTGAGATTTATTTTATTAGCATTGCTGAGTATCATGATTTTTATTCAACAATCTTATCTTCATAGTGCATTTAAAGACGGATATAGATGCCATTGCATAAAGACTTACTATAAAAAGCAGTATTCAAGTTAATGGAATTTCACCCCTTATTTAACTCATTACCTATGGGAACTGGGGGATCCCTGTTTCAAGCCTATGGGAATGCAGTAATTAATTAATAAATGGGTCAAGAGTTAAGTATCCAAGTTTCCTAATTGCAGACTCATTTCATTGTCAGGGAGAAATAGTTCATCAAAAATGTGCAGTACCTGTTTATTAATTAATTGAAAAATATCCACTTATTAAAGTATAAAGACCTATTTTTTTCCTAGACTTGATACATGTACTTAATAGATATGTATACTGTAATATTGACTGATTGAAATTCACTTTTAATTCCTTCTTGTTACTGGTACAATGTGATAAACATAGTGATTAGTACAGTAAAAGCAAAGCTTGCGTTGGGAACACCCATTGATAAAGAGAAATAACTGTAAAAATTGGAATGTAATTTTTTTTTCATTCCGCTTTTCCATGACAGGAGTGTTTGATCCACTGGAGTTGAGTGTCACAGACTTCACCAATACCTCTATCTCAGTGGTTTGGGGAATCTACACAAATCAGGACAACCTGCCTGCCTTGTCGAACTTTGAAATTAGCATCATGCCTCAACATGCAGCTACTATGGTAAGTAGTGTTTATTCGACATCATGCTCTAGCGATAATTTTGTACACTAACCGAATACTGAACTTTGACCCTGGACCATACCCTATACGTAACCCTTACCCTAACCCTAAACCTAACCTAAAACCCCAACACTAACCCTATATTATTGACGAAATAAAGCCCACAGTAATTGTCACTGAAGCATTTGTCCGGGCACCTAAGTAGTACAATGTGGGGTGCGGATCCAGGTTTTTGTGAAAGGGGAGCACAATTGTGAAACTTGTCTGACAAGCAAAAGGAAAAAGATTTAGCATATGTTTTATGAACCTCTTTGAGTCGAAAATTTGAAAAGGGGGCACATTTTAGGGGGTGGGGTTCGCAGACTTAAGGTACAACATATGCCACTTGGGTTTCAAGAGGGGCATGGGCTGGAAGTGCCCCCCCCCCCTTAAATCCCAGTTGTACATGTAGTGTACAGTTTAGCATTAAAAAATAATGTAGACTTCTCCTTATGGAGAGGATAGTGAAATGATTTTTCATACATGTAGCATCTGAAGACTTGATCAAATTTGATAACATGACTTACAATGAAAAACGTATTATACTACATTTCTAGTTATGCAGAAGCTTCCACTCAGACCAGACCTATTTACATAATATTGATTACTTAAATTTGATTCACTGTTTGCTGACAAGGTTTACAGGAGGTACCAAGGAACATCCATCTTGCCTCAGATGATGCCCTTGCATGGCTCTCCTATCTTGATCTTTCCCTAAAGTTATAATATTTCTTGTGAAAGGAGACTATTGTTATTTTATTAAATATTCCTTTTAAACTTCTAGATTAGAAGTTTGGATGTCTTCAGAGCTACCTTTAATAACATTATACCAGGAGAGGAGTACACAGTTCAACTCAAACTTACTACACTGGAAAGCCCTGTGAGCACTGTTATACAAAGGACAAGTATGTACCGAACAGAACCTGGGCCCCGTTTCATAAAACATGTTATCAAGAACAAGTTACAGTAATTGTTATTAGCTACTGAAATACTTCCATCTGATTGGCTGAGAGCAAATTTGTCATAGAAATGGGGCAGTTGTTAGGTAGCTTAGTGAAACGTTGTGGCGCGTAAGAACGCGGGAAAGACGCATAGAGGAAAACTGCAAGTTTTGAATGTGCTCATAAAATTAGAATCAGACATATCTGAGTAAAAATTTTCATATTATTTTGCTTTAAATTGTTCAAATATTTGAATATGAATTCTTCATTGTAATATTTTGAGTCTGCCTTTATAGAATAAAATCATGATTTTGAGCAAATTTGTCATATGCGTTTTTCCCGCGTTCTTACGCGCCACGACGTTTCGCTAAGCTACCTTACTGATAACAAGTTTTATGAAACAGGGCCCTGAACAGTAACAGAATAACGGCAGTATTACTATGATTGAGTCCTTGTTATATGAGAATTCTCCCCTTGCAGGAGGTGATTAGATTAGATGCAAATATGAGAGGGGAATATTTAATTGAAGGTTTGAGTAAAATACATTGAAGGATAAGTCACTGAAATTTGCAGCTGTGAAGATCAATTATGATTTCATTTTCTACACTATATTTACTTTGAGTACAGAATCTAATGGGCAAGCGGTAATAACATGATCTTTGTGAAAGCTAAAAAATAAGAAGAACATAATGGTGAAAGTTTGAAAGAAATCGGTCAAGGAATAAGACAGTTACGGATGTTTGAAAAATGAGATCACTACATCTATGCGAATCTCAAATTCTCGATGTGGTGAGTCAATTATGGCATACTGGCGGACAACTCTCTCGTTTGCCATACACAAAAATATCATTTATTTGCAGTTTTCTCTGAAGTACCTTTACCCTAGGGGCATACTGTTATAGTTCCTCATGAAAGAAAAAGATCCTACTGAGTAATAAATTGTGAAAAAATGACATTTCAATCATTTTGTGTGTTGGAGCAAATGTGGGAGTTGTTTGCTACTACATCACAGTGACATACCCATTCGGCCAATTTGAAATTACAATATGTATAGTGATTACAACTTGCCAAAAATCATAACTTTATTATTGCTTGTCCAATCTGCTTCTCTGATTTTTCCTCTTTCTTTCAGAGCAACTTGCCATCGAGGTTGGATTTCCCTTTAATTTACTGTATTTATGTAGATATTGTATCAGTGTCAAAAGTTTTTCATAGTGAGATAAGTGTTAAAATGTGAATGTTATGAAATATGAAATCAATATTATTTTGTGTTCCTTAGATATGCTAAATTGAGGTCCCATGTAGTCTCTATCTATACCTGTTAAGAACTCATTGCACTAGTCTTAAAAGAGTGGGGGTGGGGGGGGGGGGGTAACTCTGGGGCAGTGGTACATATGCACATGCTCATCTCAATCAGTTATACTTGGAGGAGAGACTTGAGGGTTATAGTAATCAAGTGCACTTTTCCCATCACAGGGACAGGTGACACCAAATAAATGATAATAATAATACTGTTGGTGATGTTTGTATATTCCCATGTTTTTTCATTCAGATCCTGACCCACCAGCCTCCTTAATATCAACGAACAGGAACTTCACAGTAATAGACCTGGCATTCAGTCCTCCTAATATAGGTTTCTTTGACTTCTACACTCTCAACTTCTACAAGTCAGATGGAAGTGGTCAGGTATGTATTAAAGGCATTGAGTCGCCATTGTCTATGTGCATTGTATCATAATTTGCTGACACCAGATTTTGGTTGAATTACCAGTTGACATGTGTGAGGTCTCTCAGGCAGGCAGCAAAACCAGGGAGATGGGATTGACCATGGGTTTGTCCCACCATAATAACCATGATAACATTTACAAACCTAGTATTTGGCTTATAACATGAGGGAAATAAACAAAAGAGAAGGGTTTAGGAAATAAATATGAAGGAGGAAACGTGGCTGTAATGAGAATCTCATACCTTGATTTTTTTGTCTTCCCCAGCCACAAACGAGAACCTTAGCAGAGAATGAAAGATCAGTCACCATTGATGAGCTACAGCCAGGCACATCATACACTTTCAGTCTGAGAGCTAACAGTGGAACTCCAACCGAGTTCACTGTTAGTGAGGCAGTAGAGGGCACTTTTACAACTAGTAAGACAACAGATATTCCTTTATACCTTTTTAACCCTTTCAGGACAGGAATTATTTATCACATTTTGTTCTTCAAATTGGCAACAATGATATGTTTATTTTAGTGCTATATGGTTCTAATAAGATGTTATATATTTGAAAACAATATACATGGTTAGGAACTTTGTCGAAAGTTGAAAAAATTGCCAATTTTTATCAATAAACAATGATTTGAACCTCTCAGTATGTTGCCAATTTAAGTATTTTAAAACTTATTTTCCTTTTTAAAATTTCTGCCGTCAAATTCGATATGGTCGTTCAACAAAAATGGACACAGTGTGTGCAGAAATTTTTGCTCTTTCTACTCATGCATCTGGTATATTTTTAGAGCTTTGAATCAAAATATATTGAGCCAAACCACAAAATGTGGTCAATTCACATATGTGACCCTCCACCACAAAACGACCAATAAGTCGGAAATTTAGGTCTTTTAAATTTCAGCACAGTCTGAAAGCTTAGATTCTTAGCTTTAAAATGATGTATAATTTGTCTTGTATGGACTAAGCAAACCCTTGTAAATTACAGTGAGAGTGCCAACGTGTCAGACAGGCTAATGACCAAAACAATAGAGAAAACGGGCTCTAAAGAAGAGTGACCATTTAAATCTGTGTCCTATTGTTTGTGGCACAAAAGTTAGAGTCAAAACTCTCGAGCCTATACTGTGAAGTACTAATTGGATTGGGTTGAAACTTTTCGTACCTTTAGAATAGATATATTTCTTTGTTTCTTTAGATTTTGAATATCAGACAGTATATAGTTTTTGAGCTATTCCAGAAAAGCGATGTGAAGTACTATCCCAGCAAGCTGACTCACAAAGTTTGAATGTCCAGGAAAAAAATGGTCCTTTTGAATGAGAGTAAAAACATATTTCAACATGGTATTTTACTCTGAAATTTTGTCAGATGGTAGATTAATAAATGAACTTTCAAAAATACAAAAAACAAACAAATCAAAATTTCAACCTTAAACCACCTTTTTCAGCTGTTTACTCTAAAACTCCCATTGCGACTTATTGGTCGTTTTGTGGTGGAGGGTCACATATGCCTCAACAAACTGCCGCAAGAAACTGCAGCATTTTTGTATATTAAATGAATGGCAAGTAGGGATGCAGGGCGCAACAAAGTTCCTACGTGTACTCACTTACCTGTGTGTTATAATAAATGTGAATTGCGGTACATTTATAAACCTCTGCACTCTTTGAAGCGGTTTAATGCAGCATATTTGAACTAGCCTGTATTACTGAATACGCCATATTTATTATACCCCCACCAAACGAAGTTTGAAGGGGGGTATATAGGAATCAGCGTGTGGTCGGGCAGTCGGGTGGTCGGTCCGTTGCAAATCCTGCACATCAAACTACTTCCTCATTTTTCGAGCAATGCTCATGAAATTTGGCATACACATTGGTCTTGGGATGGAGATGTGCAAGACATAATTTTTGAATGTGTTGGAAACTCCGTTGCCATGGTAACAGCATATCATGGCAATAAATCAGGTTGAAATATTGTGCATAGAACTACTTCCTCATTTTTCAAGCAGTGCTCATGAAATTTGGCACACACATTGGTCTTGTGGTAAAGATGTGCAAGACATATTGTTTTAATGTGTAGCAAACGACATATGGCAATAAACAGAAAAATACTGCACATCAAACCTCTTCCTCATTTTTCGAGCAATACTCAGGAAATTTGGCACACACATGGTATTAATCACCTTCAGTGATATTCTATTTTCACAAATTTTGCAAATGGCGAGTGGGTCACGAATTCAACAACATGCGTTGATATTTTGACAGGTTTGTTTCTTTCAATTTGTACTCACAGCATCTGTACAGTATTGCTTGTTAAAATACATTTTCTGATATTTAGTCATCTTGTTTCAATATATTTATTTTTTTCCTGTTCATCAATAACTTTCACATTTTTTCTGTAACCATCTGTTGTGTTTTCATTTTCTGCCTCTATTTCTATGTTAAAAATACATTTTCTGATATTCAGTCCATCTGTTGTATTTTGTTTGTCATATAAATACCTTTTCACATTAATATTCTTCTGTAACCCTCTGTGTTCTCAGGTGCTGTCCCAAGCATGCAAGTAGTAGCTGCTGTCATTACCTGTGATACCATACAGATCTTCTGGGCACCCGATCTTCAGACGGATATCATATATCGTATAGGAATCAACCCTGGTACAACTCCTGATGCCTTTAGTCAGATGACTGAGTATACCTTCACAGGTCTTAGCCCCGCTACTGCATACACCATTAGCGTATCTGCATTCTCCTTTCAGACTAACTATAGGTCAGATTATAATGTGATCACTCAGCAGACTGGTAAGTCCATTGATCTCATGTACTTTGTCTCTATCTTAAGATTTGATGATGATGTACATGTATGTTTTGATTCTGTGTAATATTGTTCTCTATGATTATTTTGTATTAATTGAGATCCTGCCCACAGGCAATTTGCTTTCCGGTATTCCACCATTTTAGAATTTGATTTTCTTGCTGTTATTTTTTGCCCATGTTCTTACACATGTATATATTGTTTTAAAATGAGAAATAAATAAAATGATTTGAGTTTAATGGAATTCGATTTATAGATTTTCTTTAATTTTTGTTCAGTGCATCATTTCAGTGCAATGCATTGTTTTAGTGAACTCATTTACTTTTCAGTTTGTTTCAATGTTAAAGTCTTCATGCTGATATATTTTGTTGTCTTTATCATTGCCTATTTTATATTGTAAACATAACACTATTAGTACCTGGACTGCTGTCCATGATTATGTTTTTTTACTAATAAACCAAAGAGATTGAACTTTACTGAACCTGCCATTACGTAATATAATTTGCCCATTAAATGCATGTTTGTTTTTAATAGATCAGGGCATTTTTGCATGGAAAGTTGCCCTTAAGGTAGCTTAGCGAAACACAATGTTGCATAAAGACACGGGGAAAAACGCATCGCAAAAAATTGCCAGTTTCGTATGTGCTTCTGAAATTAGAATTAGACATATCTGAATAAAATTTTTCAAATTATTTTGCTTAAAAGTGTTCAAAGATTTAAATACTCTACAGAATAAAATTTTGATTTTGAACAATAAAAATATGCGTCTTTCCTGCGTTCTTACACACCACAACGTTTCGCTAAGCTACATGTACCTAAACGCAACTTGATTTTCAAATATGGGACTTGCATTTTATTTTTTGAGTTGCATTTAAATGAAACTTTTTATGCAAGAGGGCTCAGGTTTACCTGTAAAAAACTAATTGTGATATTCGTTTTATGTTGTAATGCCCCCTGTCTATGTATTTTAATGTTATATTTGCTATGTTGTGAAATGATTTTTGCAATACGTCACAAATGGAAATCAAACTTCCATTTTTGGACAGAGGATCAGGATTCAACAAATTCCAATTCCAAAATATCCTTCCTGTCAGTGATAAGTGTAAAAAGTGATTAAATTGAATTGAATTTATTTACTCTGTTTTTATTGGTACATGGTAACAAAAACATATTATAACAAAGGGGTAACTTCGCTATTCATAAGGACCGTTATTCATAAGGACCACTTATTCTTAAGAACCGCTATCCATAACGTGTAACTAAATGAATAGCGGTTTTGTGTGAATAGTGGTCCTTCTACATAGTGAGCAAACCATAGACAAATTACCTCACTGTTCATAAGGACTTCCGTTCATAAGGACCACTATGCATAACTAGTCATAAGGACAGCTATTCATAACGTGTGTTAAATGAATAGCGGTTTTCTATGAATAGCAGTCCTTATGCATAGCGAGTGGACCCCATAACAAATATGATATGAAGCAATACACTGACATATACATTTACATTTCACTGAAGTGGGCCACAATGTGTAATTCAGTATTAAAGTGTACCAATCACCTGAAAAAATAATTTGTTTACAGCTAGAAAGTATGAAATCAACCTCAAAGAACTTTGTCTGGTATTCTATAGGTCAACAGTTAATGAGTATGAAGGAAATAAAGGATAACATGAAAATCCTCGCGCGGAACCGAACTCCGAGTTTGGTTCCGCGCGAGCCTTTATCTTCGCGAGTGCGTACAGGTGCGTCGAGTTGTCTGCTCACGAGTCGCTTTTACGCTTATAGAGAGTGTACTTGAAATTGCAATATCTCTTTATAGAATTAATATTTGAAGCCCATATTTTGAATATAGTATAATGGCATGAAACCTCTAACATACGGAGCAAAATTATTTTTGGTGATTGGTACTCTTTAACAAGAATGACTGAATTTCTCCACACAACAGAGGTTATAGTTGCATGCATATTTATGCTTTTTGGTGTATGATTTTTATTTCACAGGTCCAAGCGGTCCTGGTGCTATTACCCTTGTTGGCAAGACGACCACTGAGATTGAGATAACATGGCTCTCAGCTCAAGGGAATTTTGATAGTTATCGTGTCTTTGTCCAGTCTGCAGGTGGCCTGCCAAGGGTATGTCCCTCAACACCGTCTGTATGACCAAGTTTTGACCCATTGTCACAAAAGAATTTTCAAGAAACAGCTTTTGACTTAGAATGCTTTGCTTCATTGTTAGATACACGTAGGGTAATAAATATGGGAATAATTACTGCAGGATGAAGGTACCAGTTTCTTGCTAACACCTTTCGTGTCATAGGTGGCACATCCTGCCAAAAATTTGTGTGTTGAACAATTTTCATGACTAAATATTGCTAAGATCTCTTTCCGTAACAGAAATAGGTAGCCTCATGTTAAGTTGAATACATCTTAATACAGTTTAAACCCTTGATATTTCATTTATGACAATAAACCAGTTGGTAATTAGGACATGGTACAAATGACCCTGAAATGACCCCAATATGTACGTGTGCCCCAATTTGTACATGCATGCACATTTGGTTTTGGTGAACAAGCTACTTGTTTAAACCTCATCAAAACCCATTCTGCTGATGTTGTCTTTCCTGTTGTCAATTTTTCTCATGTGTCTTTCATTCATTATTGTTTTAAATTCTTTTTATCCCCTGTATTTGTCACTAATTTGTGATTTCTAATGTTTTCATTTCCAATCTCAAAACCATAAAGAGAAAATTGCACCAAACTGGCAAATAAAGTGAATACAGTTTTATCTTAGCACACTTGCCACCAACCAAAATTGATTATCTTGATCTTCAGGTAGTAGGAAAGTAATACACATGCATGATGCATGTTTATTATAAGTATGCAATTTATGTAGTGTGTTTCATGGTACATGTACATGCATCACCTGCTGAGAGTAATTGTGCCGTTAACTCAACTAAAAATCATAATTCTGAGTCTAAGCCTTTCTTGGCTCTCTGCAAACAATATCCATTTCATCACAAGGTTTTATTGTGTCCATTTAGGTGTTTCCAACAATTCCTGCCAATGGTGAAAGACGACTGACTATCAGTGAGCTAGATGCAGCTGTCCGGTACAGTATTAGCATTGAGACGATTAGCTATTTTGGTACACAAGAACTGACCAGCTGTGACATTTCAACTCGTGATGTTACAACAGGTAGCTTTTTCTATCTTTTTAATGTCCTTATTCTTTTATGCAATATGTCTTACACTGTATGTAACAGAAGCCTTTCAAGACAATGGACCACATTTTGTGGTTTGGCTCAATAACTTTTGATCCAGAGCTCTAAAAAATATACCAGATGCATGAGTAGAAAGAGCAAAATTTTCTCCACACACTATGTCCATTTTTATTGCATGACCATATTGCGTTTGATGCCAGGAATTTTAAAAACAAGAATAAGCTTTGAGATCCTTAAATTGGCAACACATTGAGAGGTTTAAAATCATTGTTTTTCATCAAAATTGGCAATTTCTTTCAACTATTCAACAAATTTCTAACCATGTATATTGTTTTCAAAGACATTACATCTTATTTGAACCATGTAGCACTAAAAGAAAAATATTATTGTTGCCAATTTGAAGAACAAAATGTGATCAATTTAGCCCTTAAATAATTCCTGTCCTGAAAGGGATATCAGTTGAACATATGCTGTAATGCTAAGCTTATGCCTGGCTCACACTAGAACACGATAAAAACTATTTTCGAAAAATCAACTCACAGAATTTCAGTAGCCCTGTCTGTCACCTTTAGAAATGTGCGAACATTACAATGGCATATTACGTAATCTGAATCTGATTTCTATGGGAAGTACAATAGGCCTTTGAAATTGCCCTTCAGTTTATTTTTCAAAAGTAGTTTTTATCGTGTTCTAGATGACATTTGCTGATGTTAGGGCTGCTTCTGTGACTGATACAATTCAATTCAATTCAATCTTTATTGTCCATAATTCATACATGGAAATTTGTTTTGTTTACATGCATATTACAAATATAAATTCGAAAACAGATACAGATAATGGATTTAACAACAACAAAGAAATCAATGATAAATACGCATCATGAAAGAGTGATATTGAGTAAAATAGTGATTGCACAATGAACAGTACAAACAATAGTCTTTTAACAACTGAAATATAGGTTAATTGCCTTCACAGCTAGCTCGATGAGTGCAGGTAATGACTCAAATGAAATGGCTTTAGTATACAAATTCATGTTTGCTTGTGCATTATTGAATATGCACTGCACGAATGTTAAGTCACAATCAAAAAATGAGTAAGACTTGTCGAGTTCACTATCCATTTCATTGCAGCTTACATTAACTCTTTGCCCTGTGCATTACGAAACCCACGGCTGCTGGATTATTTTAAAGGGTGATGTGATGAACCAGTACGGGGGTTTTACTCTTGAATTACTTCTTACTGGTGCTTTTTATGGGAAAATAATGTACAGCAAAGTTGTAGACTAGAGTCTTTACTTTCTAATGATGTATAACTTATATTATTTTGCACAGATAGTAAGATATATTGGCATAAATGTTAGGATGAAAAATTCGAACAGGGCTCTCAGATTCCCCCATAGACATCACTTACCATGATATTTCGTAACATGAAAAGCGCATTAAAAAAAGATCATTTACTCGAAAAAAGCGAATGTAAGCAAATATCGAAAACGCGATGGAACGAAAGCTCTGTGTGTGTACAATGCATTGATATACAGGAATAGAGCACGCATGTGCCCATTCAATTGTATTAGCGCTTCATCTTTTGTCTGTGATTTCTGTTGACGATCGTCGACCGGAAGTGACAATGGTCGACAATAGCAGGCTATTTGTTAACTGAGTGCAGTGCATATCACTAATGCACAAGGCAAAAAACATGGATTATTTAATTTATAAAACAGGCCTACAATATGAATACAAAGTTGAAAATTGGCTACAAATCCTATCAAAACTCTTAAGAGTCGCACATTCATGGAGGCCACCATTTGCTTTCTTTGAAGACATCACAAGGGCAGCCAGACAGCACAATGCATGTCTCAGTTTGTGCATTAATGTCCTTGTCATATGAAACAACACACATGTTAGCCATGCATTATCCCTTTTTGCCATGGGTTATCTCTTTTTGATGGGAATTTTTTTGCACAGTCAAGACATAGACAGTGTTATGTCACTTGAGCAATTAGAATGCATACATTCTAGAACACATTTTTAATATAAAAACATTCCAATGCACATGACTTTCATGATGCTATGATTCTCAACTATTTAATGAATTTAATGATTTTGTTATCAATGTTTGCCATGCAGATCCGCTGAATGTAGGAGAGATTGTAGTGACTGCCTTCACCACAGACTCAATCACAGTCATCTTTGGTAAGAGTGATCTTGCTACTGGCTATAACTTAGTCATCACGAACATCGATGGCAACAGTCCTGTGCTGCAAAACATCAATCTGGCGCCGTCAGCAAGCTCGCGTGTCACCTTTGATGGGTTAGAAACTGGAGTGAATTATGAAATCACTCTCACCTTGCAAGGCACACAAAGCACCATGACCATAGAACAGAGGACACGTGAGTTTGATTCTGTTGATGATATCGAAAACTATGTTTAGCAATATGTTGTATACTGGTAAGATGTGCGCCAATGGATTATGCAGGCGGTGGCTGCACATTATGAGCAAACTCACTCAAAACTTATTGATCATTCTTTGACTACATTCTGTGCAACTTATTTCTCTCTGCACATAATCCAGGTTGTTGACAGTGATAGTATTTTGTCAGCAGTCATGAATGAATGTATTAGAAATTTCACCAAAAATTGTGTTTGATTCCTTCTGCTGGTCACACTATAAATCTAAACAAATATAAACTAATCAAATTCATTGAAGAAAGAAAGCTTAACATGAAAACTAAACATGCATGAAGTCTATGGTATTTCTAACTGTTGCATTATGTACATGTATATTTGTATTACCAGCTGCAGGCAGAATAACAACTGAAAACACTAGACAAAGATATGGGTACTTATATGTAGTACATGTAGTACACAAATATTTGGAACCTGTATTTTGTTATATTTGAACTATTTGTAGTCCTTTTCAAAATAATAGAACAATTTAACGGTAATCCTTTTCATGGAATATTGCTACTGTGATATTATTCCATAATGGGAATAAATGAATGATATATTTCACAAATTATTTCTTATTTTACCAGACATCAGCTTTCAATTTAATATTTTCACATAGTGGGTTTAAAGTGTACCACCCACCTGAAAAAAGAATCTGTATACTGCTATAGGAAGTATAAAATTAACCCAAAGAACTTTATCTAAAATCCTAAAGGTCAACAGTTTAGGAGTGTGAAGGAAATGAAGGATAACATGAAGGTGCTCGCGCGGAACCGAACCTCCGAGTTGGGTTCCGAGCGAGCCCTTATCTTGTGTTGAGTAGTCTACTCACGAGTCGCTTTTATGCTTATAGAGAGTATAATTAAACTTGTAATATCTCTTATAGTAGTGATATTCGAAGCCCATATTTGGAATATAGTAGAATGACTTGGAACCTATAACATGCAGAGTAAAATATTTTTTGGTGATTGGTACCCTTTAAATGAGCACTCTATACCCAATTACCAGACCAAGTCACATTTACCTTTGCTTCCTTCTCAATATCTCCTATGTATGAACAGAGCCCAGTGCTTCTAGATTTTTGATCATCCAAAATCCCTCTGTCACCTCCTTTGATGTGATCTGGACCACTCCTGAAGGAACCTACCAAAATTTCCTGCTGGTCATTACCAACCCTGATGGCACCAAGAGGCCTGAGATTGCCCTTGGACCTAATGACTTCAGTCAGGAGGTAACAGACCTTCTTCCAGGAACCAGATACAGTGTTGAGCTATTCACCACTGTAGGAACTCAGGATAACCTGATCCGGAGTGAACCGGCTACTATTGAAGGAATGACTGGTAAGTAAATTTCTGTTGACAACATTAAGACATGTCTAAAACATTCCCTTTTAGAAAGAAATTTCCAAATTGAACCGGTGACTTGAGGAAGTATGTTGAGCATATATCACACTTCTCAGTCTTCTCTATCCTGTTTTCTTTCCTCCTCTCTATTTCAGCACTTAGGTAAATATTGTGATATGTGCTTATAAGTACATTATACTTTCACTTATCAAATAATCTTTTGTCCTGTCTTCGGATTGTGATGAGTCATATGAGGCTATCCAACTTCATTTGTACTTGTGTGGCAAATTCAGTAATGAAACCTGAAAGAATGAAGATGCATCAAATTCATCCCCTTCTTTCCCACTAAATTGAGGAGTAATTATCATATATGAACTTTTAAGATTAAAATTCAGAGTTTCAATTCCTTTTTTGTTCATTGTAGTTTTCGAACTTCTATAGGACAAAGTTCACCTTGCATGTCTTCTTTTCTGTTTCAGTTATAAACTACTAACCATTCTAAGTCCAAATACATTTTGATGAAACTTTAAAAGTCTTGGGCTGGATTTTGCCACAGAGAGCACTGAAGGGGTTAAGATGTAAAAATCAATATTTTCTGGTTAGGATTGTAGAGTATTAATGGGTGTTTACAAAAGATACTGATGTTTTTTTCTGCTTTGTAGAATCCCTGGGATCACTTCAAGTTATCTACATCGACAGAACTACAGACAGTCTTGAGGTGGCCTGGGGAGCTAATATAAGACCTAACCCTGGGGCGTACCGGGTCTTTTTCCATCCTGATGGACAGTTAGATGCAACTCCTCTTGTCACGCAGAACAGAGACATCCGAGGGACATCTTTAGTGGCTGGTCAACTTTATAATGTTGAAGTCCAGTCAGAAAACTACCCTCAAGATACTGGAATGCTTGATGTCAGAACAAGTAAGTCTATTGGACAACCTAAATAGTAGGCTGTTCATCAACCACTCACATAATCAATATATTAATGTTCAATTCTTCTTATTCATTTTTTGAAATTAATTGTGTTCATCATTATTAATAACTTATGACTGAATTCTTATAGTTTCTTGAATATTAAACTTTCAAACTTTCATACAGGAATTATTCTTCCTCAGTCACACTTACAAATGGACCTGCTTGTATTCTTGCTCAGTCCCAAATGCATTTATGTGTTGTTTTGCGTGGTGTCAAGATGCATTTAACTCCGCTGAAACTGTTCTTGCTTAGTCCCTTTTGTATTTAATCATGTTTGTATTGTTCTTAATTAGTCCCCTTCCCTATCAGAGACCTTGCTTTGGATGGAGTAGCTACATCTGTATCATTTAGGGTTTCTTGGAGCGAACCATCAAGTGGGATCTATGACGGCTATGCTGTCTACATTGCAGGACAAGATAACGTCCAAAGACTTGTATCTAGAATAGATGATGTAGATATGACACAGGTTCTCATTGAGGTAAGTGTAGCAGTTTTAGTACAATGGGGGAAAGGCTTGGAATAAACTTGCACTTGATCATTCTTAAAGATATATCATAGAAACTATGGTCCACATTCATAAAACCTTGTAACTTGATGTTTACCCTTTGGGGGCTGTAATGTAAACCAGTTTTATCAAGCTATATTGCTGATCATGCCGAAGCATTGATATAGCCTTATTTAGAAGTAAATCACAAAAAAGAACAACAACAACAACAAGGCAAAATAAAACTATTTTATATGTAAATAAATGGCAAGTGGGGATGACAAACCTTAACATTGAATCTCACTTTAACCCAACTGCAACCCTAATCCTAACTCTGTATCAAGATGATGTTCTTTTTCATGCAAGACTTGATTATTACAGACAAAATATTTCAAGTGTCTATTTTTGTATACAGGATTTAGACCCCAATCAAGAATACTCTGTGTCTGTCTATGCTGTTGCTGGTTTTGGGCAGAGTACAGAGGTCCGTAGTGAAGTTGCTCAAGCAACTGTTTCAACAGGTAAAGGATTAACATTTTAGATTTGTGTTAGATAATCTTGAGTTATTGCAAAAGAATTGCAGTTTGTGAGAAACTGCCTGAAAGAAATTTTAATGTGATTATCATTCAGTTTGTTGTCTGAGCATTAAAACAAAAGCCTCCATGGCATCACAGTGATTGAGAAGTTCAATTCACATTTGAACGTATGAGACACATGTTCACATTTCCAACACCAAACATCATTTTTACAGTTTTTATTGATACCATGAATTGCCAGTATGTCCAGGTTTGTCGCAACACTTCCCAAATATGCAATACAGTGTACATGGAAAGATCTCTACTTAAACCAAGATGAAAAATGTACATATTCCTTGTTATCTACATAGTAATTGATTGTAGAAGTTTCTGTTGTTGTTGCTAGTTTCTCTGGATCCTCTGGTTTTGGAGACTTATGCTGTGACTGAGACAACCATCGGGATTGCCTTTGGACCTGCACTGGATGAAGATCTGGTACCCTCTTCAGGATACACCCTCTCTCTGACAAGTGATGGCACTACTGTACAACTTACCAATATACCTGTTGGTAAGATGATCTCTTTCTCTCTCTGTCTCTCTCTAACTCTCTGATCAAGATATCACAATTGTACTTCTCATTGGCTGTGATATTTACCCTCTTATAAAGAATGGCACCACCAAAATACTTTTTAGCACAGTGAAACCTGCGATAACCTCTATAGAAAGACTACATTTTATCTGTTTCTGAACTACTTGGTGTGTATTAATCATTTTTTCGTCTTTCATTTGCTTAACAATTTGACTGTATCTATTGTGTTATATTAATTTTAATTGCATGTACTTTATGGTAATTCTAATTATGTATATGATATCAATACAAAATATTTCATTTCATTTCATCTTTACAGGTGGTTCTACAAAGTATGTCTTCATGGGTCTTACACCTGGGGTCCTGTATCGAGCCCAGGTTCAGGTCAGAGATACTTCTCTTACATCAGATCCATTGGAAATCAGAACTAGTAAGTCTTTCTCATCTTTATTTTAAACCTATTACCTATGGGAACCAGGTGTCTCTTGTATAAACTTATTGGAATGAGAGTATTCAATACTCAACCCATTTGAGACAGTTGAACACATTTTGTGGTTTGGCACAATAACTTTTGATTCAGAGCTCTAAAAATATACCAGATGCATGAGGAGAAAGAGCAAAACTTTCTACACACACTGTGTCCATTTTTGTTGTATGGCAATATCGTGTTTGGCACCAGGAATTTTAAAAAGGAAAATGAGCTTTGAAATACTTAAATTGGCAACATATTGAGAGGTTCAAAATCATTGTTTCTTATCGTAATTGGCAATTTTTTCAACTGTCGACAAAGTTTCTAACTATGTATATTGTTTTCAAAGACACTACATCTTATCAGAACCTTGTATTACTAAAAGAAAAAGATTATTGTTGCCAATTTGAAAAACAAAATGTTATCAATTTAGCCCTTACAATAATTCCTGTCCGAAAAAGGGTAAAAGTGCTTAAAAGATGTTGATTGTATACATGGGTAAATTATATTTTCAGCTTATTCTCATCAATGTTTCAGATAATATACATTTTTGCAGTGAACCCACACCACGTTAACTCTGGCTTAGAATTTCATGGGTTAAATCGAATTGAATTGAATGACCTAACTGTGTTAAGAAAAGGAAATAAATCCATTTCATGTATTCACTCTATTGTTTTATAGTTCATGCACCTACTGTATTCAATGGATATTTGCTTTATATTTTGGAGCAAGCTCCATGAGCATCTGAATTTGCGGATACCAAAATAGAAGACATTGTCATCCTTATTGTTTATAAATTATTTTTTTATCATTATTTTTATCATTGATATTATTATTATCATTGTTATTTTATTATTGTTATTATTATTATCATTATTATTATTATTATATTATTATTATTATTATTATTATTATTATTATTATTATTATTATTATTATTATCATCACCATTGTTATTTTAATATTATCATTATTTTATCATCATTATTATCATTGTTATTTTATTATTATTATCATTATTATTATCATAATTATTAAAATTATTGTTATTATAATTATTTTTCATATCATTATTGTTATCTCACAGACTGTTAATGATTATTATGTTATCTCACCAATAAACTATTTTATTCTTCAGCATGCATCGTTTTTATCTTACAAACTGGTTATGACTTTTTAATCTCACTACTGGTAATTATTTGTTCCTACAGTTCCACGACAGGCTTCGAACTTTGTGAACACTTTGGTCTTAGCAGACCAGATCTCGCTTGCCTGGATCCTTGCATCAGGCAACCTTGATGGTTATGAAATCTTTTATACACCAGAGAATGGTGCTACGCTTACAAGGTCTGTACTACCTAATGTCAGTGATGTCATTTTGGAGAATCTTGCTACGGCCACTGAGTACATCATCCTACTCCGAACCAGAGCTGGTCCTGACACTTTCAGTGACCCTCTTGAGTTGGTTGTTACTACAAGTAAGTACTAATGATCACACTAATACTGTCTTTGCAAGACTACCGGTAATGGTATACACGTACATCACACATAGTACACATTGTATCAACACTAGCCCAGCCTAATATGAAAGTTCAAGGTATATTTGTGCAGTACGCGGTTACTGACTAGTGACTACATCAAAGTTTCGATATACCTAGAAATTGTATTAATTGATGATATTCATCTAAACATGAATTTAGTCTCCCTCTATACTTTTGTGTACCAGCAGGGTCTGCTCTGTATGTCCTACAAACCATAACCGATCCTGTGAGTGATGTCTCTGTTAACTGACATAGAATAGGAGGATCCATTTGGTGATCAGCCTGCATGATCAGTAATAATATCAAAAATAATTCCCTCTATACTTTTGTGTCCCGTCAGGGTCTGCTCTGCTTGTTCTCCAACCTATACCTGATGCTACGAGTGATGTCTCTGTCGACTGGAATGAAGAAGCAGGATCAATTCAGAGATACGTCTTGACCTATACCCCCAACGATGGTAACCCTGTCCCTCCCATTGAGACTGGTATACCTGGTCCAGTCTCCATTACAAGTCTAACTCCTGGTTCTCAGTACTACTTCACTCTCTCCACTGTTCTCACCAACAACGCTCAGTTCCTGTCCAGTAATGCCTACCATGTCACAAGTAAATATTCTCTTCTCTTTTCAAGTCCAGACATTTTCTGTATTTCTGCTTTTATAAATTGTATATCAAGAACTGGTGGAATTAAGCTGATAATCCTATCCGATTGGAGGCATGCACAAATCAAATGAAATGGTACTTTTTTTATAGCTTTTTATTACATACAGTATGTATATCCATTCACTTTTTTGTGTGAAAATAATGCAATAAATATTCCTTTTGAATAGGGTTGTTTAAAAAACGTATTTTCAGAAACCTGAGGATTTATGGCTAGTACGTAATGCATATCCATAAGACAATTATGTCCAAAAATGTGATCATTAATCACAAGTATGTATTGATATGGGTACCACTATTATGTTCATAACATGAGTATTTATCATCTTATACATATTCATAACACATTTTTATGTTCAGATACATGAAAGTTTCCACAATCATGCATATTCATAAGACTATGTTTCATTACAGCTCCTCAGCAACCAGGCAATGTAGTGATCTCTGAGGAGACCACCTCCACCATAACCCTGCGCTGGTCTGCACCTACCGAGGGACAGTTCTTTGGATACATCCTGCAGTACGAAGGCACCGGTCTCTCTAGGGAACTTGGTCGCACCCCTGCTACCAGTATATTACCCCAACACCAGGATTCTATCACTCTCAAGGGGTTGACTCCAGGCACTGAATACAGGATCGAAATCACCTCCTATGTGGAGTATGAAGGCATGACTACTCGCAGTAACACTGTGGCTAGCCTTGGGAACACATGTAAGTGTCACTGATTAACTCTGTCAGAAACCAACCCTAGACTACTCAATTCCTTTGTATATTTTCCATGTGGATGACAAAAGTCTACTTAAGTGACCTGACTTAAGTGGTCTGTTAATCAATTGACTGATGACATTGTAAATCTGCTGGAAATGGAAAATCAAGATTCCCAAATTTACTGGAGTACATGTACATGTATATGTTCCATGTCATCTGTTAAGAGCCAGAAGGGCGTTAACTCTGTTTTAAAGTATATGAATTAACTCTTTGCCCTGTGCATTATGAAACCCATGGCTGCTTGATTATTTCAAAGGCTATATCTTTTATACGTGATTTCTGTCGACGATCGTCAACAGAAGCGAGAACCCGGAAGTGACAGTGGTCGACAATGGCGGACTATGAGTTAATGCCCTTCTGGGTCCAAACAAAAATACAAGTTTGATGGGTGATAAAAGTCTACTAAAGTGGTCTCTGTATGTTCCAAAAATGGACAGAAGTGGAAAAAAAAGTTCATTGTTAGTTAGCAGTAATATGAAAATGGACAGAAGTGGAAAGAGGGGTTATTGTAAGTTAGCACTAATATGAAAATGGACAGAAATGGAAAGAAGGTTCTTTGTAAGTTAGCACTAATATGAAGATGAACAGAAGCGGAAAGAAGGTTCATTGTAAGTTTGCACTATTAGATATGAAAATGGACAGAAGTGGAAAAGGGATAATTGTGAGTTAGCTCTATACAGCTTATGGCTTGCAGTGTGCAGTCCTGTATTTGTAGATGATAACTTATGATTTGGGGATTACTTTGTCAATTCCTGACCTATTTCTTATGATTGTATTTTTACCATCATTTGTTCTTTCTCTTAACCCAGTGAGCACATCTAATCTGAACATTGTCGCCAAATTTGTGAATCAGACATCAATTACCTTTGAATGGCAGCTGGCTGTCGGAGCTCTGAACTACTTTACAAGAGTAAGATATAATACTTATACTTCGTCTTATTACTCTATATAAATTTTGTTCAAAATTTGTTCAAACTACATGTTATATGAAATGACTGTTTGTCTTGTGTCTGTTAATCTTTGTTCAATTTCATATTATATTTTATTGTGTGCACCAGCTATTGTAGAGTACCTCTCAACAGAATTGACCAATTCTTGTAGGCTATTCCCAGCCATTGGTTGGTGTGTAATTTTCATTTTCTTTGCACTGTCCTGTGATGGATCACAAGGAAAAGGGGTTAGATTCCTTTACCACATCACTACAGCTCTTTTGGCAAAACATTAATTTACATATGCCATACTCGATCCAGGTGAAGTAAATGGGTACCTGGGGGAATTAATTCTTTAAAATGCTGGAGCACTGTAAAAACAGCCATGCTGAAGATGGGGTCATAATCATGCACCTGGAGTGTTAAGTGTGACAGATATGAGGGTATTTCAAGTATACACAATACGATTATCAGCATTATTATTGTTGACTAGGTTTCTGAGCTGACGTCAGGTGTGGAGATCTCAGCTGGTACTATCCTAAATGGCAACAATGAGAGAACAGTGCATGACTTGGTTCCTGGAAGGAATTATCTGATTGAAGTCTCTGCGACAGGAGTGACTCAAAGTGATACAGCTGAACAGCGAACATGTAAGATGTACACTACTTGATGTTAAAACGTACCAATAACAAAAAAAATAATAATTTGTGTACTGCAAGTAAGATTAAAATCAACCCCAAAAATATATACCTGGCATTTTATGTGTTAACAGTTAAGTAGTATGAAGGAAATAAAGGATAGCATAAAAGCCCACATCTGGAGCCAAAGTTAGACTTGATCACCTTTCCGCCAAGTACGGGTGAGTTGACTAGTCTACTCACTTGCAATATTTCTTGATATAAATAATATGTGTGAGCTCATAATTTGAATATAGTATAGTGATATAGCTTAGTGATTGGTCCCCGTTTAATACACTGGTTTTCAAAGAAACATAGACACAGCTCAATAAATATGCCTACTCCAGTCAAAAATCATTTTAGTCAGACACATTACATTTGAAGAAATTGGATCTTTTGCTGTTGTGTTTATCATAAGTACCAGGTATAAATATTGAGTACATAATATCTGTTGTTGTTGTTTATCATTAGTACCAAGTGCACCAAGTGATATTCGCATCATCCCTGAAGCAGCAGCATTGACTTTGTCATGGGACCCTGTATTCGGAGATGTAGACGGTTACTATGCTTTCTACCAACTCAGAGATGATCCATATCAAATATCAGATCTGTTCTATGTCAATGATCCTTCAAGTCCATTGGTGAGTTGTATTGATGCCTCTCACTCACTCTCCCTCCATTGCTCTCTACATCTCTTCCCCATTCCCCATCTCACTCCTGATGACCCCTATTCTCTCTCCCATCATCTCTCTCTCTTCATTTCTACCTTTGTCCTCTTATTTTATACTCCCTCTCCTTGTCCTCTGTTGCTCTCTGTATCTCTCCCTCCATATTCCTCTCCCACTTCTTCCCGACCCCAATTCCCACTCTCCTTGTTCCTCTCTCTTTCCCTCCAGCTCTCTCATGCTATCTCCCTCTCTCTCTCTCTCTCACTCCTTTTCTCTCAGTCACCTTCTTCTTTTGTCTACTTTTCTCTCTCACTATCTCTCAATGTCTGTTAATTTGCCTTACTTTACATATTTCTCTCTCTACATACATTATATTTCTCACTTTAAAACATCTGGGCCCCATGTCATAAGACTTGTTATCAGTAACAAGCTACAATAATTGTTATAATCTACTGAAATCCTTGAATTTGATTGGCTGAGAGCAAATTTGTCGAAGAATTTAGGCAGTTGTTATTGATAACAAGTTTTATGAAACGGGGCGCAGATACAATTCCAAAGACTCCAGGGGATTTACTATTATATGGGCTAATGTGTAGACTATCTGCTTGTTCGACGTTATATCTCAATCTTTTTTAAGGCAGCATGAAATTTTATAACTTCTTCAGTGCGATTTAAATTATGTGCAATCTATGGTTTGTTTGTGTACATGTAGGTACGACTTACAGGGCTGACTCCATCCTCAGATTACATCGTAACTGTCACATCATTCTCTGGTTTTGGTAGTGATCAGGAGATAAGCTCTTCTACAGCTGAAGCTTCTACAGGTAAATAAAATAATTCTTCCTTTCAGTGTTTTTTTTTTCTAAAAAAAAATGTAGTTCTTTTTCCATTGACATAGCTTTTTTATTTTTGGAGAAATGATAGATCAGGACCCTGTTGCATAAAACTTACCATTAACGGTAACTTTGCCATCAATGGTAACTCCCATGGAACCTTGATTTTGATTGGCTGTTGAGTGATGTTACCATGGTAGTTACCATTGATAGCAGAGTTACCATTAATGGTAAGTTTTATGCAACGGGCCCTGAAATGTTAAATGTGTTGAACTAATATGTAGTGTAAATGATCAACAAGCATTCTTATCTGTTTGGAATATATTATTTCTTAATATTACTGAATAACAGATCTGTTGATATAGCAATAGAATTGATCACACCATTTTGTTAAACTGTTTGAATTATTTCCTTTTTTTTTCAATGAACTACATTCTTGCTTAGATTGTTATAAAAGTGATAAAAACATTTGTTAAACTGTTGGAATCAATGTTCTTATATCCATGAAATATGAACCTGCCAAGTTTGCGATGGAAGCGATCATACATGTATGGGCTTAAACGATTAAACGATTGCTTTGTTGTTGTGTCGGTGAATTATGAAATTGTTGAAATTTTGTTGAGCTGTAGATATAATTGTTCACATATCAGGGAATTACAGACCAGCTGAGATTGTGATCGATGCAGTTACAACAACAAGCATCAGTCTATCTTGGGGTGCTTCTACAAGTCCAACTGCAACCAGTTTTGAGATTGAATTGTCACAATCAGGAACAGTTGTGCAGGGATTCAGCAGAGCTATCTCTCAGGTCAGGATGATTACTGTCAGGAACCTAACACCAGGAACTCTTTATACAATCAGAATTACAGTGACTGGAAGTAATGAGCAGGATACAGAGACTGCACTTACAGGTTAGTCAACACTGATTAGTCGTCCACTGGTTAGTCACCATCAATATGGAATATACAAGATAGTTGATGGTTAGTTAACATTGGTATAGAATCCTCTAGAAATTGACTGGTTAGTCAACATTGGGATAGGATTGACAAGATAGATACTGTTTAGTTGCCATTTGTATGGGATCCACTGGACAGGTACTGGTTAGTCAACATTGGTATAGAATTCACAAGACAGTTACTGGTTAGTCAATGTTGGTATAAAATCCACATTTTAGTTTCTGATCATTTAGTCACCTTTGGTATGGAATTCATAAGATTGTTACTGGTTAGTCAATTGGTATGAGATCAACAAGGCAGTTTATATAGTTAGTCAACATTGGTATAGAATTAACATGACAGTTTAAGTTGGTCAACATTAGATAAAGAATCCACAAGAAATTTACCGTTTGAAGATTATTGTCATATCCACAAGACAGTTACTGATTAATGAACATTAGTATAGATTCTGCAAGACAGTTTCTGGTTAGTCAAGACTTGTATAGAATCCAGAAGAATCTATTGGTTTGTCAACATTCTTAGAGAATCCACAATCCACAGCATTTCATGACCTTTGACCTTACCTCTTTTTTTTCCAGAGCCTACTGCACCCAGGAGTCTGTCTGTTGACTCTGTATCTCAGTCTATCGTCACTGTGTCCTGGTCTCAAGGTCTAGGCAATGTGAATGAGTATGATATCTATTTGAGACAAGAAGGAGAGGCAGAGATGGCTGTAGAAACCGTACCTCCCTCTCAGCTCACTCAGACATTTGAAAACCTCATCCCTAATTCCTTGTACACCATAAGAATTGTTTCTGTTGTTACAAGTCAGAATATAGAACAGAGGAGCATGCCTGCAGTAGCAAACTTCACCACCAGTGAGTACAATCAGTGAATGATCCTACTTATTCTAAAATTGAATATCCATCACATGGTAGTGAATAGGTATGAATAGCTATCTTTGATCATGAAAAACAGTTGTACACACTGGATGTGATGAGCTGCTTGTGATATGAGAATGTAATTTTTTTCTGCGAAAAACATCCTTTATTTACAAATTGTTATGTAACTTGTGATATTATCTTTGACAGATTGTTTATTGCATTGTAGGAAATAGCCTTTTAATATGACATTAACCCATAAACTACAAGCTCCTGTATTAAGCCAGTGAGAGTTGAAGAATTCAGTGGTCAGTGGGTTTTAAAGGAAACGTGCCATCTTTCTCTGATATTGTACATTTTTGTTAAAATTTCTGTTTACCCATATTTCTTATTTCCTTATAAATATGCAGGTCCTAGGATCATTAATTTGGTGGAAACTGGAAGAGATCTGAGGGTGTTCTGGGACCATACATTAGGAAGTGATATCCTGAGATATCAACTAATCTACATTGAAGACCTGGCAGGAGCTACCTCAAATAATGAGTTTGTTGATCCTGAATCACCCTCGGTGGTCCTTAATGACCTGACTCAGGGTCAGACGTACACGTTACTTTTGACAGCTGTCCAGAACAGCGGAAACCGCCAGCAGATTGCATCCACCACCCATACTCTAAGTAATATTATTGTAATCTTCATTCTTCTACATGTACATGTATATATCATCTGTTTGGAGCCAGAGGGGGTTAAGTCCCGTCATTTTTACAGAGAAGACGCCCTTCTGGATCCAAACAAACAATATGATCTATACTCTCAGTAAATTAAAAGTATTAAAAAGGTATGTTTTTCATGAACTGTCTAATAAACTGTGGAGCTCTTAGAGCCTGTAATTATTTTGTTAATGCTCCATCTGTATTGAAATTAGTCAAAAGACATGATCACAATTTTTCCATTTACTGAACGCAAAAGTGTGGGCAGAATTGAAAAGCAATAGATATCATTTGACTGACTTGAATGTAGTGCTAATACCCTTAAGGAGATGTGTGTATGCCTTTTGCATGTTCTTTTCTCCCCCTTCCAGAACCTTCTCAACCTACCGTGACTGTCGGTAGTATGACACCAAATACTGTTAATCTGCTTGTCAACTTATTTGCTGGTATCCTCAACTCTTTGCGTGTGAGGTTATCACCTATGACTTCCGGAGCAGGAGCAGGAACGCCTATCAACATCGATATCATCCTTCCAGCCGATGCTTGCCCTGAGATAGAGCTCACTGGTCTTATACCAAACACTCAGTATCGGGTCACCATCGTAGCGCAGTCTGGTGTGGCCTCAAGTGATCCTGTTACTACTGACTTTACAACACGTAAGATAAACTAAACACTACTGTTAATTAAGTAGTTCATGAATCGTGTCCCTCCAGCACCAATGATTTCCTTTGGCAACACAGTAATCTATACATTTGCCACTCTCATCCAAGGGGTAGTAATTTGTACATGGCAGAAAGAAGTTCCTTTGAATGCATTCATAGCCTTAGGGGAGCTTGGCTAAAGTCAGGGTAATACTAGTATTATTATGTGGGTGCATTTACCGTCCCTCGGGATGGATATGAACCTAGTATAAATGTAGATAATATTATCATCATTATCAAGATTGTTATCATTAGATCTGTTTTGATTTTCTTGTAAACTGCAGCTGCAGTAACCCAACAAGGTCAGCTGTCGTTCGGTGAGGTGACTGCAACAGGTTTCACCGTATTCTGGCCTCCTTATCTTGGTCTAACATCCTATATGCTATCCATCAATGGTCAGTCTCGCACCGTGCCTGCATCAGGAGATGCTGTACAATCGTACGTCGCAACTGGTCTGAACCCAAGTTCAGTGTATACAGTCAGTCTGGTACAAGGAGGAACTGACACTGTTAGGACAAGTAAGTCGGACAAATCTTGTTTATTCCAGACTGAAAGTGTGTACTGTGAAATCGGATGCTTCCATGACATGAAAATTTTGGAAACTGCGAAAGGCATTCATTTTTGCAAATAGAAATTTTCATGAATGGCAAAATTTGTATGTTGTGCCTGTTGCCTTTGGTTATTTCGCAGCATGAGACTTTCTCATATTTTGACAACTCTGGTAATTTGCAGTTTCATGCATGCAAGTATTTCTGGTTTACAGCATTTAATTAGAATGGTTGCCATACACATGACTCTGTTGCATCGATTCCTGTTATGCCAATCACTCCTAGATCCTAGTCAGATGATTGGTCGAACTCTTAAGCGACCACCTATATGTATATAAAAGACCACCTTTTTCATATCCCTTGAGTGGTCTGTATTACTGCATGAGCCGATATCTTCACATACAGATATTTTTGTGGATGACAGGGACATGGGCATTCCTGCAAGTTGTTTCTGCAATGATTACCACAGGCTACTTACGCGTAACATACATTTTAGCACACACATGTAGTGTGAGCTCATTTTTGCTTGTTAGATTTGTGACCCTTCTGCATTGACGAAATTCATGAATATTTTACTCTCACGAATATTACTTCTTGTACAGTATACAGGTTTTTACTTATGGATACATGTATTTACCTCCATCAGAGATTTGATACAGGCACGCTCTTCTTTTATCTTGGTTTGTTTCTTAGGTCCTCTACCACCTGGGACTCCTACAGCCACACCCACAGACACCAGCATTCAACTGCAATGGTCTGCATCCTCAGACAGTAATGTTGCTGGATATGAGGTCAGTTTTGGACTCTTCCTAAGGTAGCTTAACGAAATGTTGTAGCACAAATAGACGCGTCTGGAACACAAAATTTATAACTGTCAAAATCATAATTTTACGGCAAAGAGGCAGAATTAGAAGATAGAGCTGATAAAATACCTCTACTACCCTGATTCGGTTCAATATTACCAAAACTGTCATTACATAGTTCCAATTGCAACTTTAATTCTCCACTATTACCAATAATTTCTCCATTTGCATTCCGGACGTGTCTATTTGTGACACTCAGTTTCGCTAGGCTACCCAAGCCTTGTTCATGCATGACATACATGTAGTAAAACTGCCTTGTCAAATTTTTTTTTTTAATTCATTGTAAGTGAATGGTAAATAATGGAAGTCAAAAATTAGAACATGTTTAGATGGGCCCTAAACATACTTCCTTTACTGCCTGTTCTAATGTAAAGAAATGGGAGGTGCTCTATGCCTACACCATTTCTTTTTGCCATGGCTGGTTTTGGAGGCAGCTAACCTCATCACATCTGCACTAGACTTTAGCCATATTACCCCATCAAATCTCTCTTTATCAACATGCATTCACTGTACATAATGACCTTATCTGTACTGTTGGGTTTGCAAGTGTGTCATTACAAGTTTCTTCTATTGTATTTTTCTTTATATAAATAAATATATATATATATATAACTCTAATTCCGGCGTTTAGGGGAATCCTTTTATCTCAGCCAATTCGAGCGATCGCCAATAGGGTAAAAATGCCCGGATGTACCGTTTTTGGCGAATTCTCATTCAACTTCCGGGACCTGTGTACTTCCGGTACGGTGTATACGGATGCTAAGTTACAGTAACCGCGGTACACACTTCAGGAATTTTTCTTCAAACTTATCTAGTAAAAGTTAAGGTAATCGTAGAATTGTCATGGCGAGCGTTTCTCAAGACTTCAAGAATATGACCGTTCTGCAGCTGAAAGCTTTTCTGGCAGAAGGAGGCATTCCATGCAACGGAAAACGCAAACTCGAATTGGAATTGCTAGTACGGAGAGCCGCTGAATGTTACAGCGTTATTGAGCCTTGCGACTGGGAGGCGTCCGGCAGAAAGCGACGACGGGTTCCCGCTGCGGACGGCTCTGTTCGAGACTTAAATGACAAAGCCGTATTTTTCCTTTTGTTGTCGTGCGACCAGCACATTGCTGCTTCGCAGTATCTCCCTATAGCTGTTTTCAAATACTTCGGTCAATAGCGATGAATTATAAATATATCTAATCTCTACAAAAAGATGAATTTCCAACCTCGAGAACTCTTGTGTGTCATCAAAGTCTGGAGAAGCAAGCTAAACTGTAAACATATCTAATATGCACGGCCGCCGGGTCATTCACCGACCGGTCAGATTCCGGAAGTAACTAGGTCACAAAAGCTGTCCCACATTGCATAGCAAACGCACCCCGATACGTGCATCCGGGCATTTTTACCCTATTGGCGATCGCTCAAATTGTTATCATTCGCCTTAACGCACGGTTGCTTTCGCCGTAACGTCGAATTTCTATTGTGACGTAATAAACCGCATTGATAGGATTCCCCCTAACGTAGGAAATAATCACTGTGTGTATATATATATATATATATATATATATATATATATATATGTATGTATAACACGATAAAAACTACTTTCGAAAAATAAACTCAAGGGCAATTTCAAAGGCCTATTGTACTGCCCATAGAAATCTTGTTCGGATTATGTAATACGCCTTTGTAATGTTCACACATTTCTAAAGGTGATAGACAGGGCTATTGAAATTGTCTTGAGTTTATTTTTCGAAAGTAGTTTTTATCGTATTGTATAAACAGTCTTTCATGATAAATTTTCTTTCTTTTTTCTTTTCACTCTTATGAACCTGTTTTCTCAATCAAAGATTTGTTATACCCCTGATGATGGATCAGCCTCCCCTGCCTTTGAGACCACCACTCAGTACACCATCACAGGTCTCACCCCTGACACAACCTACATCATCAGCATTGCTGCCTTTACTGGGAATCCTCAGGCCAAGAGTGAGAAGGAAACAATCACTGTCACAACATGTGAGTCACTTCATTTCTTTTAACATCACTTTTGGTAGCGAAGCAAAATGAAGTGCCACGTAAAGGACACATCTGGAATGCAAATTGCATTATTTGTGAAAATCGTAATGTTGTGTACTAGATATGGAACCATATCATTAGGGCATGGAGATGGTGTACCTCTATTGCCATGATATGGCTTAGTATTACTGTACCTACATGTAAACTATCACTAAGATGTGTAAAATTACAATTTTTAATTTACTGACATCACCAACTATTATGCCTTGTGTGTTCCGGACTCATCTTTTGGTGCCACTACATTTCGCTAAGCTAACTTTTTTATCAAACTTGCCCAAGAAAGGAGACATACAAATAACAGCCCAGGACTAAACCAAATTACTGGTACATGCAGGGCATAAGGAAGAAATCTTGGAACAAAAATACTGCATAATGACCATATGAAATATTGATCTTCACGTGACATATTGGTATCCTTCAATATAAAGAAAAGGATCTACATGTACATGTATATATATATATATATATATATATATATATATAAACCCGAAACCGGTGTAATAGGGAGACACTCTTTGTATTTTTTTCTTTGTACTAGTGTCTCCTTTACCTAGGTGGCGCTATCATGACGGAATAAACCGCATTGTCGTGTGTCTCCGAAAAGCGGTATCCATTGAAATATATATATATATATATATATATATATATATATATACCACTAATTCGCCCTAAAAGGGTAAATGGTAAAAAAAGCATAGCAAAGGAGACAATTTATATAAACCTGTTTATACATAATAAAGGATATGATAAAGGACATTTCCTCAAACAGCACATATTTTACCCATGGCACAATATGAACCCTGAAATTTGAGATGCATGCATAAGGCTACCCAACATTAAAAAAAAATGGAAGGGACCTCATATCGGTGGATGTCATTATAGCATTGTGACAGCGAAGTTACAGGTTGTGATATGGCAGGCAAGGTCAGAAAGTCTAGTTCAAAACGTAAAGGAGAAATGCATATTTCTCCTTATAGTCGATTTCCCCCTTTCGCTGCATTTTTTACCACGTATTTTCGCCCTAAGTAGGTATCTAATGAAATGTGTGTATTCTCTGCTATCACCTCTCTCTCCTCTCTCTCCTCTGTCACATTCAATTTGTCTCTAGATGATTTTCTACTTCGTTTGCTGAATGTATTGTCACTAAGTTTTCAAACATGTATCAAAATCAATAATTTTTTGACATGTTTTCAGTCACAGTTTGTCTTTCACTGTTCATCTTGATGAAATATTGTTCTGTGATATTGTCACTCCAAAAATTCTGATCACATTTTTAAATTTTAAGAAGATGTAGTGAAGGTTTTATTTGTTCAAAAATATATGATGCAATAAAGTAGAGACCACCTACCGCAGTTAAAGAGTTAAGGAAAACATCAAGGAAGTGGATCTCTATCTGCTCCTTCATTTGATTTGTTTATTTGGAGGTAATTATTGTTTACCAATGAATTAGAGTTCAAACCATGGACTAATTAAATGATCCAAAGTCAGATTCACTAGGTCATTGTATCTTTAAAATATACATGTACCACTCATAGGTCATTTTTAACCTTCCATTTGCCATGAATGCAAATTTACACAATGACATATGTGCCATACATGCACATTGGCACAATAATAGGAAAATAATTAACAAAGGATTTCCACTGAGCATTACAAAATGCTTTGTACAATAACCCCCTTCCAGTTGTAATTGGCTACCTGATGATGCCTTAACCCCTTCCATGCCACCAGATTTTTGAGCAATTGTCAAAAATAAACTTTCAAGAGTTGAATATTGACTTTCAATGAATTTTTCTTGAGCAAACTGGTCAAAGATGCATAGGAATAAACATATCGAAGGCACAGGTTCTGTATGATGAAGAATTTTCAAGCCATTCCGAGCCTTAAAGAAAATGTTCAACACTCAACTTTTTGGGCGGGATTTGCCTCCCACGGCAAGTTAATCACCTGAATGTACTCATTTTATACTGAAAACTGTTGACTAAACCTGAAGATGGTGGTAAAACTATTCCTTGAGAAATGTACCATGGCACAGGCTTTTTATTTGAGTGGCACATAAAGAATTAACTAACACACAGTGAATACACATACCATTCTGCTACCGTCTTGAGCAGTATAGAAAACCCCAAATACTACATGTAGATATAAAGGATGAATATCCGAATCTCACTTGTCAGCATATCATCTGGGATATCCCCTCTTCTTTGATGATCAGCCATGCAGTGAATTGAGGGAAATTTGGCATTTGAAGCATAAAACTATTCCTCCAGTGATTTTTTTTCTGTTAGAACCTAAGGTAAGCTTGCTTTTTGCAACCTTCTTGCACTTAGAGACCATCATTGCATTTGCTTATCATTGTGTGCGGTAGCAGAGCAGTAGAGGACAGCAAATTATGTGTTTTCACAATTACCACATTGGTTGAGGAGTACAATGTCATACATTATATTATAACCTTGTACATTTGGTGAATGCAAATCACCTCTGTGCCCTTTTCTTCTAATATAGCTTACATTTGTTAACTGGTATTGTATATTCTTTTAGCTTCTGACACTACTATCCCAGTGCCCAGTGACTTCAGAGTAACCAACACTCAAACTGCAGGCCATGTGTTCACCCTGGGCTGGATTCTACCTGCTAGTACATCCTATGATTACTTTGAGGTCTCTTACACCCCTGTGGTCGGCTCCCCAGCTTCACCTGTTAGAGTGAATAAGTTTGCAACCAGTCTGAGGATTATGAATGCCTTAGCAGACTCTCAGTATATGTTTAGTATTGTCAGTGTGAGAGGAGGAGAGAGGAGCAACCCACCTCTTATTGATACTGGAGAGATAGGTAAGTTGTAGCTTTAGAGTGAACCTTTGAAATTCTTTGATCTATTTGTTTGCTGTGTTTGTCATTTAAACTGCCTGTAAGCCCTGTAAGCAATATTGAAAAAGTTACTGAGGTAATTGATATTACCTTAAACTCATCAGTTTTCTTGGCCAGAATGTAAATTTCAACATGCAACCAACACGTATAAAACCTGCATACATGTGTGGATGCACAGAACCTCTGAGATTACTGTATACGCCATATATTTTGTGGGGGTTTTATTTTTGCAAATTTCGCAAATCGCAAGTGGGTCGCATAGTCAACAACACGCTAAAATATTACACATGGAATAAAAAGCAATAATTTTATAACGACGTCAATATCGTAAGATGCAGATATCAAGGCAAGGATAAGTTCAGTCAAATTGATCTCGATAGTGACGATAGGTGCACGCAAATAGCCAACACCCATAGGGTCAAAATAAGCTTTAAAATAAAAGATACCACCAAAAAGACAACCACAAGACAAAATTACTGTCATTGAAGACATACCTAATTTTGGCAAACAATACTATAGGTGTCCAAATATTGCACATAAATCATGATATATGCAGATTACTACTATTGTGATCTACATATAGTATCAAAGTACATGTATATATTATTATCAACAGCCCTCATGACTGATAAATACCTTCATAACCTACATGTAGATATGCAGGGCAGCTTAATAAATATTCATGAGTTCACCCTCTGCAGTCTACAACAGAATAATGTTTTACAGTGGCTGTCATTTCGGAGTACGTCAAAAATCATTAAATGTATTTCTGTGAATTGTTTTTGATAGCAATAGTATAACTTGCCCAAGCAAGGAATTACTTTACAGTAATTTTGCATTGTTGTTGTCACTCGTGTGGTTTGTTTTTTTGTTCTTCTAAAGCTTAGTTTGATACAATCTTGTTAAGTACTAGTATTCATATGCATTTCAATATTGCGATATCTCAATATTATCATAATATCCTGCAGCCCAAGCTGTTTGTTTCCTGATGGTGAATTTTATCACTTGTGAAATAATCTGGTTAGTCCTATTTGCGAAAAATTATGTCCGCGAAATATATGGCGTATGCAGTACTGTATAAGGGGCCAATAGCCTCAATTTGCAGTTTTTCTCAGATACATGTTTGTGAGCTAAGATTCATTGAAAATCGTGGACAGAACATCAAAGTAGCTTTTGATACTAGTATAGCAATATTTGACCTTATTCATAATGTTTCATTCCAATTTACTTTTAACTAATAACCCTTACTGAATATTATCTTTCATGTATTCCCTCACTTCTTGATATTTTATTTTCCCATTCCACTGACAAATTTAAGAAATACTTGAGAACATATCTCATCCCTGAATAGTTAAAACTCTTTAAATTTCTTTTTAACTTTATGCCTGTGTTAATTTTAATTTTATATAATGTATTTTCTGATTTATAATGCTGTAATATAGTTTTTCAATAAAAAAATGCCAGATATTCTTATTTGAATTTTATTATTAGGTATCTTAGCGAAACCTAATGGCACGTAAAGATGCAAAGAGCAAAATTGCTAGTTTTGTCAGTGCATCTAAAATTGTATTTTACTTAAAATTGTTAACAAAGTTAAATACTAATTCTTCATCCTAATATTGTTGTTCTGCCTCTATGGAATGAAATTGTGATTTTGATCAATTTTGTCATATGTGTCTCTGCTGCGTTTTTACGTGCCATCATGTTTTGCTAAGATACCTTATTATTACCATCATTATACAAATTAAAATTCCTCCCATTAAGCTTCTTCATTTACTAACTATTGTCCATGGCAGACCGTTGAATATTAATGAGTCAGAAAGAAGAGGATCTTGGGTATTTGATTCCAGTTCATTGTGACTTGGCCGTGAACCAGAATAGCCTGGGCCCATATTCTATGAACTAAAAAGAAGGATATTTACGATCTTTTTTCTTAAGAAAAATTCTTAATCAAAATGCGTATTCAATATAAAGATATTTGCTAAGGACTTTTTCTTAACTCAAGACTTTTTTCTTATACTATTTTTCGGAGTTAAGTATAAAATCTTAGATTTTTTCTAAGTCAAAATTCTTAAATGGACCTCCGTATTCTAATGCACAAAGATAAGAAAGAAATCTACCCTATATTTAAGCATCCTGGGGAGGATGCTTAAATGGTCCGCTGGGCTGCTACAGGTTCGAATCCAGCTGGTTCCGATTTTTTTCTGACTTTGTGATTTTCATTACAGAACGAGCATATGATCTTTAACACTGGGAGTAATGCCTAAGAATTTGTTTACACATCATTATACAGTTGTTGATGACCTGATCATTGAGATTGGAGAGAGAACCACCACATCTTTGGAGATCCTGTGGGGTCAACGCCAGGTACCAGACAGTTACCAGGTGTCTTACGATGGATCAGACTCCATAGTAGTTCTTGGGACTAGTGACAGGAGGGTCGTCATCCCTGACCTCTCACCAGGAACCGAGTATACGGTGACAGTACAGGCTATAAATGCTGGAACAGCAGTTGGAAGTGCCATGGAAACAGCATCAACATGTTAGTACCTTCCTTTTATTCTTGTGTAGATATCATCGATCAGAACATTGTTCCACGAAACTTGATACATCATATTACTGAAATAATTGCACTTTATTTGCTTGTGTACAAATTTGTGTTACATGTAATAGCTAACCTCTTAATACTTGAAAGGAGACATGGGAAGTAGATATGAGAATATCTGGCCTCAACCAGGCTAGAAGGCCTGAGGAAATGTAATGTCCAATTGCACCACGTGGGAAAAATGGGCATAAAACGACGGTGATGATGATGATGATGATGTCCACACTATGGATTTTACCTGGATCATTGATATTTGTTTTAGAAAACAAGATCTGTAATTCTAATAACAAAATATATTACTTTGTCTTTTTTGTGATTTTCAATAAGAAATTTCTGTAATTGTTGCAAGATATGAAAATCAGTTTCCCTTTTTGATTATTTTTAATTGCCTTTTGTGATATCACAAGAATTTCCTTCAATTGAAAAAGTATGTACATTCTATGATAGAAGGTACATGTACAGTTTATTCTTCTTCTTGTCATGTTTTCAAACTTAAAGATAAAGTTGAGTTCTGGTTTTGCGATTACATTGTGAAAGAAACTCTCTCAAAGCAATTAGGAAAGGTTGATCATGTCTGCATACGAATTTGTGTATACTGTGAGGTTTTGGAATCATGAAAATGATAAGAAATTGACCCAATCTCACTGAAAAGCACAAGCACTGCACACAAAAATGGGTATATGGCACTGCACACTCATGTGGCATGAATGTTTGGCCCAAATACTTCAGCTATTTCTCGTCATATTTTGAATACGAGGGCATTTGAAGAGCAATTCTTTTCAGGGGACATATCTACCATGATGTTCTTTCAAACTGACGTAAAAAGAATGAAAAAGCTCACAAAATTATTTTTCAACTTTCCTGGAACTCAACCTTCCCTTTAAACAGCTCTGTAACACACCTCAGTCACACCTCCAAACCAACTCCAAACTGACCGATAATCAACAAAATCTTGGCCATTCAGGGTGATGTATTTATTGATTGGTCTATTTTTAGTCTGATATCACTTTTTTCAGTGTGACTGGGGGTATATAACACCTTTTAATTTATTGCATAGAATCTATTATATACACACAAATGCTTTCTTTTCAGTGCATGGTGCGAATGGTCTGTCTGCTATGGTGACAGATCAAGCATCGACAATGATTCATCTCACCATAACACCACCATTTGAAGATCCTTTGAGATATGATGGATACAATGTACGAGTTGGTCTAAGTGGTGTCTCCAGTCCTGTCCTACAACGTATACCTGTCGATAAGTCAGCTTGCCCTGAGGTCTGGATCAAGAACCTGGACCCAGCCACTATGTATTACATTGATGTTGAATGGTACATTGGCTTGGAGACTAGTGAAGCTTTCAGAGTTGAAACCAGCACAGGTAACAAACAAATCTTACCAATATTTAATTTCATGTACTGCAAAATGTGTATGATTTTATAAGTAATTATCAAAGTATTTATTTATATTTTTGGGGGCTATTACAAAATATTGTTTTAAAAAAACTACTGAAAGAAACGTTTGTCTTGTCACCCTCTGAATGAATGATGATCATTTGGTTGGTTAGAAATCCAATGTTTTTTCAAACAGATGATTGATAATAATAATAATCATAATAATTATAATAATTATAATAATTGTAATAATTATAATAATGATAATAATGATAATGATATTGATTATTAAGGAGACATCAACATTCACAGTACCCGTACTCGAGTTACTGTCCCGATCTCTGTGCAGTTTCGCTTGTATAATGCAGACGGGAACATTGCTGTGTATATGTAAATTTGTCATTCCTACAGTTGCTGCTGTGCCACTAGAAATCAATGTGGATCGACTTGGAACAAACTTCATGAGGGTGTCATGGCAGGAAGGTACCGGCTCCTTCTCTAATTACCTGGTTACATACAGCCCTTCTGTTGTATCCACACCTTCGCCGGTGCTAGTAGCTAGAGGAGAGGATCGGGTCCTGGACCTAACTGGCCTAGTGCCTGGTACTGCTTACACCATAGTGGTTCAACAACAGGGACAGTCTCCTGCTCAACAGACACTTGTGCAGCTCACATGTGAGTTACATTGATGAAGTTAACCCATTTGATACTGAATTCTCTCATTCCCATAGGTTTATACAGGAATCACCCGGTTTCCATAGGCAATGGGTTAAAGGGCAATCCAACCTTGGTAATAAGATGATTTGTATGAAAGCAGAAAAATAAGAAAAACAGGATGCTGAAAGTTTGAAAGAAATCAGACAAGGAATAAGAAAGTTATGGATGTTTGAAAAATGAGATCACTACATCTATGCGAATCTCAAATTGGCAATTTGGTGAGTAAATTGTGACATTTTTGTGGACAACTCTCCCATGTGTCGTACACAAAAATATCATTAATTTGCGGTTTTCTTCGAGGCACCTTTACCCTCGGGGCAGTACTCAAAATATATTGGAGATAGCATATTGTTATAGGTCCTCATGAACGAAAAGATCCTACTGAGTAATGCATTTTGAAAAAAAGTGACATTTTAGTCATTTTGTTTGTTAGAGCATATGGGAGAGTTGTCCACAGCTACATCACAGTGACATTACCTATTCGGCCAATTTGAAATTCCCATATGCATAGTGATTACAACTTTCAAAAAATCATAACTTTCTTATTACTTGTCCGATTTCGTTCAAACTTTCACCAATCTGCTTCTCTGATTATTCCTCTTTCTTTCAAAGCAATTAACTTGCTATTAAGGTTGGATTTCCCTTTAAGTGCAGTACATGTATATGCCTATAGATAAAGCACTATCTGAGAGACCGATGCCAACTCTCTTGTAAGTTATATTGATGAAGTGAAATGCACTACATGTTTCTGACTACAGCACATTCTGTGAGGACACATGTGAAATGTAGTGTAGATCAAGCACATCCTTTAACCCGTTGACTACTGAATTCTCTCATTCCCATAGTCTTAATACAGGGTCCACTCGGTTCCCGTAAGCAATGGGTTAAGAGAGACATGTCACATGTAGTTAATGTACAGTAATACTTCCTATGCCTTGGTGCCAGATTCTACACACAAATCCTATAGAAGAATATTCATGTGGCAAACAAGGAGTTAACATGAAGAGTTAAAATGAAGTACACACACACACACACACAAACTCACAGACCGACATATATACATGTATGTGTTATATCAATAAATTAAAGAGTTCTGCAATGGAGATAACCAAAAGAGAGATACAAAAGAGATTAAAGCACGTACTCCATTAGAAATTTTTTTCCTCCACATATCTACATGTACGTACCTTCAGCACTTGAGGATTGATAGTTCATCGAACATTGCGTTCGTAATGTTAGTTTTGTTAGTTCACTATGCCAAGATAGCAAAGGTATTTATCTACATGTAGGAAGCAAGCTACATTGTGGGTCTTTTTATCTTTTCATATGAATTGCATCTTATGTAACACTGCTATACATGTAAGGGTTCTCTATACATGTAAGTGGTAACTCTGTGGAAACTTTATTTTCATCTTAGTGTCAATAAGAACCGCTAACCTGCAAGTATTGTCTTCCCTACAGTACCTGATATGGTGAGCAATCTGGCTCTTACTCCAAGTAAGAACATGATAGAGGCTCAATGGAGTCCTTCAGGGAACTATGATGGGTACAGGGTATGCCATTACCCACGTGGTACACAGGTGAGTGTCTTAAAGATGATGTTGCTATGATAATATTGATAATAAGTATCGATGAATGTAATGATAATAATAACAGTAATGATAATGATAGTAAGAACATGATTGAGGCTCAATGGAGTCCTCCTTCAGGGAACTATGATGGGTACAGGGTGTGCCATTACCCACGTGGTACACAGGTGAGTGTCTTAAAGATGATGTTGCTATGATAATATTGATAATAAGTATCGATGAATGTAGTAATAATAACAGTAATGATAATGATAGTAATGATAATAGTATTGATGACGATAACAGTAATGATAATAATAATAATAATGGTAATGATAACAATAGTATCTACTATCAGTACATCCGACCACCTATCTGTTACAGTATGCTATTATATCCTATAATTGCCCATAACCGAACATAAAATTATTTCACAAATAGCCTACCATACACCGCCTCCGTCCCCCGGGTTGCCGTATGAAACCCGTCACCCGCCATGACACTTCCTCCTTCCTGTTCGCACCCTATACGAACAAGACGTTTTTTGTGATTGCTCCCTAAATCCGTCGCCATCCGACGCAGATTACCAACAATCAGGCCAGTTCTTTCCATTTTCTATTCTTTTGATTGTTGTTTTAGGCTAGCAATTCGTTTTAGATACTTTGTATCGGCGGAAAAGGGGAAAATCAGGCTTTTGTTTCGGCTTTGTGCCGACTTCGTTTGAGTTGCGTTGCTTCACACACACTGTGTGTTGTATGCACCGCGGCTTCGGAGCGTGGCTTGTGCTGGCTCGATTCTCCCCTGTTCTGCTTTGCCTACCATTGTACGGCCTTCTGGTCGCTTTTGTTTAGATTTTTCTCCTCTCGTTGGACATTTAGTAGTCCCGGGAGTTAGTTTTTAGTGTTTCCACCGTTTGGTTGAAATTGGAAACTTTGAGAAAAATTTTTTGTATGGCAGGCCAAATGCCGCCAGATTTGATTTTTCGCCTATGGCAAGCCGCCCGGTCCAAAATGCACATCATTTATGTAGACATGGGTTTCTGGGCTTTTTTGGTACATGTTTTAATTTCATGTTCTTTCCTAGGCGTTCGTAGCGCTCTGCCGTCAATGTAGATCTATCTTGTTGGCACAGCGCTCTTTAATTCCCGCCCCTTGTCTTGTACACAAATTTCTTTTTTGTTTACAATTGACTTGGTAATACATATTTTTTGTTTATATATATGTTCTGTGTCTAACTGAGTCCTTTCCCCTTACAGGTATGACTCTTAGATGTCAGGTCTGCCGCCGGGGATTGCCGGACTGGGACGTGCACGCGTGTTGTCCACTGCACAGGCGATGCACCCGTCCCGATCCCTGTGCGGTATGCTCCGTTTGGTCTGAGCCTACTTGGGCTCAGCTAGAGGCTTGGCTAACTTCCCACCCCCCGATCCAGAGGGCTCCTAAAGCCCTGGTCCCTTCCGCGGCCGCCAGGCCGCCGGATTTAGGGCTTCCCGCCCGGGATCCCCCTGTAGAGGGAGAGCCTTTACCGGTGCTTGCGCCGGAGGGTAGAGGGTCCGGCCCAGCCGACCCTCCCCTTGAGCTTCTCGCCTCCGGGGGCAGCGAGTCGGAGGAGGAGGGGTGCAGGCCATGGCGCCATGACCGGAGCTCTACCACCCGCTCTCCCCCCGGTCCTATCCAACTGACCCAGGGGTTAGAGAGCGCCGGGGAGCCGCTCCGAGCGTCCTCGCTCGTGAGAGCCGCCCCCGCCCCGGCCGCTCGCAGCACTGACCGCCTGGTCACTCCTGCTGCTAGAGCGGCTCCTAGCCATGGCCCTGTCCGCTCCCCCCCCGGCCCGACCGGGCTGCCCGTGGGGTATGAGAGCGGGGGAGTAGCGGCTGCTACTTCTCAGCCGACTACCTCCCAGGTCTCCAGGGTTTTGAGCACCCGGACCTCTCGTAGGCCGGTAGCTACCACCCTTGGAGCTCTCCCCGCCCCGCCTAGCCAGGCGGCGCCGGTCGAGGCTCCCGCCTGGGACTGGCAGCTCTACGAGGCTTCCTCCACCGGCACTCCGCCGGCGGGACAGCCCCAGGGCTCGCCCCGGGCGACTCTTAAGAGGAAGAAGAAGTCCAGGAAGCGGTCCGCTTCTGCCCCATCGACTTCTCCCTCGGCAAAGAGGACTAAGAAGACGGGTAAGAAGAAGAAGAAGGTGGGCAAATCTCAGCCTAGCGAGGCCGAGCTCTTCGCTATGATGAGCCGGTTGGCTGAGAACCGCGGCTGGGCGTTTACAGGCCAGTCGGCTGACTTGCCTGCAGCCGCTACTGCCCCCTCCTTACCCGCTACTGCGCCGGAAGGGCCGCTCCCCCGCCAGCGGGCGGGCGCGAGCCGCGCCCCGGCGGCGCTGGGTGCTCCGCCCGGGGAAGAGACTTTCCCTGCGCGGGCGGATGGTCGCCCGGTGCCTTTGTTTGACCAGACTACGGCCGCCGGTGGCCTAGCCTCGTCTGCAGGCACAGCCCTTACGGATGAGTTCCCCCTGCTCCAGGCGGGTACTGCATCCCAGCCTCGGCTCCCCCGCCCTTCCCCGGGCCTGGTGACCCGAGCTCCGGCGGGTTATAGCGTGCCGCCAGCGGAGGTTCCCCTCCCGCTACCGACGCCTACCCCGCCCATGCCTCTCCTCTCTGAGCTGTATGAGTCTCCTACAGCGACCGAGTCCGAACCCTCTACTTCTGGGTGGGATTCGATGTCGGCCTCCTCAGCGGCGCCGTCCCTTACAGGGACTGAAGCCCCGCCTGGGTTGAGGCATCTCAGTGAGGAGGCGGAGGCCTTACTTCTTCGATACCTCGAAGAATTCTATACGGTTCGCCCGGACCCGGCGGAACAACAACCCCCGGCGTCCCGGCTGTTCCGAGGGGGAGCCGGGGCTCAGCCCGGTATCCCCCTCACGGCAGACTTCAAGGAGGAGTACGGGCGTATCGCCCGGGAGCCGCCCCCTAGGAGGGGCCTCGCCGGCCTGCGTCGGGCTTTTGCCTTTCAGCCCGCGGACATGGCCCGCTACCTCGAGCCCGAGACCCTCTCCCCGGAGCTCCTAGCTCTCGGGGATTATGTAGGCAGGGCCAATCCTCTCCGCCGTCGCGCCTTTCTTGAAGAAGATATGCGGTGGACGCACTTGTCGGTCCTAGCAAGGTCCTCGATGCGTCTAGCGGCTTATGCCGGGGCCTTAACGAACCTGGCTGTACAGGCGGATGACCTCCGGGTCTCCCCCGAGGACCGCCAGCTCTTGGACTCGCTCCTCATGTCCATCTCGGAGCATCTATGGAAGCAGTCCACGCGTACCGCACTCTTCACTACTCGCCGACGCCGGGACCTGGCCCTCGAGGCCCTCGGGTTCCCGGTGAGGCAAAGGACGCAGCTCACGAGTGGGATGCCATTCGAAGGGCCGTTCCTTTTCTCTGGCCAGTTCGCGCCCCGCATCAAGGAGGCGCTAACCCGTTGCCAGCAGGCGCGGGAGTTAGCAGGTCAGCTGATATCAGTTCAGGCTCGACCTAACCGTCCCCGGGGATCGCCCCGCCGGCCACAGGCGTCGGCCCCCCAGCGTGTGACGGTGACTATGCCTCCCCCACAGACGACCCGCCGGGCCACAAACCGGGGGCGCCGTAACCGCAGGGGTAGAGGCAAGCAGCGGGGGTCTACCCGCCCGGCCGACAAGGGCCGCGGCGGCTTTTGACTCCTTGCCCCGAGCGCTTCAGGGCCCCCCCTCCGGGGTGGGCGGCCGCCTTCAGGCCTTCCAGCTGGCCTGGGCGGCCATAACGGACGACGCCTTCGTTCTCTCCGTTGTCGGCGGTGGCTTCTCCGTCGAGTTAGCCACCCCCCTGCCCGGAGGCGTCGTCCGTCTTCCATCCCCTCGCATGTCTCCGCTTCTGCGTCGAGCCATGGCGGCCGAGATCGCCGCCTTGCTTGCGAAGGGGGCGGTGGAAAGGACCCGCGATCATCCGCGGTTATGCCTTTCCCCCATATTCCTTGTCCCCAAGCGCTCGGGGAAGTTCCGCTTGATTCTAAATCTCAAGAGAATCAACCGACACATCAATACGGAGCACTTCCGTATGGAGACCCTGGCTTCCATACTCCCGTGCCTCAAGCCAGGCGATTGGGCAGTATCTATAGATCTGAAGGATGCCTATCATCACGTCCCCATCGCCCCAGCCTCCAGAGATCTGCTGGGCTTCGCGTTCGGGGGAAACGTGTACCGCTTCCGCGCCCTACCCTTCGGCCTGAAGCCCGCACCACGCCTTTTCACCAGGCTTGTATCGTGCGTGGCGGCCTTCCTCCGGCAGCAAGGCCTGCGGGTCTTTTGCTACCTGGACGACTGGCTGCTGGTAGCCAGCTCCCAGGTCCTGCTCTCCCGCCAGTTGGCTTTTTTGTTGAGAACAGTGCAAGACCTGGGGTTCCTCGTAAACTGGGAGAAGTCGGAGCTCGTGCCCACGCAGTGTCCGACCTTCCTGGGTGCGGTGATCGATATCCCCCGGCAACTGGCACGTCCCAGCCCGGAGCGGGTATCGACGATTACGGGCGCCGCCCGCCGTCTTCGGCTAAGGCGGCGGGTGCCAGCCAGGACCTGGCTTCAGTTCCTAGGGTTCCTGGCGAGCTTGGTCGATGTGCTGCCGGACTGCCGGCTGCACATGCGCCCGCTACAGATCCATCTTCTCAAGCACTACCGCCCGTCACGGGACCCCCTGACGAGGCCTGTGCCGCTACCTCCGGCCGCCCGCCTTCTCCTCTGGCGGTGGGGCCGCCCGGAGTTTCTGATCAGGGGCAACCCCCTGCAGCCCCCGCAGCCCTCCATCACAGTGACCACCGATGCCTCCCACATGGGATGGGGCGGACACTGTCAGGGCCTGCATGCATATGGGGACTGGTGCCTCTCGGCCACCCTCCCACATATCAATGTGCTGGAGTTTCAGGCTGTTGCCTTGTCACTCCTCCACTTTCTGCCGCTGATCCGCGGCCGGGCTGTGTTGATACGCACGGACAACATCACCGTTGCAGCATATATCAACAAACAGGGGGGCACCCATTCCACGCGCCTGAACGCCCTAGCGGCGGAGCTGTGGAGGTGGTGCCGACGCATGGGGGTCTTCCCCGTTGCGTCGTACATTCCGGGCCGGGACAATCTGATCGCAGACTTCTTGTCCCGGGGCCGGGTTCTCCCCTCGGAGTGGACGCTCCACCCGCAGGTCATGCATCTGCTGGTGCGCCAGCTTCCCCCACTAGATGTGGATCTGTTTGCCTCGGAGTTGAACGCACGGCTGCCGATGTACTGCACGAGGGTGCAGGACCCGGCAGCCTGGCGGATGGACGCCTTCTCCTTCCCGTGGAAGGGATTCCGGGGTTATGCGTTTCCGCCATTCGCCCTCATTCCCCGCGTTCTGCGGAAGGTGAGGCAGGACCAAGCAACTCTCCTCCTCATAGCCCCGTGGTGGCCCAAGAGGACGTGGTTCCTCGAGTTGACGGGCCTACTGGTGGGGAATCCGAGGCTCCTTCCCGCTCGTCCGGACCTGATCTCCCAGCCAGTGTCGGGGACTCTGCACCCCCGACCGGCCACGCTCCACCTGACTGCCTGGCCATTGTCAGGGAATCTGGAGCTCAGGCGGGCCTTTCAGAGCGGGCTGCGACCTTCGTCGCTCGCAGCCGACGGGAGTCCACCCGGGAATCTTATAATTCCCGTTTGGCTGGATACTTTAGCTGGTGCGAATCACACGGGGTGGATCCCCGTTCTGCACCTCTAAGGGATGTCGCAGACTTTCTGATTTCCCTTTTCGATAAGGGCCTGACTGTCTCGACCATCCGTGGCTACCGTTCGGCAATTGCCGTTATCCACGCTGGGTTCGCGGATGGGGCCAGTGTCTCTACTGCCCCCTCCCTGACCGGCCTGGTCCGCGCTTTTTTCCTGGAGCGCCCCCCGACTAGGAGATTGCTCCCGTCGTGGAGTCTCCCTCGGGTGCTGGAGGCCCTTGCCAGGGCGCCTTTTGAGCCCCTCGCTGAGGCCTCGCTTAGAGATGTAACCATTAAAGCGGTCTTCCTCTTGGCGATTGCCTCCGGCCAGCGTCGCAGTGCCTTGCACGCACTGTCGGCGGCGCCGGGGCATGTCCGTTGGGAACGCGCGGGGGTGCGCCTCATTCCCAACCCGTCCTATGTGGCGAAGAACCAGACTGCCAGCTCCCAACCGGTTGAGATTTTTATCCAACCGCTGTCCACCCTCTCGTCGGTGACGGAGGATAAAGTCTGGTGTCCGGTGCGCGCTCTCAAGTATTATTGGGCGCGCACTAAGGAACGCCGTTCTGGTGATCAGCTTTTCGTGATTACGAAAGAGCCTTTTTCACCGGCTTCGAGAGATACTATCTCGAAGTGGATCGTTGCCGCCATTCGTGCGGCCGGCCCCGATGCTCTCTCGCCTGGCGTGTCGCCCCGTGCACACGATGCCAGGGGGATCAGCGCATCTTGGGCTCTGTTCAACGGCGTGTCCGTAGAGGAGATTCAGAAGGCAGCTTATTGGCGCTCCCCGAATTCCTTCATCTCCTTTTATCTCCGGGACATCCCCGCCGCAGTACCCTCGTTTTCTCGAGCAGCGCTACTGTCGGCCTCTCAGTCCCGCTAATACACCGCTCCTTCACCGCTAGACGCAGCCAAGCCTCCCGCTGAGTCCGTGTCGGTCTAGCATACTGTAACAGATAGGTGGTCGGATGTACTGATAGTAGATCATGAGGATCAGGAGTGATCCTCTTATCTACGAGGTACATACGACCACCTATCTGTGTCCCCCCCTCCTACCCCTCGCCTCGCAGTTGCGACATGTCTGCGTGTCCTGGTTGCGGGTGCTCTCTTGGTGTGTGGTTTCGGAGGAAGTGTCATGGCGGGTGACGGGTTTCATACGGCAACCCGGGGGACGGAGGCGGTGTATGGTAGGCTATTTGTGAAATAATTTTATGTTCGGTTATGGGCAATTATAGGATATAATAGCATACTGTAACAGATAGGTGGTCGTATGTACCTCGTAGATAAGAGGATCACTCCTGATCCTCATGAACAATAATATTTATTATAATGACAGTAATGATGATGATAGAAATAATGTTAATAGAAATAGTTATAATTATATTAGTATTGATAGTGAGGATGAGAATAATAAAAGCAATAATATTATAGTAATAATAATAATAAAAATAATAATAATAGTAATAATGATAATGATGATGATAATAAGAAGAGGAATGATAGGCAGCAGAAGGAAAAAAGAAGAAAAATGATTATGATGGTGAAAATGATAATTATTTGAATTATGATGATGATGATGATGATACTTTTATGCCACAAGAAAACAAAAATAACATAATGATCCCCTGTCTTATTATGGTTAAATGGAAAACAACTAGAAGTGCCTCATAGTAGAACTTTTCATAATGAAAAAGCACTAAACAGGATTTGTCCAATGATTTTTTGTTTTTGTTATTCAGAGTTTATGATTTATCACTGGCACTACACTTTCCATTAGTGTAACTTCTCAATAATCTATTGTTTATTCAAACTTCTCAATAATTTATTGTTTATTAAGAGTTTAACATTTACGATCATCACTACACCTTCCAATGTATAACATTTCAATGATTTATTGTTTATTTAAGATTTTACCATTTAACAAGGGCAGTCCACCTTCATATGATATATTTCGTCGATGGGCTGATAAAACCTCGTATCTCAAAAAAACTAAATTTTCAGGAGAGCGAAAAAACATTCTTATTTAAAAAAAATATGTGAATATTCTATGTTATTTGTACTAAATACTGTGTTTGATAATTAAATCAATATGAGGTGGTTGGAATGTGCAGTAGATGATTATGAAGCGGGTAAAATGAGTTACAAGGTTTTGGCACCAAAAAAAAAAAAAAAAAAATCATAAAAAAAGATACGAGGTTTTTGTACAAATGATGAATTTTGATATTTTATAAGGATATGCAACTCACCATGCTCTATTATGACTATTAGAAGATAAATTACACCTTACACTTCACATTCATGAACAAAAAGAGTAATTTTAACCTGCAAAAGGGTGATTTCACCCCAAAAATGAGATACAAGGTTTTATCCACCAAGCATACATGATGTTCATGGGCTGTTAAAACCTCGTATCTCACAAACCCTGAAAATTTTAGTAAAATGAAAAAAATAATCTTCATTTCAAGAAACCATGTGTGTAGGCAATTTTATTTGAACCTTAAACAATGTTTGTTAATAATTTGGATTATATGAAGTGGTTAAAATGCATTAAAAATAATTTAGAAGGCAGGAAATGGAGTTACGAGGTTCGCGCACTAGACCAAAGTGGAATAAAAAGTTGAGATACAAGGTTTTTGAAGAGATATTTAAAAAATGTTTTTTTAAAGATATGCAACTCCTGGGGTTATCAGGAGATGAATTACACTTTAAACATCACATTTATTTTAAAAAAATAATTTTCACAAAAATTTGAGATACGAGGTTTTATCAGCCCATCGACGATTTGTTATTTCAGATTTTACCATTGAAGAAGGGCATTACACCTCCATATGTCTGACTTTTCAGTGCTTTATTGTTTATTTCAGATTTCGCCGCTCATCATCGGCACTACAAGTTCCATAAGTCTTCCCGGTCTCAACAGTCTCACCTACTATCTGGTAACAGTCTCCAGCCTTGTTGGATCAACCTACAGTGACCCTTCCACCCTCACAGAGCAGACATGTAAGATTCTGAGATATGTTCATTGTCTGTGCTGGTATATATATGTATTTTAAAAATAATAGTAATAATAATATCAAATGATTAGGGGGGCATATAAAAGTATTGATAAAATGGATGTATGGATCCTAATCAAATGATTGGTTGAGAGCCAGTCACATGACATGCATCAGTTTTACTGTCAAGTCTACCATGCATTTTATGACTAACAAACGTGCATTTTTTGACTAACAATCGTGCATTAAGGAAAGTATAATGCACATGTGCGTCAATGTGATCGCTAATGTTAAATTGAAGCAACGTGCGTACTTGTTCATATCTCAATCTCATGCAGCTAGCTAGGCTAGGCTAGGTATTACGTGCATCGCTGTACAAAACGTGTTGCTTGTAATCACATACGGTACAGTGATTTCTGCCGGTAGATCCAGCTAGCTCTACATTCGGGTTATATTTTTATTCAGTGGAACGGTACATTTTGGGACAATGTAGCGACAGCTCCAAATTTTAAGATCCTTCCTGATGAGGAATTGCAACAATTGTGTTATCGTTTAACTTTATTATTGAGGTCTTCATGTACCGAACTTTGATGTTGAATCAATAATTTACTGGAACAGCAAGCATCTTCATTTGTGATAGATGTACAGTAATGTTAAACTCTTGATCTAACTTAGATCATCTAGGCCCATATTTTTCAGTGGAATATGGAAACTTTGTGTTTTTAACAAGAGATATTGCCGTCCGTGGACATAACAGCTGCTGGTAAGTACCCAGTACAGATAGAATTGACAGATAGACCTACCGTTAGATCTAAGTTAGATCTCAGTTAGATAGTGACCTAACATCAGTTTAGTTAGATCTAAGTGAGTACAGATCTAGATTTATCAAACGACAGTGATCCATGCATTTCATTTTATAAAACAAATAACACCCGGCTCTTGTTTGTTCATTGGTTAAATTAGCCCACTTGATAACTTCAGAATTGTCCAAAGCTACTCCGCTATGCGTCGTGGCTTCATACAATTCTAAAGTTTATCGCGTGCACTAATTTTAACCAATGCACTCACGGCTGTGTGTTATTTGTATAATAAAAAGCATAAAAGTGAATTGGCATTTACAAAAACACAGATTTGAAAAGAAAACCAAAAAGATCCGGTCTCAAAAAAGAAGTAGATCACTTTGTGTTTACAAGTCAAGTATAATGAAAGTGATATAGATAATTCCTTTATTTGGCATGTCTGAGATACATGTACATGTATTATGAATTAATGTACAGAGCAGGATAGACCATGAAAATTCTGTTAGGATGCTTAGCATATGCTTAGGATGACAGCAACTTAAATTGAAGTAATGGTACCTGTTTTATAGAATCATCAAAATGATAAGAAATTGATTCAATCATGCTGAAAGTCACATGCACTGCTCACCGAAATGGGTACACACACACATGTGGCTTGAAAGTTTGGTCCAAACTTATTAGCTTTTTCTCGTCATTTTGAATGTGGGGTATTTGAAGAGCAATCCTTTTCAGGCAACATTTCTTCTATAATATTCGTCCATATGGACAAACAAAGAATGATAGAGTTCACAAATTATTTCTCATCTTTACAGAACGCAACCTTCTCTTTCAAGTGTTAACGTATCTGAATATTGTTTAATTCTTTCTTAGCGCTTGGTGATCCTGGAGATATCAACATAGCACAAGAAGAAGATGTCGGAACAGACTCAGTCAGAATCACTTGGGTTACCATCAATGCCATTACAAGGTAATTACATTCTTATATATAGGCTAAACATATGTTCATATTTGTGAGTATTTACACCAAAATATAATGCAGTTTTGCAGGGTTCTTTAAAGTGTAACAATCACCTAAAAAATAATTGATGTACAGACAGAATGTATAAAATAAACCTCAAAACACTTTACCTGACCTATTGGTTAACAGTTAAGGAGTACAAAGAAAATAAAGGAAAACATAAAACCCCCTCGTGCAGATCCCAACTAGAAATTGAGTTCTGCGGGGGCCCTAATGTGTGTAAGCCTTACGGCTGAGTTGATTAATCTACTCACAAGTTGCAGTAATGCTTATTTAGAGTGTATTTTAAATTGCAATATCTCTTTATAGAATTGACATTTGAAGCCTTTAGTGTGTGCCTGGTGGTTTTTTAAGCAACTGTCTGTATGTGCTTCACCATACTAACATCAGCAGTTTTCAAAGCGATGTTATCCTGCATTTGTCCACAATCTCGTATTCCTGGAGGGGGAAAATATAATTGTAAAATGTTACAGGTATGTCTCAACTCTTTATGTGCCACTCAAATAATAGACCTGTGCCACAGTATATTTTTTTTACAGTTATACCAACATCTTCAGGTTTATTTACAGTTTACAATTAGTACATGAAGGTGATGAAGGGATTATCAGGTGGCCAAGGAAGAGCGGAAGTGGGTTATTATGATACAAAGCTTTTGTAATGCACGGTGGAAATCGTTTTGTTAATAGGTTCCTATTGCTTTTCAGATTTGCACTAATGGCAAAGACAAGGTTAAAAGGGGTCACAAGGCCAGAAAAGATGTGTCCTCATTACAGCATTTATAATCTCTGTATGCTTTCTTTGCGTAGATATACCGTAGGACGTGGGACTCAAGCACAACAGACAGTCACAGTCACATCACCTGATCAAGCGGAATACACCTTTACAGGTCTTGTACCAGGCACCAGATACACCTTTTACGTGGAACCTCTAGGCAGTGATAGGAGAGAGAGACAACAATATACAAGTAAGATTAGCTATATGTTGCAATATAAAGTACAGAGTATGTTGGGGTGCCCTTGAGATTGGCCATATAGTATCAATTGCAGTGGCAGTCATGACCTCTAAGTTAAAGAGGTAAAAACACCAATATAGTCCGCAAAATTTTGAGAAAATACTTCCTTCTACATTGTAGGATGATAGAATATCTGTGTTCATGCCAGATTCTTCAGTGGGATCTTTATCATCTTGATCAAGTGAAATTTTGTGGCTGTTTTTGGCCAGCGACCTTGCTCCTTTCCAGTACACATATGTGTTAGAGATCATACACTTGCTATGGTAGGCAATTCTTCATGTTAGAAAGGTGTGGGGTGAGAGGTTATCTACAATAACCTTGCATATGTGTGAGTGACTCAAGGATACAGAAAAATTTCATCAATTAAAGGTAATTATAATGTGTAGTTCTACAACCCTAATATTTAGCAGGCAAACTTCATCCACTTTTGTAGAATTTCTCAAGCGAGATGATTCTTCACAGAGTTTCTTGCTGCTTGCTGCTTGCTGCTTGCAGATCACTTGAGCAAAGATAGGAGATATGTGTACTGTATTTTCCGGCTTAAAGGCTGCACCCCAAGTTTGACAACTCATTTGGGGGAAAAAAATGGTGAAAAATCACAAGCGTAAGAAATGTTGCCCCCCAAAAATCATACAACGAAAAAACAAGGGCCAAACTTTTCATTGTATTGACTTTTTGAAGACGATTATGCCTAGATGTCTTTGCTTTTATGTCATTAAGAATTTTAAAAGAGGAAGAGAATCTGACAAAGCGTACTGCTTGCAGTAGTACGGTACGTGCAGTTTCCTTATTATAAAAGTTCAACTACGAACGGGGCTATCAACCGTGAACGCAACTCGCAAATTGAGGCTCAATCACAAACAAAATTGGAAAGGAAATGTTTCAACCTCTCTAAAAAATTGTGAAGATATATCTTACATGGGTGCATATTCCATAAAAAGTTCCCTAAGTGATTTCCAAAGACAGAAAAATACATATACGGCATGATGGTTTCAAAGAGGAAATCAAAAACGTTGTCACAACGATTTGCAAGCTGAAACATGTCCTTGCCATGACCAAAGATTGTAAAAGGGCAGATAGGACACTCACTCGATTTTGTACAGGGTCCGATGTAATGGCCAGCGGCAGCACACCCTTCCCAACGAGGCCACTTCCGTTACATAAAAATAGGAAGAGTGTCCTGTCTTCTCTTTTTAGATCTTTGCCATGACCTACAATGTAAGATAACGCGCACGCCACGTGGGCTGTGAAAATCCACTGCGATAACTGTCCGTTCTCCATACAAAATACACACATCTCCGCGAAGGATCCTGCGAGGATACTACCGCGCTGAAATAGCGCGGAGGTTGAGGGGTGCCATCGATCTCTAGCTACACATATGAGGGGTGCTCTCAAAAAACAAATTAAAACTTACAGAGCGCCTATAACGTCCATTACAATAGCTCATAGTACAGAAAATACTTTTGCCTCTTTGATACTACCATAGTATCGACCCGGGAAGAAAATTCTGGTATTTTTCGAGGCTGATTTCAGCACGTTACTTGAGCTCAATCGAGCATCGTACGAGTGCTTTGTCAACCTTGGAAGATCATACGAGGCCGTGCCATACGAGGCCGTGCTTGTAATTATATTAATGAGATATTTAGTTATTAGTTCTGAATGATATATTTATGAATGAAAATATTTCAATACTTGAAAGACAATTACATCGATAGAGATAGAGCACGTACAGGCTCATTGTAGATCTAGTCCCATCAATTCCAATACGTGTGGTTTAGACCAGGGTTTCGGAGGCGGTTTATTTTTGCCTGTTGTTGCTTATAGGCCGCACCCAGACTTTGCGATCATATTTTGGGTGAAAATACCGTGGCCTTTACGCCGGAAAATATGGTAGGTGAAAATAATAGCAAAAGCAATCAACATTTTCTCCTATTCCAGAGCCCGCCATGCCAAGGAATCTAATCTTTACTATATCTACTGCCAACACCATCAGCATCAGTTGGGAGCGTCCTCTAACCGGTGGTGTGGATAGCTATAGAGTTACTTACACCCCATCCACCCAGGGTAGCCCAACGTCTCCCTATATCAGACCTGATGATGGACAAAATCTCCAGACTCTCACAGTCACAGATCTCCTTCCGATGACCACGTATAGATTCAATGTATATGCCGTGGTAGCAGACCTCGACAGTGAACCATTGATGGCTGATAGTGGTAAGCAGAGTTAATGAAATGAACACTAAGGATGATCATTTTTCTGTTGTTATAAAACATACACAAATGCAAAATGTTAATTTTTGGTCCGCTTTTGCCTGACATTTGACTACAAAATATCGCATATGCTCTCCAAGGATTGCCCGATTTTCAAATACTTTCTCTCAAAAGTTGCGCGACTATTGAAAAAAAAGTCTCAAATCAGTGTGGTAAGGTATGCAGTGGTCACATGGCAGCCAAGGACTTCAGGGGATCAAAATGTCCCCCCCCCCCCCATTAAAGTTATATTGTTAAAGTACTGTGCTATGAGCTTGTTGTGTCTTCTCTTTGATAATGGTGTTTTCTTTTACATGTACATGTATTTAGGAAATACAATTGGTATGCGCATAGGTGGAGACATCACAAGTACACAGTTCACTGTCTTCTGGGATATACCTGAGGCTGGTGACTTCAACCAATTTTACATCACCTACGATCCTTATGACCCCAATCGTCCTAATGCTCAGGAGTCTCCAAGATTCATCTCACTTAGCTCCTTGGGCCAAGCTGAGCAAGGTTCTTTGCTCATCTATGGCCTGGACCCAGGACAGCGTTACAATGTGTATGTGGATACAAGGCTAAATGGTCTACAGACGATGGATGGCACTGGAAGAATATCCTTCAGAACACGTAAGCTTGGTAGATAGGTGATAAATGCTTTATGGGTAAGACAAAAAAAATAATTGCAACAAATTTGGTAACTTACAATACAAATTATTCTGTACAAAATAGATAACACATGCTTACAAAAATAATGTGTAATTACCTACTAACAAAGTTGTGTATCTTTAATACTGGAGGATGATTTTTTTAGTTTACATTTAGTTATACCATACAACAAGATACAGCAGTGCCAAGATACAGAAAAGTTCTTCAATTGTTTGCAAGCCAGTGATTATCACGGAAGATTTTTTAATATAAATTCTAAATGTTGTAAGAATTCAAAAAGACAAAGTATTTTACGAGAGGGAAAAGTAATAAGAACTGTGTCTGTACATGGACATGTAGCCTTTTGATTTGCAAATACATGTAGTGTTTAAATGAATTGAGTGCTTCATTAACGACTTGTTTGATAACTGACTTCTGAATAACTACCTGTTCTCCCAAGAAATTACAGTGGAGCCTCGTTATAAAGAACACTGTTATAACAATTTCTCGTTATAGTACTTTTCCTGGTCCTGCTGCCCTGTATTTTATTGTTTTTTTAGCCCTGATATAACAAGGTTTGAATTAATATAACAAGGAAATACCCTTGGTCCCAATGAGCTTTTATAAAGAAGGTTCAACTGTACCTCCTTGTTAACAGTATCCCCTACGCGAGGATCTTGGGCCCTGTTTCATAAAACTTGCTATCAGTAACAAGTTGCAATAACTGATATAAGCTACTGAAATACTTGCATCTAATTGGCTGAGAGCAAATTTGTTATAGAACTTTCGCAGTTGTTTTCGATAAAATGTTTTATGAAATGGGACCCTGGTGTAGTAATCACAGAAACAAACCTATAGAAGTACTCTAATCATTTAAAAAAAAATTTGCATCATTTTTGCAGCTCCGCTACCAGTGACAGATGTCATCGTATCTGCACGAACACCCTATTCCCTGTCCTTAGATTGGAGCAATGTTATATCAGTTGATGTCCAGTACAGAGTAGAATATACACCAACTGAAGGAGCACTTTATCAGAACAGTGCTGCTACACAACCATTGCAGTCTAATCTGGTTTTAGATTCTCGGATTGAGGCTAGAAGCCTGGCTCCTGGTAAAGAGTATGTCTTTACCATCTTCCCAGTCAGTGGTGCACTGAGCACCTATGAACAAGTTGGTGAGCCACAGACGGTGGTTACGTACACACGTAAGTTCTCTTTTACCTTCAAAGCAATTCTTTCACACCTCTGTGAGGGGGCTGCCTGTGTTCTGTGAGATGTGTAGTAAACATTGCCAGGGCATTATTAGTAAGTAATATACTGATATAGTAATTTTCTCATTTTAATATAAATAAATGAAAATATTACAAAGTTACGAGCGTGATTTCATGAAGATGTTTCATGAAAGAAAAGAAAAAATACTCATGTAGATTTTAGATTTGCCCTACTATTGATCAAACCAAACATTGGGGGGAATGAGAAGGAAAAATATCGAGGGAAAATTCTTATCTGACAATGTAATTAGAAGAACATTAACCCATTCCCGGGTAGTCTGTGTATTAAACCAAAGGGAATGAGATAATTCAGTAGTCAATGGTAAAGTAAGTCAGTGCAGACTTTTAACCTGCAAATAAGTTTTGTCCCTACCAAAGGTTTTGCCCTTCGATGCCTCAGAATAATCATTCTTTAATGCATACTAAGAGGATATTTAATTAAGATAATCCTACAAGTCATATACTCTGAATTTTAGTTGTTTTTTTAAAGAATTTCTTGCTAGTGATATTGGTTAATGATGTTATGATTTTGTTATGATTTTTATACAGAACCACTGAGCCCACAGAACTTAGTTGTAAGTGAGGTTGGAATTTCGGAGTTTTCACTATCTTGGGCTCTGCCAGCAGAAGGCACCCTACTCATCAATCATTATCAGCTAGATGTCCTTCCTGATGAACCTGCATTCCCAATACGTAAGTAGACGTTCTTTATTCTTGTGCATGTAAGTCTATAGCCCCAATAGAATAGTTATCTTGTTAATTACAGGTTGTCTTTAAGTTAACAATTATCTAGTACGTAGAAGTGTTTTTGAATGGAGATATACATGAATATGTCGTTAGTTTGAGTCTTAGCATGGCACTAGTGTCCTTGTCCTTTGGCAGGACATTTATGAAAATTTGCTATTCTCTACCCAGGAGTTGTAATTAGTGACTTTGAATGCCAGAGCTCTGTAATAGTAGTCATGCTAATGCCAGGGAAATAGTACTGGAGTGTCAAGTGGGACATTCGGAACAGACAGACATGTGCACTGTTATACTATTATTATACACATTATCATACACTTGAATTGGAGCTACATGTTGTTCAAAGTATTATTGTCTGTTTGATTGCAGGTATTAACAGTACAAGAGTGGAATGGGAGGTACATACTGGCCTTGTCTCTGGCAGGGAGTACCAAGCCGTTTTGAGATCTGTTATTAACGATGTCAATGGCCAGGTTATATTCAGTGAACCTGAAGAATCATCAGTCTTCCTCCTGGGTGAGTTACTCCATTTCCCATCAAGGCATGTCCAAGGATGACTGACCCCTGGATGACTGTTCCTAGAGGACAACTTCACTAAAGGACAATTACCCCTTGCCATACTTCTACTCCCCTAACGAGTACCCCAAGGACATTTACCCCTTGAGACAACAACCCATCAGACAGATACCCTTGACAACAAGCCTCAAGGATGACTACTTGTAAATGTACCCCCTAGGACAACTATCCCCCCAAGACAACAACCCCTTAGACAGGTACCCTCTGAAAACAAGCCCTTAGGACAACTAAATGTACCACCTAGGACCACTATCCCCCCCCCTTCCCCCAGACAACAAGCCCTTAGAACAAATAAATGTACCTCCTAGGACGATTCACCCCTGGACATTATACCAAATTACTTTGGCTGGTGTCTGGGTTGTGCTTGCCATTGGGAGGTAGCTTTCCAAGGTATCATTGTCCTAAAATTCAATCACTGTTCATTCAATATCTAGTGTGACAGCTTCATGTAGATACATGTACATGTAAATAAATATGTGTTAATGAAAGATTCACATAGTCTTTTGCTGAATCGGTCTTGTTTGTAGTTTTTTTACTAGTTTGGGAGGTGGCATATTATTGTATGAAAGACAAGTGTTGTTTATTTGTCTTTCAAATTGGGTGAATTTAATGATGGCCTATTTGTGATGTATATCCATGTATTGATCATGTTATAGAACCAAAGCAGCCGCAAGGATTGAGCACACCAGATGTCACTACCTCTGAGATAAGAGTGGAATGGACGCTAGATAATTCAGACTTCACCTCATTCCAGGTAAATATCTTTTATACATCTTCTTTTTCTTCTTCTTCTTCTTCTTCTTCTTCTTGTTCTTTTTCTTCTTCTTCTTCTTCTTCTTCTTCTTCTTCTTCTTCTTCTTCTTCTTCTTCTTCTTCTTCTTCTTCTTCTTCTTCTTCTTCTTCTTCTTCTTCTTCTTCTTCTTCTTCTTCTTCTTCTTCTTCTTCTTCTTCTTCTTCTTCTTCTTCTTCTTCTTCTTCTTCTTCTTCTTCTTCTTCTTCTTCTTCTTCTTCATTTTCTTCTTCTTCTTCTTCTTCCTCATACTTCTTCTTCTTCTTTTTCTTCTTCTTCTTCTTCTTCATTTTCTTCTTCTTCTTCATCTTCTTCTTCTCCTTATACTTCTTCTTCTTTTTCTTCTTCTTCGTCTTTTTCTTCTTCTTCTTCTATTTTTTTCCTTCTTCATCTTCTTCTTCTCCTTCTTCTTTCTTCTTCTTCTTCTTCTTCTTCTTCTTCATCTTCTTCTTCTTTTTATACTTCTTCTTCTTTTTATACTTCTTCTTCTTCGTCTTTTACTTCTTCTTCTTCTTCTTCTTCTTCTTCTTCTTTTTTCCTTCTTCATCTTCTTCTTCTTCATCTTCTTCTTCTTCTTCTTTTTTCTTCTTCTTCTTCTTTTTCGTCTTCTTTTTTCTTCTCATTTGTTTTTTCATTGTACGACTTTCAGTTAACTTGTTGCATTTTGTCTTTTTAGTGCTCAAATTCCTTGCCTTTTAAAACATTTTTCTCTCTTTTTGATCAACTTTAGTTAATTTTTTTTCTCTCTTTTTATTCCCTTTTCTTCTGCTTTTCATTTTCGAGGGTATGAGTCTATTTTCCTTTTGTTGATGCTTTTTATTTTTAATTTATTGTTTTTCATTGTGCTTCAATTTGCCCTTTTCTACTATTGATAATTTGTTTTGTTGTTCCACTCCATATTCTCAGGTGTCATTCAGTGAGGATTCTGCAAACATCTTAACCACAGACACCACAGAGCGGTTAATCCGTTTGAACAATTTGACTGCTGCTACAGTGTATGAGATCACTATTAGGACCGTTGTCCAGGGGCCACTCACTAACATGATCAAGACCAGTGCGAGTGCACTCACAACAACAGTTACTACCAGTGAGTCTCTTGTTTACTTCACATTAGTGGTAGTGGTAGTGGTAGTGGTAGTGGTAGTGGTAGTGGTAGTGGTAGTGGTAGTGGTGGTGGTAGTATTAACAGTAGTTGTGTTGGTAGTAGTGGTGAAATTGGAACGATAACAGTAATGGTAGTGATAGCAATAATGATATCAGTAGCTTTCTTGCTTGTTGTAGTGGTAGACTATAGCGGTAGCAATAGTGGTAGCTGATGGTGGTAGTGGTAGGCATTAGCACTGGTGAAAGAAGTAGCATATATTAGTAGTAGGGGTATTGATAAGCTTTAGGAGTAGTCGTAGTAGTGGAAGCAATAGCCAATAGTGGTTGCTGTGGGTGGTACTTACTGTGGTTGTTATAGTGGTACATATTTTGATTTCTGTAGCATGAGTGATACATTAGGGCAATTCCATGGTAACAGAATTACAAATGAGGGATATTTTGCTCACATTTTTGAGGCTATGCACTAATTTTGGACTTCCGTCCCCTTCTCACCAATTCGTAATCTGCATATGTACTCATTCTTTCACCTGAACTCGTTCATACTCAAAAGTGTTCACTTACATTGATTGAGATGTGGGAAAAGTCTTTTTCAGATTCTTGTGATTTAAGGATTTGCCTATTTAGGACTATTAAACTGATTTTCTTTAGTATAAATCCGAAATTAGATTTAGTTGTTGTTTTTCCCATGTGGAATTGCCCATCAGCAGGAGTAGTGATCTAAAGCAGTAGCAGTAGTTTCATTGGTAGTTTTAATGATAGTGGTAGTGATACATGTACATGTAGCTGTAGGCAGTAGTGATAGTAATAGTGTTCTGTGGTACATGTACCACCTTGAGTAGGTTCATACTTTTTATTCATGTACTCATGAAGTCATCCCAGAATGAATATGTGCATTTGGAAACCTGGTATATCCTGGTGAACTTGTGGTACAATACACTACTCATTATTCTTTTTCATGCATCCTTTTTTCTGTAGGATCTGCATCGCCACAAAACTTGAGGCAAGCTGAAGTAACGAGTGATTCAATCACAGTATCCTGGGATGCACCACTGAATGAAATAGCCATGTATCATATAATTGTCAAAGATGAAAATGGAGAAGATGTAGCTGATGTAAGTCTATATAAGGTAGCTTAGCGAAACTAAGTGGCACAAAAAGAAGGGCCTGGAACGCAAACAGCAAAATCATTGGCTAGCTACTGAGGTGAATTAAAAGTTGTCATTTGACATTTGTAATGACAGTTTTGGTAATATTAAGCCTATAATGGTAGTAAAGTTATTTTACCTGCTCTATGGCTTAATAATATGTTTCTACCATAGTGTAATAAAATTATGATTTTCAACAATATGCATTTTGCGTTCTGGATGCCTTTTTTTTTCTATTACATTTCACTAAGCTACCTAACAGTTTAAACTTCAAATTCTCTTTATATTTCGGGTCCCTCTTTTCTCTCTCTCTTTCTCTATTTCTATTTCTCTCTATTTCTGTTTCTGGCTTTCTTTCACTCCTCAACTTTCATTGCCATTTTTATGTTTGCTTATTTCACGGATATGATGGTGGTTGCTCATTATAATTAGTTTCTTTTTTTAAAACCAGTGACTACTGAATTCTCTCAATACAGTAGGCATAATAGGGACCACCCAATTCCTGTAAGCAATAATTGCTCTATTTCTGTTTTAGGGTCTTTGGGTCTTTCACTTTCATAATCAATATTTTGATATTTCGAAAAATTCAGACTTTTCTTATAAGCGAGATTGTTTATTTGCCAGATGTGTTCTCTTGTTGTCCTTTTTTCGGAGGAATTCCTACATTTCGCTGAGCTACATCACTACAACTCTTTTCCTGAAGATAAATACATGTATTTCATTTTATTTCTTTTTGCAGGATACCGTGCCATCCAGTGAAACTGGCTATACAGTAGAGAACCTGACCCCGTATACAACATACATCATAACAGTTGCTGCTCAGTTTAATGGGTTGGATAGTGAGCCTATTGAGATTTCCCAGAGGACATTCGCAGGAAGTAAGTACTAACTGAAAACATAATTGATGAAAGAAATCATATTTCTGATCTCATCCATAGATTTGAATTTCATTCATTTGTTCCATTTAAAAGATGTATGTAATCCTGATGCAATTTATGAACTGTAAGTATAATTATCTATAGAATTTTATTTTATTCATTAGTTACATCTTTTTGAAAAAAAAATTGTAATCCTGTTGCCATTTATTTCGAAATCTTACGAAAGAATTTACCTCCAATTCTCAGTCTTTGAAACTGACTACATGATCTGCATATGATAGAAAAGCCGTTCAAAATCTAGTTGTGTTTGGGTCACAAGTTGTTTTGTGTTTTTCATTTCTCAAGTGCCTAACAAGAATGTTTGTTTTTTTATTCTTGTAGAACCATCTGAAGTTAGGGATCCAGCAGTCATCATTGACTCACCCAACTCTGTTCTCCTCACTTGGACTCCTCCCCTGTCAGCTAATGGTGTTCTGATGTCATACATTGTTGTCATCACTGGTGAAGATATAATCACCAACAGAAAGAAGAGAGAGGTGAGGTCAATAAACTTTAGAAACAGTCAAACCTGTCTATTAAGGCCACCAAAGAGAAACAGAAAATGGCCACTAAAAACAGGTGGCCTTTCTGCACAGGTTCTACTGCACATGTTTCTTCATATAAATAATAGTTAATACTTGCATAGCGCTAATATACGCATAGCTTCTAAGCACTTTAGAGAACATGAAATGAACAACATTATGCATAATTTAAACAGTATCTTAAACGATAGCATGATCATGAAAAAAAAATACAATGAACGACATAAAACTGCAAAGAATTATGAATTTCAAATTATGAATGAATTACAAGCTAATATTAGATTATGTTATCAATTTGCTAAGAGTATGGGGAATTGTTTTTGTAAAATACATTGTAAGTGGGTTTTTAATCTGTGTTTAAAAGTGTCAGGAGTTGGGGATGCTTGGACAGAGATGAGAAGTTTTTCCAGAGTTTAGGCACACCACCGCGATAGTGTATATGGTCCCTCTTTAATAGACTAGTTGTCTTTATGGACAGGTGGCCCCTGAGACAGGTTTGACTATACATAAGGTCATCTGCTGAGGTCCACAAAAATGTTTACACCTTGTGTGCCATGAAGTGAATCCTCCAATTGCCAAATCTATGAGAGTATAATGTTCCATAGATACTTTCCTTCTGACAAAAAGGGAGAGCACAAACTAGTTGAGTCCCCTATCAATTTCACCCCTGCTTGAAGGATGAAAGTTTATGGTGCTTGTTAATCCTTTCAGGACATGAAATATTTAAGGGCTAAATTGATCACATTTTGTTCTTCAAATTGGCAACAATAATATTTTTCTTTTAGTGCTGCATGGTTCTCATAAAGTGTAATGTCGTTGAAAACAATATACATGGTTACTAATTTTGTCGAAAAGTTGAAAAAATTGCCAATTTTAATGAAAAACAATTTTGAACCTCTCAATGTGTTGCCAATTTAATGATTTTAAAGCTTATTCTTGTTTTTAAAATTCCTGGCATCAAACGCAATATGGTCATGCAACAAAAATGGATATAGTGTGTGCGAAAACTTTTGCTCTTTCTACATCTGGTATATTTTTTTGAGCTCTGAATCAAATTCATTTAGCCAAACCACTTCATGTAGTCAATTGTCTAGAAAGGTTTATGTGAAGATCTTTTATCAGTCATCAGATTTATTTTTATTTATTTTTATTTTATTTATTTATTTGTCTTATTTCAGTAGGGTGGCTCCATCAGTGATTAAGCACTGTTTTCCGTGGAGGCCCTACAACAAAAATAAATAAGATACAAACATACTGACGCATAAACAATACAATTGAACAACAATACATAGTACACTTTTGGTGATTCTACAATGGGCCAACTCAATGATCAGAATGAATACAGCGCCAGTACAAAAGAGAAAACATAGAACTTGAGGAAGCATTTTTAATATAATTTGGTAAACTATTTGAAGAGGACCATCACAAATGAGTATTATTACTTCTATTATTTTCAGGCTGGTTTTACCCGGACCGAGACCTTTGAGCCTACAGTGTTTTCAGCTGTACTTCGAGACCTTCCTACTGGATGCACGTACACCTTCAGTATTAAAGCTGCAAATGGTGCTGATGAGAGTGATGCGGTGACTGTCGGTCCCTTGGACCTACCCCATTCTGGTAAGCTAGGGTACTACAAGGAATATGAAAAGGACCAGTCTTAACCCCTTCTTTTGCCACCAAGTTTACAAACAATAACATGTATCTAAATAAAATTTTAAGTCAGTATCAGTATTTTAATTTTGTGTTGATTTAGGCATGAAATATCTTCCATAGGAATATCCTCGATTGTACAAATATTGTGTTTCAGATAGAAAGAGCTAGTTTTTCGTAAATGTTGCACCAACATGGTGTTCAACAGAACTCTTGGTCATTCTTTGCCGCCCACCATACGGAATGAGTCTCAGTCTCTCTTATCCTGCATAAATGACTGCAATAATTCTGTAACAAGGAATGAATGATTATAAATCAACACCATGATATTAACTGTTCAGTTTTACTTCATGGCTGAATTGTATTTTGATATTAGTTTCTTTAGAGAATTATAGTTATTCTAGGGAATGGAGTCATTGACAATTTATATTAAAATCAGGAGATTCTTTTGAGAATACAGCCATGGGCTGGGGGGGGGGACGGAACCAGGAAAGTCATAAAGTTACAAACTTGTTATACAGCTGAGATGGAATACATTCCCTTCACTGCAGTCAAACATTTGCTTGAGCTTTCTTTATTGGTTGATTCTTGGTGAACTCAAGAAGGACCAAAAGCTACGGGGAGGTGAAAGGACTTTTGCATAATGCAGGCCCAGTCCTGTGGAACACCCTTCCCCAGTCATTCAGATCTCAAATTAGTCCAGGGGAGCGTTTCATCAAGCGTTTTGTCAGTGATTTTTATCCGACAACTGTTATAAGCTACTGAAATCCTTGCATCTGATTGGCTGAGAGCAAATTTGTCGGTTAGAAATCACTGACAAAACGCTTGATGAAACGCTCCCCTGAACTTTTCAAAAAAACAACTGAAATCCCACCTATTTTATGAAGCTTACAACAATTAGTCATTTCATAAGTGCATTGCATAATCATATGTCAATAATCTCCTTCATTTACAGCTTGTTTTTTGTATGTAATTGTAATTGGTTCATCATTTAATTGCCTGCTTTATCTCAATGTGAACTCTACGTAATCAGACGTCCTATCTGAATGTTTTGAATTTTGTTTGGAAATTAAGCACTTTGAGAACCGATTTTGTCCTGGACTGCGCTATATTAAAACACTATATTATCATTATTATTATTTTATCCCTAGCTCCTCCAACTCCTTTGTCGGATAGAGTGGTACGTCTAGTTTCTCGTTCGGGTACAACCATCACTGTATCCTTTGACAGAAGCTTTTTCTCAGAAGAATATGGTCCTGTGGCTAGGTATGCCATCCTGGTAGCAGAAAGTAGTGCAGGTAAGTGTAATATCCTTTGTTACACATACCAAGAATCTTGCGATACGATTAGGTAAAATGAGGTCATATGACAAGAGATAAGGTAGCTTAGCAAAGCTTAGTGATACGTAAAGACGCGGGAAAGACACAAAGTGTAAAATTGCTTGTTTGTCTGTGCATCTAATATTACAGTCAGACTTATCTGAATAAATGTTTTTATAATATTTTGCTGAAAATTATCAATAGCATTAAATACTAATTCTGCATTCTGATATTTTGGTTCTGCCTCTATAGAATAAAATCATGATTTTGAATAATTTTGTCATTTGCTTCTTTCTAGCGTTTTTACGTGCCGTGGGAGATTGAATATGTAGGCCTACTTTTGCAAGCTTTTGCAAATTCCCCATATGTATTAATATACAGGCTAAGAGCCAATTATGTCAGGGTCTTGTGAAATATCATATCTGTGTATGTAATGTTATATGTTACATGTTAATGTTTAGAACTGCTCATTAGCCAATAACATGTTGTTAGTAGTTTTCATATCAGCGTTCGAACACATTTATTGAAGAGCTAGATTCCTAATGAGTATATTGCATGCATTCTGTCATAGTGAAAAAAAAATAACTGTAAATGTACACCAAGCAAATAAATGTACATTGCACATGTCCTAAACCAAGTCTTATTATTTTTATACCAATTATGATCTGATTATTGAATTTGTCCTTATCCCAGACTCCATACCACCAACTCCAAGTGATCCACCCATCAACTGGCAAGTCAACTCTGGCCAACCCTACCAAACCACTCCCCTGGGCTACAATCCATTTGCAAGTGGAAGCACGAGAGCATCCTATACTGTAGGTTTTAACAGCAGCTGTACAGAGAATTCAGCGGGCTACTGTAATGGACCTGTCTTTCCTCTCACTAATTATAGGTATATATCTTGTTTTTATCCTCCTCATTGACAGAATTGTAATTCTTCTAAGGTAGATTAACGAAAACTCAATGCCGCATACCGACACGGAAAAGATGCAAAGAGGAAAATTGCTAGATTTTTCTGTGCTTCAAAAATTAGAATCAGACATATCTGAATAAAAAATTTTCATATTATTTTGCTTAAAAGTGTTCAAAGAGGTAAATTCTAATTCTACATCCTAATATTTTGGTTCCGTTTCTATAAAATAAAATTTTGATTTTGAATAAGTTTGTCATATGCATCTTTCCTGTGTTTTTACGCACCAAGACATTTCGCTAAGCTACCCAGTACATGTATAAGTACCTGAGTGTGTTTTTCTTCATTTTACGTGCCGTGATTTTTTTCTCATATTGTAGGCCTATAAATTCATGTTTTTGTTTTTCTTCTCTCTGTCTGTCCCCTTCTCTCTCTCTCTCTCTCTCATTTTCCGTTTCTCTTCATATTATCTTTTCTCTCATACTGTTTATATATAATGTATCTTTCTTCATTTTCTTTGTGCCCCAATCCTGTAGCTTTAAAATTGTCTTTCCTCTCATGTCCAATGTTTCAATACAATTTACCTTATCTCACTTTCCTCTCTCTCTCTCTCTCTCTCTCTCTCCCTCCTCCTTCTCTCCCATCCTCTGTCTCCATTTTAATAATAATAATAATAATACATGAAATTTATATTGCGCTTGATACAATGTTTCTAAGCGCCGAAGTAGTATTATTACCCTTGCTTTAGCCCAGCTGCCCTATAAGACGCTGAAAGCATTCAAGGAATAAATTCCTACCAGGTACCCATTTACTACACCTGGGTGGAGAGTGGCAAATGTAGATTAATGTCTTGCCAAAGGACATTAGTGCTGCGGCGGGACTCAAACCGCGAACCATGAGATCCACAGTCCGGTGACGTATCCACTAAACCACGACACCTCTACTATTCCATATTCTCCCCTAAATGTACATCATTAGTCATTTCTCCTCAGACTCTCAACCTGTATAGTCAAGGATTGTAACTCCGAACAGATTGTATTACCGTACGTGTAAAGTTAAGCGCCTAAATTTGGGTTTTCATACGCGTAGGATTACGCGTATGAAAACCACACTATTGGTGTCTTTTTCCCATAGGTTTCACACGTTCGGAAATACAGTAACCTTTTCAAGGGACCAAAACGCCGCGTCATTGGAAGGGGTTCACTCGGAAGGGAATATCGTATTAAATCTACGTTGTCTTTTTCAAATTCCATCAACTTCTTTTTCTGTAGGACTTTGAGCATTCATTATGTAAGATTTGACAGATATTCGTTTGATATTTCATTTGCTATCGTTGATTTTCTGAAAAGTGTTCGGACACTGGATCAACCACCATACTTTTGTTGTTCTTGGTACAGGTACATATAACATATACCTACCATCTTTCTTATCTCTCTCTCTTTTTTTTTCTTTTTTTTTAGGGGGGGGGGGGGGCGGGGAGATAATTTCATTTGTACCATTTCATGCCATAGATTTTTCTCCTTTCGTGCTTTCTTTTCTCTTTTTGTTCTAATAGTACTACCTGCAATTATTAAGGATTACTGAGCCTTTTTGTTTTGTCATTGCTAGAACTTTATATAGGAACACACTTGAAGATTGTTACTTGTTCTTTTAACAGGTTTGCTGTACGTGCGTATGGTTCTGATGACAAGTTTACTGACACTGCATGGTCACCACTCTACTCTTCAGGTAAACAATCATTCTTCAGTGTCATCGGTCGTTCAGTTCTTATCTCATTTCAGATGAAATCAATCACTCATTTTACAGTCCATGAATTCCACCCAAGAGAAACCTAAGAAGTTACCATGCTGTACAAATAGCCCTTAAAGACACTCTATTATATATCCTTTGTTGAGAGCCAGAAGGGCATTAATTCTGTATTAAAGTGTATGGGTTAATAACTTCTTTCTGGGTCTCAAAAGACATATCTTGTTTTTTCTAAGATGGATAAATTATTAATAGCACTATAGACAGGTGGCCTGGACACTATGTCATGTTTGACTGTATATAATAACTTACATACATTGTATATTAATACAAAAACTCATCAACAGTATAGCTTCCAACACCACGTAAGAGCCAATTAACAACCTATGATGATTGTGAAATATATATACATGTAAAGACATAGCAGTTTAGATAGGACACGTATTCCTGGTTGATGACATGTAGTCTGCCATGTAAAAGAGGAAATTTGTGTTCTTACATCAAAAGTGTTTTCAAATGTACCCACTGGATCATAATATCTTACTCAAAGATATATCTTACTCAATGATACATCTTACTCAATGATGTATCTACCATTATTCATAAGGGTGGACCAATTTAAAACTGGTTGAACTTCGTCCACTTATTTAGGGAGGGCCAAGTGTCAAACTCTTTATTCTGTACAAATTAATGTAATTCTGTAACAAAATGAACGATTGAAATGAATGCAGTCATGAAATGAAAATGAGAAATTGCTTTGTCGTGGACATTATTTATTCATTTGCGGCACAGAAATATGGTAATTTTTATGGGATGAGGAGGTTAACATTTATGCTCCATACATTTAATGGACGAAATCTACCCCACTTCAACTTTGACTGAAGTTAGTACACTATGATATAAATACCAACCTTTTTGTTTTCTTTCTATCTGACCAGGAGCTGACATTGATTGGTTTGTTGCCCCCCTGGTTGTCATCATTATTATTACTCTCATTCTCCTGCTTGTCATGCTTCTCATCTGCCGTCAGTGGTAAGAAAAATGATCAAACCTTCAAGAGATGAAACACCCATTTTGTGGTTTGTCTCTTTATATAGTGCTCTATAGTCTTAACAAATAAACAGATTTCTACACATCTTGTTCTTGCTCTTGTTGAAGAAAGTTGAATTAAGACACTTTCATGAGTTGAGTATGATGTGATTGTGTTAGTCTTGTTTGAGCATATTTGCATCTACTATCGTTATCATCTAGACCCCATTTCATAAAACTTGTTATCAATAACAAGTTACAATAATTGTTATAAGCTACTGAAATCCCTGACTCTATTGGCCGAGAGCAAATTTGTCATAGAAATGAGGCAGTTGTTGTTGATAACAAGTTTTATGAAACAGGTCGAAGATGATATACATGTATATGTACACATACATTTAGGCTGTAAAGAATGTGTGTTCAAGTTAGGGATCAAACTCAGTACTGCACATTATCTTCAAGAGATTCATTTCAAGTACTGTGTTTTGTTACAGCTGTGGTGAGCCTAGCCGCAATTCCATGTATGAAAGAAACAATGGTCAGAGAATGCCCTTAGTGAACGCAGCATACCCGTCAGCTCAGAACCAAGGTTCCATGCACAAGGCTCCATTGCCGGAGGACGCGTTCATTAGGATGGACCCGATACCGGCCAGAGAGAACCCTTACATTACCATGGCAGATGACCGTCCACCTGCACCATTACCTGCACCACTACCTACTAGTCGGCCACAGTCTGGCCCTCCCCCACTCTCTAAGTAAGTATCGTTAACACCCCACTCTCCATTTTCTACAATGTAGCTACATGTAAGTTGCGATACTATTATTATTTTCTTTGGCAGAACTCACATAATATAAAAATAACAACACAGAAATGACAATAACTGAAGATCACACAAAAGCACATGGACACTGGATGCACCGGCCTGGCTGAGCTTTGGGCAAAGTTAACCAAATAACTGTAGTCGGCAGACTGCCCTTACCTAAATCCCAACCAGGTGCACTTAGTGCCGTAGGTTTGTGTGACTAAGACAAGAAAAATCTCATTCATAATAAAAACACAAACACAAAAAATCATACATGTATAAGAACGCAAATTACATTACACTAGACCAAAAGAATTTCACAGGTGTTGAACCACGTACACTCCGGAGACTCGAGACCACACCAGCTAAAATAAAATGCGGCACAACACAAAATTACAAAACAAGTACCTCTCCACCCCCTCCCCCTTCCTATTCACTTCCTACAACCACCTCCATACCTCCAATATCCAAGTATGCATACCTTAAATACACGATGACCATTGAAACTCACCTCACGCATCTCTTCAATAATATTGTGAGCATTCCTAAGAATTATTAAAGTATGCCGAAGTAAAAGTGGCGTTTTTTATAATGACATAAGTGTAATACACTTCAAATTTCTGTATCCTACAACACAGATATAAGTGAATACACATAGGACCTTCGTTGTGCACATTTGCTACTCATTTACATGTTAACCCTTTGACTACTGCATTATCTCGATCCCATAGACTCAATACAGGGAACACCTGGTTCTCGTAGGCAGCGGGTTAACAAAACAAAAAAAACGCCATAGTTTATAGTAGCATATGTAAACGAGCTTTTACAGTATAATATTGTTCAGCCACCTGTGTAAACTTTAGTAGACTCTAATAAAAATCATGCTTTTCATTATTTGTTTCCATGATTAAGAATTCTCATTAGATTGATTCTTGATTTCTGTGCGACATTTGCTATTAACTACTGAATTCTTTAACTCCAATAGGCTTAATACAGGAGCCACCTGGTTCCCGTAGTCTATGGGTTGAAGTAATGAAATGAATCTTCTATAAAACTAAGATGCTATTGATTTATTGTGGTGTGGAGGTGTCGTGGTATAGTGGTTCATTCACTTGACTCTCAATCCAAGGGTTGAGGGTTCGAATCTCAGCCCGGCACTAGCGTTTTTTGGCAAGACATTAATCCACATTTGCCACTCTCCACCCAGGTGTTAAATGGGTACCTGGCAGGATTTTTCCTTGAAATGCACTGTGCGCTGATTACGGCTGCCGGAGCTAAAGCCAGGGTAATAATATCCAAACCCTTTGGAAGCGCATAGGGACGTTATATCATAATGTGATATGCGCTATACAAGAACGGTTTATTATTATTATTATTTAATTTAGAGCTCTTCTTGTACCTTGCTGACATTCCTTCTATGGTACTGTTTAATCACAAGTTTTTCCTTCTGTTTCTAGCCCTCTTCAGATCAAGAAGTTCCCTGACCATGTAAACCGTATGAGTTCTAACAACAATACTGGCTTTGTGGAAGAGTACAATGTAAGTGATCTCCAACCATTCATCTTTCACCTTTTCATAAATTATTTGTCAAAAAGAGCAAGCAATATTTTATTTCTTTCATTTAATTTTGTATATGCGTAAAAGCATGTAGTATGTTCCAGTGTGAGTGCTGGTTTTAATTGGAAGTTATAATTGTTAATGAACATTACTGTGAATCTTTGTGATTTGATTATCATCTCTATCGCTTGATTGTTTTATAATTTGTACATACATGTACATGTATGTTGTAGTCTCAGAGCTAGTGTATGTGATAGTAATATGTATAAAATTTTTACAGCCTTGGTGAAACACAGCTGCTAGCTGAAAGCAGGTTTTTCCCTGATTAAATAAATGCAATACAATACAATAAAAGTAGAATAAATCAATAAATAAATTACTGTGAATCTTTATCATTTGATTACAGTCTCTAGCGACTGTGGGCAGAGATAAGAGCACCGATGCCTCCAGGCTTCCTGTGAATGCTACCAAGAACAGATACAGAAATATCCTACCATGTAAGTATTTCACTCCTATCTTATTCTGATCTTATCATGACAATAATGGTGACCTTATTGGGTGCAAACTTATTGTGGTTTGATACATAATGGACATGAAGTTCACTACTTTTACATGAAATTGAAGGCAAAGAGAAGGTTGATCGAGTTCTGGGAATGGTGAAAAAAAATTGTGAGCGTTGTCATTCCTTTTGTCAGTTTCTTTCAAAATTTGATCACATGACCTGGGGAGCGTTACATCAAGTGTTTTGTCAGTGATTTTTACCGACAACATGAATTTAGGAAGAGAAGTACACAGAAAGAGGATCAAGATTGATAAAGTATGATTATAATTTAATGTCAATAGATTAAGAACCATATCCGAAAATTCTCACAAATAATTTCTCTTCTTCTCATCATAGAGACATAGCCTAGTGGAACAAGCATTGTACATGTACATGTATGCCCTTTTAGATTCCTCCACTCGTCCTTGTGTACATATGTATTTTTGATTATTTTGTCAGTAACATTTGTATGATTATTTTATTTGAAGTTGACGAGACTGCTGTTCATTTACAAGACTTGGAGGAAGGCCAGACCAGCGACTACATCAATGCAAACTACTTGCAGGTAAAGAACTGCTCTCTCTCTTTCTCTCTCTCTCTCTGTTTCTAACAATAGTCAGGTTCACACGAAGGGAGCTTAACTTTAAGTTTCGCTTGTAGTTTCAAAACTTTAAGTTATCTTGTAGTTTCAGACCATATAAACAGACTCGTAGTTTCAAAACTTTAAGTTTACTTGTAGTTCGAGAACCACCAGCGCTGTTAACGATGACCTCTCTGGTCATGTTAAATAACGAACGCTTGACTTGTAGTCTAAGAACAACGAGCGTCATTGTTTCGGGCCCATGTGAACCCTCGTTGTTGTTAATGAGCCATTGTTTTGTTAACTTAAAGTTTCGCTAACTTAAAGTTTCGAAACTACAAGTGCCATATGAACAAAGCTAATGTCTATATCCCTCTCTATGTCTTGTATCTCATTACGTCTCTATATGTTCCTCTCTCACCTTTCTCTCTCTCTCTCATTTATTTTGTTTGTCTCTGCCTTTTCTATCTCTCCATCTCTCTTTCTCCTTGCCTTATAGGCTTTTGCTTACGTGTACATGTATTTTTGTCATTGTGGTGGAGAATAAATGAACTTGAACTTGACTTTGAACTCCCTATTTCTCACTTCCTTTCTCTGTCTCTCTATCTCACTGTCTCTGTCTCTGTCAGGCCACCTAGTAATGAATCATCATCAGTTTATCACAATACTTTTGTTGATTATCGTTCTCAAATTAATTTGTCGTCATCTTATTTTTCAATAATTCACCATAGGGTCTCTACTCTATGAAGGAATACATCGCTACCCAGGGACCTGTACCAGACTCGGTCAATGATTTCTGGGAGATGGTGTTTGAGAATAAGAGTACAACCATTGCTATGATCACCGGACTGGTCGAAGGAGGAAAGGTAAACACAAATTGTAAAAAACGGAATAATAATATTTTAAAAATGTACTATGAACGTGGACTTTTATTATGAGTGCTTGTTGTTTAACCCATAAGCTGCCAAAACCTTGCACACTGATCTGCATAGAGATGATTCATAGGGGCCTACATGTGTAGTATGTAGCACGTGCTGTGTGCCAAAACCTTGTACACCATATAGCCTCCATAGCTTAATACAAGTAGGTACATGGAGGCAAATAAAGGGTTAAATGACCATTAATAAAGTTTGGATTAGATTGGTATATCTGTGTTGAAGAAGAACAGCGCATTATTTTTTCATTCACACTTTTGACCTCTTTTTTACTACCTATTTTTCTGTAAAGTTATTGGCAGAATAATTTTGCTCAGTGCATGCATTTTTCAAAATTACATCTCTATTCTCAAAATGATTCTTACATGTAGAATGTATTGTTATTTCACACCTGTTATCACTTTGCTTCATTTTGTAGTCATTAACCTACAGGGATCAGGTGGTTCCTGTATTAAGCCTGTGGGAAAAAGAGAATTCCGTAGTGAAGGGGGGAATTTTTTCCTATATTTTATTATGTTACATGTATATGTCATAATTATTGATATTTAAGACGTCAAGCCCTCAGTAAAAGCATTTTTGTCAACTAAAGAGCCAAACCTGTTTAATTATTACTGTAATTAGAATAGCTTAAAAAGGTACACTGAAGTAATACTAAGTGAGTATTGTAATCCTTTGTATATTTGATGGACTGATTTTGTTCGTCACATATAATAAAACATGAAATATATAACAATGCAAGGAAACGATATATCTCGACAGGATAGCCCATGAAAGCTTGCAATAAGCTTATTTTCAGTCGGGTCCTAAGATATATTTATTTACATATATTTCAGACCAAATGTGAGCACTACTGGCCAGATGACAATACACCGGTGAACTTTGGCAGTGTGACCGTCACCATGACACATACACAAGAAATGGAACACTGGGTAGTCAGGTCATTCATCTTGGAGAAGGTTAGACCCTCATTTTACCCCATCTGTACTACCACTTAGTTGAATAAAACTGATTTAAGTCAAGCACATATGAGTCGGTACAATGAAACTTGCCATAACAGCAGTTTCACCCTTAAGAAATCATTTGTGAATGATCTTTAACAGGGAGTAATTATGTTCCTGATGTGAAGAAGAAGATGACTGTAGTGATGCTGATTAACGAGGAGAAGAAAATAATGATAGCATCAGTAGTGATGATGATGGTGATGGTGATCGATGTTGATTCTGATGAAGAAGATGGTGACCATCATCATCATCATAAAGATGGTGATGTTGATTCTGATGAAGAAGATAATAGTGGTAAAAGTGATGATGATGATGATAATGATGTCAATATTTGTTATGATAAAGGAGATAGTAATGATGGTGTCAACAGAGTGGATCATAGTAATAATGATGTTGCTGATGATCATTATGATTGTGGTGATGGTGATGATGATGCGGGTAACAATGATAATGCTGGTAATAATGGTGGTGAGGGTGATAATGATAATGGTGATACAATTAATGGACCACTTTATTTCAACGATTATCATTGCTATGATATTCAGGGCCAGGTGCAGTTCGAGACTCGGCAATACGCCTTCAAGGGTTGGGTAGACCATGATGTACCCAGCAATGTACGTCCCATGATTGAATTCATCAGGACCATAGACGTAGCTCATAATGCTAACCTTGGACCCATCACTGTTCACTGCAGGTTAGTCATTTAGTGAATACTATAAGCCAGCACTTACATGAAAGTAGCTCAGGTCACAGATGACCTCAAGCATCCACAGGATTTCTAAACATAGAGGTGTCCTACTCCTTGCATTTTCGAATAATTGTTCTTAAAGTACCGTAGGCAGTCCATGAATATTTGTTCTTTCTTTAGAATACGTCCACCTGTGTACATGTATATGATAGAATGCTAATGAATAATGATTACATAACTTTTATAACCATGGATGGATTTCACAAGTTAATTGAATTCATCACCATTTCCATCAGCCAACAATCCTGATACCCTATCTGCTCCCAACAAGCATGATGCTAAACCATCCATCTCCCGAGATGCTTCCCACACTTCGTGATAAAGCTTCCTCAAGAACTGCTCTCAAACTTTTTTCATCAACTACCATGCACACATACTCTGCAATAAACAAATTTTCCAATACATGGATTGGTAGTTCCTGTGTGAAGCCTATGGGAAGGAGATAAATCAGTAGTCAGTGTTTAAACATAATAGTTGAATAATTTACCAGTTATTATACTTTATATATATTTGGCTGGGTCTGAAAGAGAACCGTTGTGGAAGTGGTAAAGAGAAGTGGATTGAGATGGATGGGTCATGTGCTCAGAAGGGAAGATGATGAATGTGAAAAGAGCATATGGGATCTGGAAGTGGGTGGATTAAGAAGAAAAGACAGACTGAAGATTACATGGAAAGATATGGTAAAGAGG
>CM046852.1:6943420-7220920 GCA_025618425.1 Heliocidaris tuberculata
AGTGGGGGCATGCTTTCCCTTCGCGGCCGAACGGAGCGAACGGGCCCCGCCCAGCTCGCGCCACGGCCACGGCGGGGATGCATGTCCCCACTACTTAATCAACTGCACTAGCGTCGAAAGTTTTTATCAATTAACCTGCAGCAGAGCTGCATTTATATATTTGGGCCAAGTAAAAATTATTTACCTATATGGATACTTGTATTGTGCTTTGGTATAATTGTCTAGAATGACGAGTTGCCTCGAATGATACCATAACGGTCCTGCACTGTATACATCCAGTGACTTTAAGTTGAATGATGCTGCCTGCATGCTGCGCATGCCGCGTATGTGCAGCTAGCCGGCCTGCTTCCTCGAGGGTTGCAAGCATAGTTGCAAGGCAGCGTACGTACGATCAAAAGTCGCATGCATAAACCTATGCGTGCCGCGCCGCATATCTGATCTGGCATGGCAGTACAGTACTTAGGCCTACTTTGCGACGGAGAATGAAACAATGGGTAATGAATAGGGCCTACGCAGTATCTTGCATGATCAGGTCGGCAGAATTTCTTGGGGGGGGGGGAACGCCAAGAAAGACGGCGCCAAGTAAAAAAAAAAAAAAAAAAAAAAAAAAAACCCGGCGCGAAAAGGGGGGGGGGGGGGGGGGGGTCCGGACCCCCGCGACCCCCCCCCCCCTGGATCCGCCTATGCCAATGTGACTTTGAAATCTATATCATGGTGAAGAGTAACTTGTTGTCAGTCCAGTGGTACCTCATTCATGATATTTCTGCAATGGGTGACTGAGCACCAAGGTTTTTAAAAGGTATTGTCCAAATCTCCTTGTTCCAAGGTTTGGGCTGATGCAACGGATGTGGGTCAAGACATATGAATGTGTTACTCTACCGGTAATCTCATTTTAAAAGTTATATTCTCTGTGCTACAATGCTTCATTTTTAAAAAAAGTGATCCAGTGTATCTAAGCTCTAAAATTACCTTTTTTCAATACATATGATAATCTTTAATTTAACAGCCTTCTAACTTCTTGTCTCGTGATGACTAAAAACTCTCTGCTCATTCGTCCATGGCACAATTTCACCTGCATTATAAGGTGCACACGATGTTTTTCGCGAATAGCACATGAACCCAAAGGTTTAAGGACTAAAAAGAAGAAAAAGAAGGATACATGTGTTGAGGATTACCAAGGTAGTAGATTTTCAAGAAAAAAGATAGCTTCCCAAATAAAATGATGCCCATTTTGAATGACTTAGTAAAAAGGCTTATACCTTAAAAGAGGGATGCGAATGAAGCCAAGATTGTGTTATCATGGCAAATAATAATAAATTTAGCTTGTAATAAGCCCTTTCTTGAGTTTGAGTTGACTTTACCATCTTTTCTATTCAAATGCACAAAATCAATTGAAAATAACTCAGCAATATTTTTTTCCAACTGAAGTAACTAATAATGCATAATTGGTTTGACCCACATTCGATGCTTCAGCCCAAACTTGGTAAAAGAGGATTTTCACGATACTTTTTGAAAAGCCTGCCGCTCAGTCATCTGTGGCAGCAAAGTTATGAATAAGGTATCATTACACAGAATGATTATAAGTGGCTCTTTACCACCGGCGTAAATCCGGTTCAAGGAGTGGGGGATATGATCGCAATATTGAGCGGAAATTTCCAAAGTCTGGGCTCACCGGTAATCAAGGCCTATTTCGGGGGGGGGGGGGGGCACCTACAACGGGAAAGATATAACATCTCTAAACATTGGCATATATACCCTACATTGTGATTACATTTATAGGGATTTCAATTATGTTCCTCTCTTACATGCTCTAATATAATTTACTTAAGCATCAAAGTTTGCAGTTGGGTTTTGCTGACCTACATATTAATGTGCGAGCGAGGGAAGCGAGCGGGCAATTTTTTAAGATCTGTGAGGCCGCATGGTGATCAATAACATCTTATAAAGAGGAAAAACCCAGTTCTGAAAGGTTTTTAAACACGGTCTCGGCCTGAGAGACTGAAAAGAGCTTCAATAAGTAACATAACTAAACACAACAAAAAAGTACCCCCCCCCCTTAATCAAAATGGCGTAACCTTTTAGCGAAAAGGTTTTGAGCAGAATAACTTGGCAGGAGTGCTCCTACACTTATTTGATTATTTGATTATTTGTAAAATTGAATGAAATGTTTCAAATTATGTACAATTTTCTTTATGAGAGAAAATAAAACTTTTGAAAACAAAAAAGGTCCCTTCAAATGATTAAGAGGCGGGGCCTAATGCCATTCGCATAATGATTTTCGCGCGTGCTGCTTTCCGTCTATTTTATAATACGTCTATGATCAGCCCTTTGGATCAGCCTAGAGCAGCGCGTTCCCCTTTCGCTGCTCCCCGCAGGTCCAGCTGGGCCTGTGTGGCGTGAGTGCATGGCAAATATCGCAGCTTTCACGCTAGACTTAAAACGCTATCAGTATCGTTTCCCTTAAAAACCCGCGGATTAATTCCCACCGCTTCTCCTGTGTGAAGGGAAGGGGACGCGTAGCTCCAGCTCAAGCCAGTGCAAGCTTTTTTAGGAGGGGGTTCGCACCTTAAATATATACATATTATTTATATATATATATATATATAATATATATATATGTATATATATATATATATATATATATATATATATATATATATACATATATATATATATTATATATATATATATATATATATATATATATATATATATATATATATATATATGTATATGTGTGTGTGTGTGTGTGTGTCTTTGTGTGCGCGCGCGCGGGCGCGAAGCGCGAAGTCCCTTGCGGCCGGGGTCCAGGGCCCGCTTAAGGGCCCTGGAAGCTCAGGGGTTTTAGATGCTCTCTGGTGCAATATCTGCCTTATTTCAGATATTTTACCCCAAATTTCTGACCAATACATCAGTGGCGCAAATCCATTTTGAAATTCGGGGGGGGGGGGTACATTCGCCTCCACAATTCTCTGACAAGCAAAAAGAAGAAGACAAAAAGTTATTCAAAAAGGTGGGGGGGGGGGGAAACATTCGCCTATCTTCAGAAAGTTCTCCCCTGGACTTGCGCCCATGCAATACATCACAAATAATTTTACTTCTAAAACTTTAAAATCATGGGGAGACCGGCTCTCATATGATTGTAGTTCATCACTTTATTGGATGTAAAAGTCGAACAAAGGAAAAGAATATACTAGTTACTTTTACTATATTACTTAGAGTCTACCGTAACTAACAGCCAGGGGCGTCGCTAGAACATTTTGAATGGGGGAGGGGGGGGGGGGGGTTGTGATACCCAAATTTGCCGACAAATTTTTAGGGTGTGATACCCAAATTTGCCGACAAAAATGCTGCACCCTAATGCCCCACACAAATAATAATAAAAGATAGTCGCAGATGGAGAGATCTTGATCATACGGGCCTATTTTTCGCAAGGAGGGGGTTGACGCCTTTTGCCCGTATATATCAACTTTTCAATTTCTAAATTTTTCCGAGCGAGCAAAGCGAGTGAGCAATTTTTGAAAACTTTTTAATAGTGAAAATGTACAGAAGTTACATACAGAACTTAATTAATCATTTGGGAACCTCGCTGCCCAAATATGTGGATATTATGGCACCTCGCTGCCCGAATATGAAGTGGTGATTGCCCGAAATATCAGAACTCTGAAAAACCTCGGGGTGGGGGAGGGGGGGGGGGGCGCTGCATCCCATTGACGAAAGGGACGCCTTTTGCCCTAATATCAATTTTTCAATTTCTAAATGTTTGCGAGCTAAGCGAGCGAGCAAATTTTTAAAAAAACTTTTCGTAGTGAAAATGTACAGAAGTTACATACACAAGTTACATAATATTATTATTATCTGAGCACCTTGCTTTCCAAATATTGGATATTCCAGCACCTCGCTGCCCAAATATAAATATCGGAACTTTGAAAATCCGCGGGGAGAGGGTGGGGGGCTACAGCCCATTGCCGAAAGGGGATGCCTTTTGCCCGAATATTAAAAGTCCAGTGTTCATGCGAGCGAGCGAAGCGAGCGAGCAAATTTTTAAAAAACTTTTCTTGGTGGAAATGTACTGAAGTTACATACACAAGTTACATAATATTATTAACTGGGAAACTTGCTTCCCAAAGATTTGGGTATTCCAGCACCTTTTTTGCTGCCCGAATATGAATATCGGAACTTTGAAAATCCGCGGGGTGGGGGAGGGGAGCTACAGCACCTTGATTGCCGAAAGGGGATGCCTTTTGCCCGAATGTTCAAGTTCCAGTTTTCTTGCGTGCGAGCGAAGCGAGCGCGCAAAAAAAATTGGCCAGTTCTTTTCTTCCCTTCCCTTTTCTTTAACTTCCTTTCTTTTGTTTCTTTTTTTTTTTCCTTTCCCTTTTCTTTTTTCTTTTTTTTTCTTCTTTCTCTTTTCTCCTTTTCCTTTTCTCTATCATCTTCCCTCTTTTTTTTCACTGAATGTTTGCAAATTTTCTTAGCTCTCTTCAACCACAAAAATTACTTCCCCCTTTTTTTTCCTAAGGGGGGGGGGGTTCGTGCGCACCCCGCGAACCCCTAGTTTGTACGGTACTCTAGCTCCAGCAAATTGTATCTTTTGCCCAGATTTAGGTGAGCCGAGTCACTCAGATCCACTCAGATCCAGCAAATTGTGTGGGTAAACACCGTGTGGTTGTGTGTGATAGTGATGACACAATTATGAACAGATGAGACAAATACGAAAATTCTTGGCCAGAGAGGAAAATGACATTGATTTATCTTCGTGTTTTTGTACCTTACTATCATTTCAACAAAAAATGAAACATATTGCAAAGTAGTTTATGATAAACAAATATATAATTTGCCAATTGGAAACAGAAATGGTAGAAATTGCTCTCTCCAGAGAGAGCGAGAGAGAGAGAGAGAGAGAGAGAGAGAGAGAGAGAGAGGTTCCCTAAAGCAGAATGATTTCAGAAAGCGGAAAAATGTTGCCAAGGTAACCCGCATAAAATACTGCATCATATCTGAGGCTTATGGAACTGATGACTAGAAACTTATGAAAATTAGACCAGGGCCCTCTTGCATAAAAATTTGCGATGAAATGCAACTCAAAAAAATAAACGCAACTCGATTTTCAACCAATCAGGATTTGGGACTTGCGTTTGATTTTTTGAGTTGCGTTTAATTGCAACTTTTTATGCAAGAGGGCCCAGGGCCTATGTCATATAAGCCAACTCATCAAATTTTACTCTTTCTCTTCTCTAGTCTCTCTCTCTCTCTCTCTCTCTCTCCCTCCCTCCTTACTCTTCTCTTTCATCTCCATTTCTTTCCTCTCTTTCTCTCCCTTTATGTCTAAGTCTACATACCACTCTCCATAGTGATAGACAGATAGAACAATCGCCCCCTAAACCCCCTCCTCCTCACGTTCGTCATACTTATGTAAATATTTTATGATTATTTTTATTCGAGGGGGTTTTTCTACCCATCCCCCCCCCCACAAATGTTCTGGACAATACTGGATTTGCCTCTATCTCGCTAGCTCCCATTTCACATCTTCCTAAGTTCCCTTTCATGCTAGCTCTTATCTGGTATTTTCTTGCGCACTCTTCTTCTTCAGACGGTGCATAATGCTTGTTTTGAAGCTGGGCACACCGAAACATTTTAACATACGAGAAATCTGAATATTTTTTATAAACGTTTTGAATTGTGATTTCAACAGCGAATGCAGGCCTTTAGGCCATAGCAAGGGGTCTTATGATGAATGTGTATGTAGCATGAGGTACATGTCGTTGTTTGAAAGGGGGGGGGGCTGGGTAGAAAAGAAGAGCCAGCATGAGAATCGGGAGAGAGGGGGGGGGGGGAATGCTATCCTTGTCATTACGTTTTAAATTATTTGCGCTTTCTGATAAAATAACTTTCTTTGTTCATGTTATTGTCTTCTTTTTTTTCTTTTTTTTTACCCCAATGAGAGTGTCTTTTGTTTCCTCGATTCGTGCTTAAGAGCAATAAGCAATTAATTTTATTCTACTAGATTTCTGAAATCTTTTCTAATCAGCAAATTTTACTGCCATGAACAATTTCAATTTAATTAAATGCACATTGATGGCGGGATATGACTTTCGTATCTATTATATCATTCATTTAAAAAAAAAAATTGCACAAAGGTTCAGATTATTAGCGCTAAACCTTCTTATTCCGGACATTAAATGGAGTCTCTCACTTCGTAAGAACTCATTGCATTTGTGAACGCTTTTATAGAATCTAACGGATTATACCCCTGTATGCAGTGGCGGCACCAAAGGGGGGGGGGGCATGAGGGGGGCATTTGCCCCCCAGTCTGAAGCTTTGCCCCCCCAGTTGCCCCCCCCCCAATAATTTTCGGAGTGAAAAAAAAAAGGGTGGAAAATGAAAAAGAAAAGAAAAGGAAAGAAAAAAGTGAAAAAGGAATGGAGAAAAGAAGGAAAAAAAAAAAATGGAAACTTGGAAAGCAGTGGCGGCATCAAGTTGGGGGGGGGGGGCATGGGGCAAATTTGTTCGCTCAGCTCGTGTAAATATCCTCATATTTGGGTAGTTTTATAGCCGAATAATTTCTGTACATTTCCACTATAATAGTGTCAAAATATTTGCTCGCTCGCTTCGCTCGCTCGCAATACAGGCCTATAACTCCCACCACATAATCAGGCCGTGAGATGATCAAATGTCCTCATATTGGGGTAGTTTTATAGCCAAATAATCATTTCTGTACATTTTCACCACAAAAAGTTTCAAAATTTTTGCCCGTTCGCAATGTATAACTACCACCTTATTATCGGGCAGCAAGATGCTCAAATGTCCTCATATCTGGGTAGTTTCATAGCCGAATATAATTTCTGTACATTTTCACGACAAAAAGTGTTCGCATTAAATAACTACCACCTCATAATCGGGTAGCAAGATGCTCAAATGTCCTCATGCATATTGGAGTAGTTTTATAGCCGAATATGTAATTTCTGTACATTTTTACTACGAAAAATGTCAAAATTTTTGCTCGCTCGCTTCGCTCGCTCGCAGTATATATCTAACACCTCTTTATAATCGGGCAGTTCAGCTAGATGCTCAAAATGTCCTCGTATCTGGGTAGGTTTATAGCCGAATATTCTGTACATTTTCACCACAAAAAGTGTCAATTTTTTTTTTGTCCGCCCTTGCCCCCCAACATTTTCTTTTACCCCCCATTTGCCCCCCCCCCCCCCACTTTAAAAATCCTGGTGCCGCCACTGCCTGTATGTTGTTTCTGAATTTTTCTTACAATACATATTTAGGTCAAACACAACCAAGGGCGTCAACAGCTTCTGAAAAGTGTGTGGGGGGGGGGGGCACTGAGCGAGGGAGGTGTGGAAGGGGGATGCCCTCCCTCCCACGGTAGGGAATTTTTGAAGTTTTGCCATCGACGTAACGTACGTAAGCAGCACACGCAGCATAGCGCAAGCTTACCGTAAGGCCAAGCTTGCGCTAAGCTTATGCTGCGTACGCAGGACCTATGCGCAGGACTGCACCCGATAGCGCTGCGCAAGGCCTATAATTAGGCCCAGGCCCCCTCAGGCCTTGCGCGGCGCGGCGGCCGGTGTCGTAGTCGATTTGTTCCGGGTTCCGGGGGAACGAAAGGACTAGTCAATTCGTTCCAGTGGATTCAAGCAAGTGACCATGATGACTGCATATCGCTTTTGGCTGATATGTAAAGAAAGCCGCCGTTTGATTCCGACATTAGCCAACAATTTCTGGGTACATTTTGATTATCAATGTTGGTAAAATATGTTGAAAATATATTTTTATTTTTATTTTGTCTTTTCAATATCAATAGGTGTATGACATTAAATTTAATTCCATATTGTAGCCTCTTACATCTTCAAAGGGGCACACAATTTAAACCTATAACAAAATATATCAACAGGTACACTCTACCAAGGAGTTATTACTCTACTACTAATTACTAGACTAAAGGTGGATCCAATCGGCGGGTAAAAATTCAGAATCTTGGTTCCGGAGGATCCAATCGCCTGCCCGGAACCAATCGCCTATGACACCGGCTATAGGCGCGAGATCTAGAATAAAATTTGCAACTCGATCGCGCCATGTCAGTGCTGCATGGCGAGGGAAGAGGATTGGGATGATTTCAACAAGGCAACAAATGTCAACAGGGGCGGTTGAACATTTATATTTGAGTATTTCTCAAACTCAAGGCATGCAAAAGAACAAGATGGAAGTGCTTTTCAGGTTTTTAGTAATGGGTTTGAACCCCAAAAGTGGAGGGGGGGGGACAAATGATATGATGTCCCCCCCCCCCCACTTTTAAAAGTGTGGGGGGACATGTCCCCCCAGTCCCCCACCTGTTTACGCCCTTGAACACAACAGTCAAGCTTACAATGCTAACGTGACGAGCAATGACAATTACCGTTAATCAATACATCCCACTGAACTTCGAACGGTGTGACGCCCATAATTATACTGTGTGAGGCCCGCATACTACTTTTATATCACGTACATGATTCTTGATATGATTCTTAGAAGAGAAGGCGCAGAAATAGTATATTGACTGGAAAAATTGAGGGAACGAGAAGCAAAGGGAGACAGCTTATTAATTACAAGGACCCATTCAAAAGGATGACTGGCAAAAATATGTAGTGCCAGCATGCATGTTACAGATAACAAGAGATAGAACTACATGGAGAGCCATGAAATAAGGAACAGGCACCTAGCAAGCGACTGTTTTTGAGTTCTATCAACGTGGACGTTTCAACATAACTTGTGCATTGGTGTCAACAGGACTTTCCTACAGATTCGGTCAGCAAAGCGTCCTCTGACTTTAGCCGTCTAAGAGGTATCTATATTTTGAGGATTAATATCTGTACTGAACTGTCAAACTGTGGGCAGAGACTACTTTCCAGAGTTGTCCTCGAGGCCTGCAGGGGCACTGCGAGACGAAGATCAGGGGGAAAACTTATGATTACGTTCAAGTTCATATTCGGTCTCGGGGTCGAGACCAAGACACAAGACCAAGACAATGAAAACTTTAATATTTTTTAAATATATAAATATAAATAAATAAATATATATATATATATATATATATATATTATATACACTGTAAAAAATTTGTTTAGTTTCTAAACACTTTTCTGTGACAGATTTAAAACACTGCGACGTGTTTATATATTGTACGGGTTTGAGAGCTAAACCCATGTGTTTAAGAGCTAAACACATGTGCCTATTTTTTTTCATCTTTCAGCACGCCTTAGGTGTTTACTAGATGAACATGTTTACCTTTTTAAATGGTTCTAATGTATAGGCTAAACACCAAATGTTTACAAAATAATCATTTGGTGTTTACAGCTGTTTAAATACTAAACAGTGTGTGTGATTATGGTGTAAACATTTGGCGTTTAGCCTATACATTAGAACCATTTAAAAGGTAAGCATGTTTATCTAATAAACACCTAGGCGTGATGAAAATAAGCACAGAATGTGTTTAGCTCTTAACTTAGCTACAATATATAAACACGTGGTTTTTACACCATAATCACACACACTGTTTAGTATTTAAACAGGTGTAAACACTAAATGATTAAGGTGTAAACATTTGGTGTTTAGCCTATACATTGGAACCATTTAAAAGGTAAACATGTTTATCTAGTAAACACCTAAGGCGTGCTGAAAGATGAAAAAAATAGGCACATGTTTTTAGCTCTTAAACACATGTGTTTAGCTCTTAAACACATGTGTTTAGCTCTTAAACACATGTGTTTAGCTCTTAAACACATGTGTTTAGCTCTTAAACACATGTGTTTAGCTCTTAAACACATGTGTTTAGCTCTTAAACCCGTACAATATATAAACACGTCGCAGTGTTTTAAATCTGTCACAGAAATAAACATGTCACATGTCGCATTCTTTTTACAGTGTATATGGTTGCATATACCGGCCTATCCAATTCCTGGGGGGGGGGGGCACTCGACCCCAAAAGTAGTAGATATATGCCACTGAAAAGACAAAAAAAAAAGTTAGGGGGCTTCAGAACTAGCGTATCATGAAAAGGATGGTCGTCGGAATCACTAACAGTTTGGATAAAAGGGGGTCTTTCGAACTGGATTACAATACAAATATGATGTTACGGAACTGGTTATTATTGAAATAATTATCATCGGAACTAAGTTTTTGTTCGTTTTGTTTTTGTTGTTGTTTTTTTTTTTGGGGGGGGGGATGAAGTCTGCTTGTCTTGGAACGGTTTTCTCTCTTCTTTTTCTTAACAAGAAAAAAGTGGTATGCTTTGGAACTGAAATTTGAATGTAAAGATAGGGGTCTTCTCCGCGGCACATACCCACCGCACACTATATACTGAGTACCCCCTCCCGATGGGGGGGGGGGGGGGGATCCAATTGTCCCTAAAATGGCGCACACTAAAAACAACATTTATCTTTGCAGGTAATGCAAAGTATTGATAAATGGTGAAGGGGTTAAATTTTGATTCCCTTTATAATGTTTGACACGATTTATGGACGTGAAACACACTCTCATAACGTTAGCGTTTGAACATGACCTGCATTTTTGAGAAATGCCATGTTTTGTTGTGACACGTTATCCATCACCGTTAAATTTCTTCCGTTTATGAATACTTTACGGATGCAGATGTTAAATATCAACAACAACAACAAAAAAAAGAAGAAGAAGAAGATAATTCACAGAGGTGAAAAAGAGTATCTAAAGAGGAAACAGTAAACACTTAGTTGACTTACATATATATCTCGTCCTCTTACGGTTTTTAGAATAATTTTTGGTTTTAGACCTACGTAGCAGGAGAAACACATTTTCACAAATTCATATAATTCATATAACCCTGATGTAGTCCTTTTCTTCAGAGAAAAAGGAACCAAAAAATGGGAAACATACAAAGAATAGCAAACGCTTCGCAGTTTACCTCATACCTATCAAAATGGAGCTTTCTCGTTACACACTACTTTTGAAAGAATGATAAAAAAATATTGATCAATAGGATCTGGACGTAAAATTTTGAAGACGAAGTCCACTTTGTAAAGAAAACAAAATGATCTAAGTCCAACTCCTGTATAAAGATCGTCTGTTGTAGTTGAAATGTAACTTCGAAAAAGTCAAGAAAAAATTATCGCGGCTACTTTCGGGAGGTTGACCTATAAGCCTAAGGGCAGCTGCATCTCCCTTTGGTATCGGGTCAGGATTATGAAATTCCTTATTGGTTTATTTCTTGCATTTCAAAAAATGTTTTGAAAGGTCACTGGGGTCGACTGGGGTCATTTTCCTGGGGGTCTCTGCGATTGTGTTTAGAAAAATATGAAAAGTTTGCTTGCCTTATTTGCTTCATCATATATATTTTCAATCTTATGAAAAATTTACCTCCGTTGAATATGAGGTTGAGTTACAGAAAAGGTGGTTTTGTAGGCCTATCGAGCTGTAATCTTTTCATGTCCTTTTCATGTGCTTAATGTCTAGCTTATGGTTAAAGAACCAAATCTTGGTTGTTTTTGTTTACTATTGTACGCTTTCATGTATTACGTCAGTAAGGTACATTCTTACTGTGTTCTTGTGTATATTATTCGATTGTACGGGAGTTTTGATTCTCATGCAACCCATCTTCCAGCTGAAAGCAAAACAGATTCCACATACGACAAAATGATTTTTTTTTGTAAATGCTACAACATTCTTTCAATACTACATTTATTGCCTTCATATATTTTGTATAACCTTAAAATTTTCATTAGCCTTTGTAGGAATGATTTTTAGGAATATTCATACCGTTAGTAAGGTACATTCTTACTGTGTTATTATGTATATCGTTCGACCGTACGGGAGTTTTGATTCTCATGCAACCCATGTTCCAGCTGAAAGCAAAACAGATTCCACATACGACAAAATGATTTTTTTTGTAAATGCTACAACGTTCTTTCAATACTACATTTATTGCCTTCATATATTTTGTATAACCTTAAAATTTTCATTAGCCTTTGTAGGAATGATTTTTAGGAATATTCATACCGTTAGTAAGGTACATTCTTACTGTGTTATTATGTATATCGTTCGACCGTACGGGAGTTTTGATTTTCATGCAACCCATGTTCCAGCTGAAAGCAAAACAGATTCCACAAACGACAAAATGATTTTTTTGTAAATGGTACAACGTTCTTTCAATACTCCATTTATTACATTCATGTATTTTTCATTAACCTTTGTAGGAACGATTTTTAGGAATGTTCATACCGATAGCGGGAGAGTACACTCATACATTACACAGGTGTAGGATGGTGTATTGTATCCAATACTTGCCACAAGGGCTTACTCTAATATGCCAGTTAATGTATTTGCTAATATATATGTCAAAGTCACGGAGAGAATGCTCTATTATGGCTTTTAAAGATACGCGCATAAATTTCCTTTCTCTGAATGTGAGAGGTCTGAGATCAGGGTTTCGGAGACAAAAAGTTTTTGGATGGTATTACAGGAAAAGTAAGCCGACATTGTTTTCCTACAAGAAACTTTTAGTTCCGAAGATATAGAAAGCAGCTGGCAGCGAGGTATTTTTTTCTCATGGGTCCTCTCATAGCTGCGGGGTTATGATACTTATGAATTCAAAGCTTGATTTTGAAATTGTTTCCAAAAACATCTCAGAAGATGGTAGATATTTGATTTTAAGAATTGTTATAGACGGAAATGAACTTATTATATGCAACGTATATGCACCTACTGCAGATAAAAGAATTGAGCAAAAAAATCTTTTATGAAAATTTATTCAGTACTTTAAAGTCGTTTGATGATCTAGCGATGTCCCCGATAATATTCGGTGGCGACTTTAACGTGATTATGAATTCCAAATGTAGACAGGCAAGGTGGACATCCCCATTCATCGCCGGTAATAATCAACCAACTGCAAAAAATGCAAAACGATTTAGACTCCACTGACATATGGCGCATACGTAACCCCTCCGCACGCAAATATACGTGGAAACAAATGCGGCCTTTAATCCAGAGCTGACTGGATATCTGGTTTGTCTCCGAAATCCTACAAGATTACATAAGTAAGGTTGATATAATACCGGTGGTAGATTCGGATCATCTAGCTATTATTTTAGAATTTAAAGTGCAAAGAGGAAGAAGATGTGGTGCTATGAACTGGAAGTTCAACAATAGCCTATGTGATGATGAGTTTTTTTGCAGTGAAATGTCAAAAAATCTTGACTTGTGGATTAAGGAGATTTCACAATTTGATGATTTAAGAATAGGATGGGAATATTTAAAGTATAATATCCGTCTGTTTTCACGAACATACAGTATTAAAAAGGCACGGGAAAATAGAGAGAGGCGAAAAGAGTTGGAAAGAAAACTGAAAAGACTGCAATTCCTTCCAGAGTCTGAAGGTGAAAGATATATGTGGAGGAATATAATCAAATTCAAAATGAATACGAGTCTTATTTAGACTACGTAACAAAAGGTCTTAAGGTCTAGGGCAAACTGGGTGGAGCATGGTGAGAAAAATACAAAGTTCTTTTTTAATTTAGAAAAAGTCCACAAAAATAAATCATCAATTTTTATGCTGAAACAAGGTAATGACATTTTTACTGACGAAAAATACATTAATTCCAAAATAAAATTATTTTAAACAGAACTATATAGGAAGCCTAATATTTGCCCTATTCAGAACTCTTCGTTTCTAGAACAAGAAAATATTCCAAAGTTATCTTCAGACTCTAGGAGAAAATGTGATTTGCCTTTAACATTAGGACAATGTACATCGTCCTTATTTGTTATGTCAAAAAACAAGTCACCCGGGAACGACGGTATTACAGTTGAGTTTTACTGTAAATTCTGGAATCAGATTGGTCAGCTTTTAGTAGATAATCTCAATTATAGCTTCGAAAAGGGTCAACTTTCAAGTTCACAAAGGCAAGGTTTGATAACACTGATATCTAAAAAAGGAAAGGACAAAATGTTAATTGAAAATTATCGGCCAATTACACTAGTGAATGTCGATTTGAAAATTGGATCTAAAGCACTCGCGGAAAGATTGAAGAAAGTTTTACCCAATTTGATTCACCCTGATCAAATAGCTTTTTTGAAGGACAGATATATTGGAGAAGCTGTCCGGACAGTGAAAGACGTTCTTTTCTTTTCCAAATTGACAAATATTCCGGGCATTCTGTTAAGCCAAGATTTTCAAAAGGCATTTGATTCGCTCGATCATTCCTTTTTGTTAAATGTGCTCCGATCCTTTAACTTCGGTGAGTGTTTTTGTAACTATATTAGGGTTTTATGTACAAATTTAGAAAGTTGTGTGATGAATCGGGGTGTCTCATCGGGCTATTTTCCGGTTGAAAGGGGGGTGCGACAGGGTGACCCATTGTCCCCGTATTTATTTGTTTTAGCGATAGAAACGCTTGCTATCAATATTCGTAAAAATAAGGCAATACATGGTTTGAAAATAACAGATAATGTAGAATTGAAAACGTCACTCTACGCGGATGACATAACAGTTTTCCTTTCGGATAATTTTTCACTTGGCCATCTCTTAACTACTTTGGAGAGATTCCGACAGGAATCATCACTATCTATTAATATTACCAAAACAAAGGCAATGTGGATAGGGGCTGCTAGAGATAATCAACATTCACTAGAGAATATTCAGTTTGAGAAGTCCCTGACTATTCTCGGCGTCGACATATCTTACTCACCTAATATCTTTTCTTTACAATTGCAAAGAATTCTTGAGAAAATTAAAGGGCAATTGAATTTATGGAGACTTCGCAACTTATCTTTAATTGGTAAAATACAAATTGTCAAAACATTTGCTTTCTCACAATTACTGTACCTTGCAAGCATGTTTAAAATTCCTGATGGGTATATTAAGGAAGTAAATAAGTTAGTTTTCGGGTTCATCTGGAACGGCCCAGACAGGATCAAACGGGAAGTAATGGTTAAACAGTATGAAGATGGGGGACTGAAATGCTATGTCTAAAGTCTATTACAAGTTCAAAAAGTGAAGTGGATGAATACAATTTTTACGTCGAGTTCAAAAGGATGGAAAGCTATTCTTCTCACTTTGCTGCAAAATGTAGGGGGAGACTTTATTTTTTATTGTAACTATGATTTTAAAAGTCTAAACCTAGTAATTCCCGAATGGTATAAAGAAGTTATGATTACTTGGAGTATAGTGATTCAGAAAAACATTCAAATATCAAATCAAATAATTTGGAATAATAAATGTATATTACAAGGCGGAAAATCAATTTTTATGTCTAGTATAAAAGAAAAGGGATTTGTAAAGGTGGTGCATATGTTAGACGAATTTGGAAGACCATTATGTTGGAAAGACGCCAAAGGAAAGGGATTAACATTTGTAGAATATTTTGTACTTCTTGATTGTTACAAGAAAATGCCACCGGCATGGAATTCCTTTTTTCTTCTTCAAAACTTTCATTATCTTGTCAATCCAATAGGACCAATTCCAACCGTTACTATCGATGGCATTCTTAGGGAAGCAGTGGATATACCAAAGAAATTATATTACTAATTTTTTCTGGAGGAAAATAATCCATCAACATCAAATTTATTCATACGTCTAAATGAACCTTATGGTTTCCATCATCAACAAATAACAGAATTACTAAAACTTCCTTTTCGTATTACTATAGATACAAAGCTACGAGCTTTACAATTTAAAATCCTTAATGATTTGATCCCTACTAAAGTTTGGCTCATACCGTATTCACAAAGTAACAGATACGAAATGTTTATTTTGCGAAAGGTAACCCGAAACTCTGGTAGACCTTTTCTTTTCCTGTCATGTCGTTAACAAATTCTGGAATGATCTTGGCACCCTTTTTGCAGAATTTGATCTCCCAATTTTTCTTATAGAATATAAAGTTCTTTGTGGTATTTATGAGCCCCAAAAGTCTAGAAATATTTACCTTTCAAATTTTTTGCTACTTCTAGGTAAACAATATATTTTTAGATGTCGGTGCGGTGATACAAAGCTTACTCTCAGCCACTTTTGTAATTATCTTTTGTCGTTTGAATCTGTTGAACATTACATTGCACAAAGGAAAGGCAAATTAGCTATGCATGCTGGTAAATGGACCAGCATTTTGAATATTATGATGGGTCAATAAGAACAAGAGGTTGTTTGTTTTAATTTGTTATAATATTCCATTTACGGCCAGGTGCCTGCTCTCTATGTCATTTTTTGTTTGTTTCTGGTATACATCGTTTATTTTTTATTTTTTGTTGTTTTTGTAATCTTACATAATTTCTAGTCCAGAAATTGACTAGTCAGTCGTGGTTGATTTTCTATGTATGTTAGACATGACTTGTGTACACCAACGTCATTTATATTTTATTATATGATCCGTCATACTGTTGAGGTTATGTTATGTTTCATTTGAAATGCAAAGGATCAATAAAGCAAGAATTACAAAAAAAAAAAAAAATGAATAAATAAATAACCTTGATGTAGGCCTATTACGCGCCTTTTTGTATACAAAAGTTAAACATTTTGTCTTTTTCTTAATGGAAGAGAGTGCAATTCAATTCAATAATCACTTTTTGATTACATGTCGATATATTTCCATCTCTTTCAATAACCAGGTGATCTAGAGACAAGCAGCAATGGGCCAGCCAAATAAGCTTCATCGTTGTATGGTGTTTCTAGTCAACTTTGCCGTCCGTTTCTTTCGGTTTGGCTTCACCAAATCCTACGGCTTCCTCATTCCTTTTCTAGCCTACCAACTCGATACAAGCAACGCTGCCACAGGTTTTATCGTTACTCTTCACAACGCATCAGGGTGTCTCGCCTGTGAGTGTAGACTAGACATGGTAGATGAGTGCTACAAATCCGTTCCGAGGAGTGCGGGTAGTTGGGGGGGGGGGGGGTACTGATTGCAATCAGACGCCTAGATTGCACTGGCGGGGAAAAAACAGTGGTAATTGAGATGGACGTGAATTTTGAAAAAAAAAAGGAAATTGGATTCATTTTAGGACGTTCCAAACACAATTTTAGTATATTCATTTTAAAGAGAAATTTTAACTTCTATAAGAGTCACTTATATGAATTTTAAAACATTTTCAAACAACTGATCGATTTCAATTTTTTTTTCTTGAAAAGTTATATAATCCTCGAGAATCTCTACCTGTTACCGTGGTGTTATCCTGGTAAGATTTGGTGTGAAAAGTGTATCATTCTCCCCCTTTTTTATACAGGCTATCAACAAATGTTGAGAGAAAGATAACGGCTCGCCATATTAGGTATTTTTCTCTCACTCCCCCCCCCCCCCCCGCTTTTTCGCTCTCGCTTTTTTTTATTATTTTTTTTAGTTGGCTTTTTTTTTTGGGGGGGGGCCGCCCCCTGGCTACGCGCCTCTATGCAGTCATTATACAATTCAACGCTCAACCACAACACTGTTTCTGTGGACCCTCCCCCCTCCCATTGCTAGCCCCTATTGGCATAAATAAATCCGGGCTGCGAAATTCATAATCAAAATGCGTCGAAAAGCAATCAATAAAAGTAGATTCGGTTCAATAAGCAAGCAACCCAATTTTGATTGACAGTCACAGCAATATAAAGAAAATGGATTTGGGCTTCCGGGTACACTCGCTCAACATGAAAGACCCGCGTAGGAAAAGGTATGCCAATGGCAATTGTTAAAAGTGCCAAAGGGTCATGAGATCGACCCAAATAATTCTGACTAGTAGACCTGACGTTTTGATGAAATTTATACGCAGGATATGAATTGAACACACTATGATTGCAGGGCCCTCATGGAGAAAATTATGTAATACTGAAGAAGCTACCTTGGGTAAACAAGACATGTTATTATCATGATTATTATCATTATTATCGATTTGTCCACAACCTAATGTTTAGTTGGTAAATGAGAAGTAACCGCATCGTAATAATCGTAAGTCTATGGCAAACCATGTACTGAAGAGTTACAATTGATCGTAAGATTGATTGTATCTCTTTATATTACAGGCCCCAGGGGCCCGTTGCACAAAACTTGCGTTTGAACGCAACTCAGGAAAATCAAACTCAACTTTATTTTCATCCAATCAAAAGTGCGCATTAAGGACTTGTGTTTGATTTTTAGGAGTTGCGATTAAACGCAAGTTTTGTGCAACGGGCCCCAGCACAGACATTTTTTTTCAACATAGTCAATGCATCGTGACGTCATCTAGGCGACATTTTGTAAAATTCCGACAAATGCTATATCGCTGCAATAAAAACTCATAACATAACCATATTTGGCATGATGCAAGTTAATTTCAAGAGAAGTAAATTATACATAATGTACGCGCGCTTTGGTGAAGATGAGCGCGCGCAAAATTTGAAAAATTTCAAAATGCTCGAAATGGTCTGGCAGGCCATTTAGAACATGGCAGGAACATTTTCGAGGTCACGACCTCATCATGATGGCATCAAGGCGTGATTTTGTCATTTTCCTTGGCAAAAAGGCTCTAACTTCTGTCTGCAAGGTGCTTACACTGTATCAAATATACATATATTTAACTAATTCAGAAATTCAAATTATGCTGTATATTTAAAAAATCCCAACATTTTGAGATAGAGGTTATTTCTACCCACAATTATTGTTCGCACAATATCTAAAAAACGGCTTATTCAAATATACTCAAATTTTGCACAATGGTAGATATATACGGTTATTATCTCGGCATGGAAAGTTTTTCAACATAGTCAATGTATTGTGACGTCATTTAGGCGCCATTTTGTAAAATTCTGACATTTGCTATATCTCTGCAATAAAAAGTCATAATATAACCATATTTTGGTGCTGTAGCTAAAAAGTAGTTAAAGATTAGTTAGAGATTTTTGGAGTAAAAAAGAGACCCCAAAACGTTGAGGATTTTTTTTTTTTTTTTTTTTTTTTTTTTGCTTGACAGATATTTTTGGAGTTAAAAAGAGAAAAGAGACCCCAAAACGGTGAGGACCTTTTTTTTTTTTTTTTTTTTTTTTTGCTCACAGCATTCCCAGTAACAAAATCGTTCCCAGGCTCCTGGCGTGCGCATGCGTGCGTCGTGAAGATGCGCGCTTGCAAAATTTGAAACATTTCAAAATGGTCTGGCAGGCAACATGACATTACAACATTTTCGAGGTTATGACTCCATCATGACGTCATCAAAATGTGATTTTGACATTTTCCTTGGCAAAAAAGGCTCTCAATTTATTCTGCAAGGCGCTTACACCGTATCGAAAATACATATAACTTAGAAATTCAACTTATGCAGTATATTCTTAAAATCCCGACATTTTGTCAGTTTTTATTTCTGCCCATTTTTTAAAAATGAATAATATCTAAAACACGGCTTCTTCAAAATGTACTCAAATTTTTGCACAGTGGTAGATAGGGTCACTGTCTCTTTTGCTACATTTGCTTTATCTTTACAATAGAAATTAAGTCATATCGAAGCATATTTGGCATTATGAAAGTAAATTACTTAAGAAATCAGTTCAATAGGGTGGTGAGTGCAGTCGTACGAGTGCGACAGTGACTTTGCGCGTGCGTGATACATGTATTTTAAAATGCTCAAAATGGTTTAGGATCACTTTTAGGCATAAAATTTCATTAAGGGTTTGGGTTATATTTTGCATTACACACGTGCCCACGAACATGTGAAAATGTAAAAAATGGTTTAGAAGTGATTCTAAAGGTGTTTTCATGCTATTTTGAACACTTTAAAACACTTAATCATTGCCTTGACTGACCATGGAAAATTATCGAGGGGGGGGGGGGGCGGCGGATAGAGATAGAGGTTAGCTGACACCCTCTGCTGTCTTATGAATCAATTTTTATTTGGTTTATCTTTTAACCCTTTCAAGACAATTGACCACATTTTGTGGTTTGGCTCATTAACTTTTGATTCAGAGCTCTAAAAAAATATACCAGATGCATGAGTAGAAAGAGCAAAAATTTCTGCACACACTAATGAATTTTTGTTTCATGACCATATTGCGTTCGATGCCAGGGATTGTTAAAACAAGAATAAGCTTTAAAATCCTTAAATTGGCAACACAATGAGAGCTTCAAAATCATTGTATTTCATCAAAATTGGCAATTTTTTCAACTTTTGGACAAAAATCTTTAACCATGTGTATTGTTTTCCAAAACATTACACCTCATTAGAACCATGTAGCACTAAAAGAAAAATATTATTGTTGCCAATTTGAAGAACGAAATGTGATCAATTTAGCCCTAAAATAATTCCTGTCCTGAAAGGGTTAAAAGGTTGGTTCTGTTTCCATTTAGGTTCTGCTATAAAAGTCCGCCAGTTTCAATAGTGCTATCTTATTAACCCTTTCAGGACAGGAATTATTTAAGGAGTAAATTGATCACATTTTGTTCTTCAAATTGGCAACAGTAATATTTTTCTTTTAGTGCTACATGGTTCTAACAAAATGCAATGTCTTTGAAAACAAAATACATCATTAGAAACTTAGTCAAAAGTTGAAAAAAATGCCAATTTTGTTAAAAAACAGTGATTTTGAACCTCTCAATGTGTTGCCAATTTAAGGATTTTGAAGCTTATTCTCCTTTTTAAAATTCCTGGCATCAAATGCAATATGGTCAGGCAACAAAAATGGACACAATGTGTGTAGAAATTTTTGCTCATTCTACTCATGCATCTGGTATATTTTTTAAGGCTCTGAATCAAAAGTTATTGATCCAAACCACAAAATGTGGTCAATTGTCTCGAAAGGGACATTCCGTGAATGCCTCTACAGACTGTGTGAAGGGGTTTCAAAGTCAATACGAGCCAAAAGAAATACATTCATATAGAACCGGCGCTTGCTTATGTGAAATCGCTTCATCTCGTCACCCCACCGGCAACGTGCCAAGTTTCAAGATCAAATATGCGGACTGCTGCAGTAACAGTGGAAATATACTAAGAGTAGTAGTAGTCGTAGTAGACAGATATCATGGAAGTAGTCATGAAGTTGATGTGGAAAACTTGTAGGAAGTATCTGCAATATGATAATAAAACAGTACTAAGAAAACGGACAATATACAATCATTGATCGTACCATCTACACACATCTTACAGTCATCATTCACACATATACATATTCTCATACTCTTAAAAAATTAAGTTGAATTCTGGTCATGCAATTACAATGTGAAAGAAACTTCTTAAAAGCAGTTTAGAAAGGCTGATGATACAGGAAACGAGACTTGGTGTACACTACAAGGCAGGGGCGGATCCAGGATTTTGGAAAAGGGGGTGGTGGGAGGGCACACAAATGCAGGATTGTCAACTTTTTCTCCAGCCCAACAAAAGTCACTCAATGGGGGGGGGGCGGTTATGGGGTCCAGTCCCCCCTATAATTCTCTGACAAGCAAAAAAAAAAAAAAAAAAAAAAAAAAAAAAAAAAAAAAAAAAAAAAAAAAAAAAAAAAAGGTTTTCAGTTCTTAAGGGGGGGGGGGCACGGGCCGGGATATATTGCCCCCCCTCCCTAAATCCGCCACTGCTACAAGGTTTTGAAATCAAACTGATGAACAATTGACTCCGTTTCACATGCACTGCACACAGAAATGTGAACATGAGACTACACACAATTATGTGGCATGAATGTTCGACCCGAACACTTCACCTACTGCTCTTTATGGAAGAGCAAACCCTTTTTCAGGGGACATTTCTACTGTGATATTCTTCCAAACTGCTATAAAAAGATAGAGCAAGCTTGCAAGTCATGTTTCACCTTTACCAGAACTCACATTCAGGGGAGCGTTTCATGAAAGGAAGTTGTCGGATATTTCATCCGACAACTGTTATAAGCTACTGAAATCCTTGCATCTGATTGGCTGAGAGCAAATTTGTCGGATAAAATATCTGACAAGTCCTTTCATGAAACGCCCCCCCCCCAGGTTTCTAAACTTACTAGAACAAGTTACTGATTATTGTGTCCCTTCTTTTCAATTTTCTTTCATTCATATATTTTAGGCCTATTGCTCTGCATGCCGAAAAAAAAGGAAGAAAAAAAAAAAAAAAAAAGAGAGAACAGAAATCGCATGGCGACTGATATTTTGTAGGTAAGCACCTCCATAAATTCATATGAAGAACATTTCCATGATTTTATGAAGCGCTCCCTATACTGAATTTGCGGAGGAGTGGGGTTGTTTTATTTCTGTTCAATTTTCAATTTTTTCATTTTGGGGCCTTTAAGGGGGAAAGGATGTTGAGTACTTCTCTGGTATCATCTTACAACGCAAACACTATGCCGAATGATCTTGTTCAATGTCAATAGACTCATGTTTTGAATATGTCTAGACTGCATGTTTCATTAAATAAATAAATTAACAGTAGAAAATTATTCATTACTATGATTATGAGTCAAGTTTGTAAAATAATTATCCATTGATTATACCCGAGAGTGGGGGAGATGGGGTGAAATCGACCCGACTTTGGGGTCCCTTTTTTTTTTGGGGGGGGGTACTTGTTTTTCTGAAGGTTCGTTTTTCCGAAGGTTCATAATTCTGAAGGTTCGTAATTCCGAAATACAAATTTCCCATAGAAGGGGGAAATATGAACCCTTTTTATTTTCGGAATTACGAAGCCTTAGCTATTTCATTTTCGGAATTACGAACCCTTTTTCATTTTCGAAATTATGAACCCTTTTTCATTTTCGGAATTATGAACCTTCGGAATTACGAACCTTCGGAGTAACGAACCTTCGGAAATACGGCCTTCGGAATTATGAACCCTCGGAAAAACGACATGTAACCTCTCTTTTGGGGGCTCTGGGGGCTAAGCCCGGCGACAACGTTTAGGCTGACAACCTTTTTGTCAATGACTTAGATGGTCTAAGTAAGTTTAAGGGGTAAAAAATTATGGGTAAAATGGGGTGCACTCTTAAAATGTTGGGTAAATTTAGTTGGGTAACTGCTGGTTGGTTAAAAATATTCCCAATTCTGGGCTATTATTAACCAACTGGACACTCGAGTGGTGTAACCAATATTGGTCAATACTTTTTACCTAAATATTGGGCATATATTTACCAACAGTATTTGGTAATTATGGGTTGGGTACTTGTTGCCCTGTAGTTGTGTAATTTTGTCACATTTCCTTTGCCAGTTGGGTAAATTTTGTTGGGTAACTGATGGTTGGTTAGAAATTCGCTTTTGCCCAACTTGTGGTAAATATTTTGACCCAATATTGGGGAAAACACTTATATGAATATTCATGAATTTTTAGCAGCGTATGGTTTGGGGTGGCCCGATTTACTAACTGTCACCGAATGCATAAAAAAATATAAGGGGTATATAAGAGCTTGCACTAGTTTGCACTAACTGGATAGGATAGGACTAGGATAGGATAGGTTAAGATATAGGATAGGATAGCTTAAAAAATAGGATAGGTTAGGATTGATTAGGTTAAGACCCAGAAGGACGTAACAAGCAGATATCATTTTCTTTTACCTAGGTTGGAGGATAAAGGAAACAATAAATTGGGCAGCTGAATTTGCCCAACCACATGATATTTGTTACCAAACAGCTGAACAAATAGAGGATTGGGTAAGATTGGTTGGGCAATAATTACCCAACTGAGAATATAACCAACAGTTGGGCAATTGTAGAGTTGGGTAAAATCTAATGGGTCACCAACTGATGGGCAATTTAATTTGCCCAACAACATAGTAAATGGATTGCCCAACATCAGTTGGGCAAATTTTAACCAAAAGTTGTGTGGACAGTATGTTGCCCAGTGTTGGTTAAAAATTGGGCATTTTTTTGCCCAACTTTTTTAAGAGTGTGACTATTTCCAGACAGGCTCCTGGCCTAATATGTTTATTGTCTCAGCACAGAAGTTTTAAAAACATAGTAAGTGCATGATGAGCTAATCTAGGCGCCATTTCGTATAATTCCGACATATTATGCTATATCTCTTCAAAAAAGGTCATAACATAACCACAAGTACGCAGTGTCACAGTCAGGGTTATGCTGAATACGTCTCCGGTATCATCTTATAATACAAATTATGAGAACTATGCAGAATGAACATGTTCAGCATGTTCACTGTCAATAGACGCATGTTTTGAATATGTCTAGACTGCACGTTTCATTAAATACATTAATTAACAGTAGAAAATTATTCATTACCATGATCATGAGTCAATTCTTTTTTTTTTTTTTTAGAGAAGTATCCATTGATTATACCTGAGCTACCGTGAATTTTGAGGTCACACACAACAATGTAAATTTCAACATTTCAATGTTGAAAAAAAAAAAAAAAAACAAACCCGAACGAGGTACTGGAATATGTTTTTCGAAGTCTCTCTCCCCTCTCGCAGAACATGAGTTCATTGTAGTTTTTAACCGACATTGTTCCTTGTTATTTGGCTTGTTACCCAACTCTACCTTCAGACAGCCTAGTAAGCCATTATTCCTTGAGATGAAATTGCTGCCTTTTAATACCTGACCTACCGTGAAATTGGAGGTCACACACCATTATTGTAAAAATCCAACATCTTCACGCAGACATGAGTTCATTGCACTTTTTAACCGACATTGTTCCTTGTTATTCGGCTTGTTACCCAACTCTACCTTCAAACAGCCTAGTAATCCATTATTCCTTGAGATGAAATTGCTGCCTTTTGATGAGCTTGTGCCATTCAATATACTACGATTTATGTGTTTAAACTTCAGTTTTGTTCGTAGGTTTGCCTGTTGAAAGACCTATTTTCCTGTAACATACATAGTTACAATATGGGTCAAACCTTGTGCATCAATGTCATGTAATGTTGCACTGAATTCCTTTTGAATCACGTGTATTAAAGGGTGGAACCAGTTACCCGCAGACATTAAGGACAGTACCACTCTTACTAGATTCAGACTTTTGTGTAAATTAAAACTGTTAGATAGATTTTTAAAAAAAGAAAAGAAAGAAAAAAAAAAAAGAACCGGGCATGTTCGCTCAGTTGGTTAGAGCGCCCGCCTCATGAACGGGAGGTCATGGGGTTCGAACCCAGGCCGACTTAAAAAATGCGATCTTCTGCCTCCCAGCCAGGCGCTCGGCATATCAGAATGGAGAAGGGTAATAGGAACATGCGTTCAAATTTAATTTATATGAAACGCCCTCTTGAGACTGATAAAACAAATTGCTATTCTACTGCGACTACATCTTGTATTTGAATTTCCCTGCCACTGAAGTTTATGATCAGCTCCTCGACCCTGCCCCCCCCCCCCCCCCCGCTCCTCTAAAGGCCACCGCACACCTTACGATCGGTCTGCGATCCGATTTGTGAAATAAATCGCTATGGCATTAAATAATGGCATTTTAACAAATGAAATCTATCCTATTCAGGTCCTGAAAAGTAATATGAGTACTAAACATAGGGTTTTGGTGAGCTGTCAGCTTTCTACAGGGAATAAGGGAAAAATTAGTTTCAAATCGTAGGCAGTCGTACGATTTTTGTGACTCACTACGACTCGGAGTCGATTTGGCCATTCCACCGACTAGAAAACTCCTCGGCAAAGGCCGTATTATCGATTTTACTATCTGTATGACTATTCAGATCCTCAATCAAAAATACTTTTCGTTTTTAAATGATTTGTCAAATGATATTACATTTTCTTCTGAAATCGGATCGCAAACCGATCGTAGGTGTGCGATGGCCTTAAATGGTAAACTGATCATAAAAAGGGAAAACACTAGTAAACCATTAGTTTAATTAATTCTTACATTTGCAGTTGACATGTTTTTACATTTGTGGTAAACAGGTAAAGGGTCTTTCGATATTTTAAGGATTTTAATGGTCAGGAAACCTCACACACACGCATACACACGCACACACACGCACACACATATATATCTCATGATAACTGATCTTACATACGTGCATTATGCAAGCAATGAGTTTTGACATTTGCGGTTGACATGTTATGACATTTGAGGTAAAAATGGAAATTTTTACATTTGTAGGCAAAATGTTTTTTACATTTGTGGTTAAACAGATTTTTACATTTTGGGGCAATTTTTTTTTTAAACATTTGTGGTTATTTTTACACTTGTGGCTGACATGTTATGACATTTGTGGTTATTTTGACATTTGCAGGTGCAATGTTTTTACATTTGTGGTTATTTTGACATTTGTGGTAGATTTTTACATTTGTGGGCTCTACAGGGGGTTAGGGGGTTCATGATGTTTTCAGCGATTCAACCTTTTCCCTTGTAAATATTTTCTAAAGTTACATAACCTTGCCATATCCTTGTAGTCAGTTTTGTAGCATAATGTCGTTTTTGCTCGGGTCTTTAATCCAGTTGAATTGAATGGTTTTTATTGGTCTGTGTCACTGTGTCTATTTTTTGTTGCATGACCATATTGCATTTGATGCTAGGAATTTAAAAAGGAGAATAAGCCTTAAAGGTCATGTAAAGTTTTGGTAAGCCCTCAAAAACCGTTCGTCATATTTCTTCAATTTTTGTTGATAAATAGCAAGATACTAGCAATACTAAGACACTGTGAAGATTTCGCCTCCTAAAGTTTAATATTAAACAAATAAGAGGCAAAAACTAATTTATGTGCCGGGACAGGCACGTAAAATCCCAACAAAGGCAGCATGTGCTATACACTGTACTCACACGTGTAAAACCAATGATGAGTAGCTACACAGTGTGCACACACACGCTGTCTCTATGCGAAGCCCCAAGATTGCTGTGCGGGGAGCCGTCGGGGTGGAAGGGTCCTAGCATAATGGTAGTGATCAAGCATTCCTTACAGATAATTATTTACACTGAAATTCACCAGAAATCATAGATGGAATACCAAATAATCTCTTACAGACATCATTTGATACAAGGAGAACAACATGAGACTATATTTAACATGTTTCTTTCCAATTTTCTTTTTGCTACCAATAGGCTGTACGTGAGCTTTAAAATCCTTCAATTGGCAACACAAAGGTTGAAAATCTGTGCCTTTTTTTGTTTGTTTGTTTGTTTGTTTTTGTTTTTTTTTGTTGTTGTAAATGTCCTTCTCGATCTGGGTTGGCGGACTTTGGGATCTGCTTGTTTTGGGGCTCTGCGCGCATGTGACTGTGTCGTATCCATAGTATATGCATGCAACTCTATGATCGTTTTGAGAATGCGCAGATCCTTAAAACACGTTGGTCTCTTTTTCGGTCCAACGGGATAGAGAGGTCCATCTTTCTCAGGGGCCCCACTCACAAGCATAGCTTTTTTGGGTCCCAAATTGCATCATGGTTGTTCGTCATGTTTGCTATGTCTGTTTTTTGTTGTTTTTTTTTATTAAATTGAATTGAATTAACCCCCCCCCCCAAAAAAAAAAAAACAACAAACAACAGCAACAAACAAACAAACAAACAAACAAGCAACAAAAAAAAAAGGAAAAAAAAAAGCAGTTACCATATACTGTATCAACACAGATAATACATTGAGAGGATGGCGACTTCTAAAGATAGCTTCATTCATTGCATTAATTTTTGTCACTGCTCATTACCTATTATAGAACAATATGCTGGGATTATCTCAGTATAGACCGACAACCCTACATGAAAGCAATGCTGAAACATAGGACGCCTACTATGTACTGATACAAACATGTCCTTTTGTTTATCAGAGAAGGCCCCGGGGGGGGGGGGGGTATAGTGCCCTACCCACTTTTTCAAGCAACCATAAAGTGCCCCTTTTTATTTTTGTATAGGTGCCCCTCTTCAATTTGATAAATGCCCCATTTTCTCTTTTTAGTGCTATTTTCCCCTTCTGATAAGATCCCCCTTTTCTCTCCATTTAATGCCCTTTCCCCTATCCTAATAAGTGCCCCTTTTCAAATCTGATGTTTGCCCCCTTTACCTCTGTTCACCTTTTCCTTTTCATTAAGTCCCCGTTCACCCTCTTATTAAGTGCCCCTTTACCAATCTGATGAGTGGCCCTTCTATACTTCAGAATAAGTGACAATTTTCCTTTCTTATAAATGCCCCCTTCCCATTTTGAAAAGTGCTCCTTTTCAAAATCTCATAGATGCCCCCCTCCCTTTTGTTTACTCTTCACAAGTGTCCCGTGCCTTTTTCCCATTTTCACAATTTTCCCTTGATATCAGATCTGAAGAGTACCCCATTTTTAGTTAAATTATGCCCCTTTCACTTTCTAATAAGTGTTATTTTCCCCCTTTTCATAAATACCACTCATTCTTCATTTCATGACTATTCTACAGCCCACCTGTAAAGTTGTTCAACTCTAGTTAGGTGGGCTGTACTTAAAGTACAGACCATCTCGTGTTTTTGTACGAATTTTTCTTTCTTTATTATTTATTATTCATTAATTTTTATCCTTTATTTCTAGCCACTTTTTTCCTCGCACAATATGTCTAAAACGGCTTGTTCAAATGTACTCAACTTTGGTACAATGGTAGGTATGGTTATTGTCTCAGCACAGAATTTTTTTGACATATAGTCAATGCATCATGACATCCTTTTTTTAAAATTCCGACATATATCTCTGTAATGGAAAGTCATAACATTTTTTATTCATTACTCATAAAAAAGTGATCCACCATGGGAGTAGTACTATGTTGCATCTTGAACTGGAAACAAAACTGTATTGTTTTTTTGTTGTTGTAGTTTTCGTGTGTGTTGTGTTTATGTTGTTTGTTTTGTGTAGTTTTGTGTATATTGTGTTTGTGTAAAAAACAAAAAGCCTCCAACATATGTATGCTTTTCATTTCTCTCTACATTGTTATCATATGTGCAAAAAGGTATAAAGGTTAATTTAGACCACTTTTTTATGGATCCATATCTATTCTTTTCTTTTTTTTCTCTTGTGGGGATAGGCAGCTAAAAATCGTTAATCTTTAGCGACTTTCATTTTCGGGGTACGATTCCTCTCTGCGTAGGCTATGTAATACCTGTTTCTAGATATTCTTTAAAAAAAGTTTAAGTGTATTAAACGAAGGAGTGGAGAGATCGACTGAGAGGAATTTCTATTTTGAATAGTGAAAGTTGGATTCTAGATAACTTCAGAGCCTGAGAAGTGTGCTGTGGTCAGTTTCGAAAGAAATTTCATGATAGTGTGTGATCCTATTCAATTTTAGTATTGTAAAGGGTCTGGTATGGGTATAAGAGGAAAGTTCCCCTCCTATAATAAGAAAATTGTGAGAAAACAAGATGCATAGGCATATATGTACATGGAAGGGGACGTACTAAGAAAATTTATACGTTCTAAAAGACGTACTACCATGACATTTTTTCTAGCTAGCAGTGGCCAGGGGGTACATAAAATGGATGTCTTTTCGTCTTTATTTCTTTCTTTCTTTCTTTCTTTCTTTTCCCCTTTCCCTTTTTCTTTCCTTCTACCCCCTTTTTTAATAACTTTCCTTGGGGGGGGGGGGGGCTGCAGCCCCCAATCCCCCTCCCCCACACCAGTACGCCAGTGTGTATAATGAACTTCAATCATTAGGTTGTGGGTTAGAATCTCTACCAGATCCAGTATGTCCTTAGAGTGGGCTTTTATCTACAATTATCTCTCTCCACCCAGGATGTGTGCTAAATTGCTGCCTAGAACGAGGGGAATATCGAAACCAATAGAACAAAGCGCGTATTGACCCTATATGGTCAATACGTGACATGCGCCATACAAAAAAAAATTATTTAAATGGTTATAATTATACTTTGAAAATACAGCTCCACTGGCCAACTATTTGATTCAGCGTTACAACTACCGACGAGTTGTGATTCTTTCGACCTGTCTATCTAGTATTGTCTTGGTCGGAACAGTGTTTTTCGTGACAGAATGGGCGATGGTCTTCTGTATGTTCTTGTCAGGTAAGGGAATAGGCATTGGAAGATCCGGGATGCTTGCTTTTTGCAAAGTTTCGGTTTTCCGAACGTTTGTGATTATTAATGATTCAGTGCGGTAGAAGAGTCAAAAGAACAGCTGGAATACACGAATAGGAAGAGAGTTGTAAAATGTAGTGATAAAAGTGTTTACTCTCCCTTTCATGAATTTAGATGTGTTTCTAATTTAAATGTTCTTACTATTAAAACAACAGTTTGATATAAACGCAGTGACGGCTCCACTAATTGAGTACAAGTTTCAGTACAAAATGTGTCATATTCTCAGAGTAATTCCGTCACTGAAGTTATTTTGATGTTTCAGCCTTCAATGTGCAAGGAATGTTATTTTTTTTTTAAAGTCTTCATTATGATCCGACATTGGTTTTATAAATCATTGGGTGGCTGGGTAACAGATACCTATGCCATGCGAAAGTTTAAAGCTATGCAGCCTACATGTATGTTTTTCCCTTACCAGTTCCTCATGTTTGACTTGCAGGTATGTGCTTGTCACCTTTGATCCAGCTGATGGTACTGGCTTTGCGACAACACTTTGAAGATCAGTTCGCTTCCGCATTCTCTGCCTCCTACACAGGAAGTGTGTTTGGAACTCTTCTGATGCCTTTCATCGCGATGTGGTCATACCAGGCTTACGGACTTTGTGGAGCGATGCTCTGCCTGAGCGCAGTCGGATTAAACCTTATACCACTTAGTTTGTTGGTCACTCTGACCAGCTTTTCAGGGAATGGATTGAAATCATGCGACAAGCATGGAATGGGACAGAAACCAACCCCTAAAGATGAAGGGACAGCTTCTTCAGAAAGCGATCCTCTAGACTCAGAAGACACCACTGAGTCAACGGCAACATGTCATTTGTTGCCTTCGTCATCTGCATCTGCACATCCAGATACCAATCTTAAGGAAACGAAGTACAAAAACGCTGACGAACATGCGGGCACAGATATTCATGATTCCAAGGGAAATAAGAAAATAGCCATTTTGGAATCCAGCAATCGTAATGACGACGCGTTCACCACTAGACGATGCTCTGACATTACTTATAAGATCCTCGACTTTATCCAGACAGTGTCCTCATACGATACCATGAAGAATGAACCTGCATTCTCCCTTATTGTACTTCCATGTCGGTTCCTCTTCGATGCAGTCTACCTAGGATGGCTCGTCTTTATGGTGAATTACGCCCTCTCCGTCGGGATTAACACCTCCCACGCAGTGTACCTTCCATTTTCAGCATCAATCGGAGGCTTCTGCGGCCGTCTGATGCAAGGTCTTCTCCTTCATTTGCGTCCTGGGTGGAGTTCGTTCTCCTTTGTGACGTCTGTCATAATATCATCTCTGGCGATATACGGACACACATTCAGTTCCTCGCTCCTGAATCTCCTCATCTGCTCGCTCTTGGCTGGATTCGGTCTGTTCAGTGCGGCATCTGCTTACTATTCTATGATTTCTGATTTGGTTGCTGAGGAGAATTTCTCTGGAGCTCTGGCAGCGTCGTCTTTTGTCACCGGTGTCAGTGTCTTGTTATCCGGGTTATCCGTAGGTAAGCCTGAAAGAAAAGACTGAATTCTGGTAAAGGGGAAAAATAATTTGTGAGCGTTATCATTCTTTCAATTTTTAATAGATGTCTCACGGTTGCCGTTTTTTTTTTTCTTGCCACATAGGACTCGTGTATGACCTGACGCGGTCGTTCATCGTCACATACCGTATACTTGCTGGTGTTCTTGCAGTCGTCTCCGCCATCATGACCGTGTTCCTGTTTTGCTCGACGTCGAGATCGAACGCAATGTTGAAAGCAAAAGGGTTAAACTGATCATTCGTCGCCCAAATCTCCATTTTTTTTTCTATAAAGAACACTTCTACTTAATTAAAGCAGAAGTGTGGAAATTCACTTTTTAGGAGTTGAATCCACTCCAGTTATCGTGGAATCAACCCTAAAGTGATGGTTGAATTACTCTGTTATAGTGATTAGTGGGTTTTCTATTATAGGCCAGTTCATGTTTACAGTCTGCCCATGAGCAGATAAAGGTCATTACAGACCAAATTGTGAAATACACGGAGACGAAATGCTTGATACCTGCTCATGAAAGTTATTTAATCATTATTCATTTATGCACAAGCAGTGCACTCCATGATACACAGGAGGAAGTATTCTTTGATAGGGGGAAACAAAGGCTATTTATGTAGCACCTCCATCGCTGTGGGAGTGATTATTTATTTATCCTTCTGAACATCATTATACAAGACAGATATCAAAATTCAACAATTTATTAAATCAAGCCTCCACAAAGTTACCGAATCCCTTTAACACCAATTGTCTTCGTCCTATTCGCTTCAGCACCGTAACAACAAACACGATAAACATGATAAAGAAGCCGAAACATGTGGACATGGACAATGAAAAAAACCAACATAATAACTACGCACTTTTTTTTTTCTTTTTTTTTTTGTTGATTAGTGCATTCAAGTTAACACCGTCGGCTAATAAAGTTTTAACTGTACATTATCATTTGTATGTGAGCATGTTCGTTTGTTTGTTTTTCTACGGGCGTTTGGGAAATGAATAAACATGACAATGAAATAAAAACTGATTAAATGAAAATTGGTTCCATTTAAACAACTTGACTATTTTTCGATTTTAAGTTTTTGATAAATAAAATCTTCATAGGCCAGAGGCTGGGGAACGACCGGCTCGGACAATGGAAGTGGGTGGGGGGGGGGGGGGGACTTTTTGTTTGGCGGGAAAAGGGTCCCCCCCCCCCACTTCCATTGTAGGAAAAGAAAATCGCGTCCGGGCCCGTCGTTCTGCCGCCTCTGCCATAGGCGTAGCCAGGGGGACACAAGGGGGCCATGGCCCTATGCACATCCGCTAAAGCCCCTGTTTGTGGGTGTGTGTAACTATGTGAATCCGTGTTTCACCCCACCCCGTCTGTGCTCCCCCCCTTCCGTTCAACAAGTCTACATAATTATAAGTCAATGAATATCTGTTTATCAAGATATCTAGGAATTCATTTTCTGACACCCAATCATCTAAACTCCTTTTTAGTGTTTTTTTTTTCTTCCAATTTGTGCCAAATACGTAAGTATATAATACTGTAACTGGCATCCACTTGATTCCTAGCGAGAGCTCAACTGCGGAATGTAAGAGTTTTCAAAATATTTTCACAAATTACAATTTATTGCATTTTTAAATATACTTAAAAGTCTCCTCAGCTTGAATTACGGATGAATTAATAATTGCATTATGAGTCCTCGAGTCTGACAGCAGCACTCTCGGGCGGACCCTTGATTCGCTAAAAGAGGGGGCACAAATTTAGTCAGGTGACAAGTAACAAAGAAAGTGGCACATTCTTGGAGTTTTTTTCCTAAGGAATAGTTCTCCCAGTAGGGTTTAGGGGAGGGGGGGGGGGCACGTGCGGTTGAGCCCCCTAAATCCGACAGTGATCATACCAATAATTACGTAATAAGATGGCATGATTCTAAATAGAATGGGTTCCGCCTCTTTTCTAACCGTAGTCTGTGACTCGAGTACTTTATGGCTCGTATGATGTTACATTAAGAGTTTAATACCATTGCACCTTACATCAATTGGATTAATCGGTCAAGGAATAATAATCACGATTTGCTTTCAAATGAACGAATTTCATTTATTATTTCTCGAGTTATGTTTAAAAACTGTGAGTGGGAACTTTCCTTTTAACATAACTCAAGAAATATTTGATGAAATTCGTTCATTTAACATGTTTAAAAAGCAAAGTGTGCAGAATTTTCTGATCCACTTTGTCATTGGTTACGTGCTAAAGATTGATTATGTTTTCATAATGAAATAACAGTGTATATTGCAGTAGGCACAAGAAAAAAGATTACACTTCGTTTCATAATGCATTGTAGGGTTTGTACGTGTATGAAATGAAATTGAAATTAAGGATTTATGGTCCATCGGAAATGTTCTTTTCAATGGACAGTATAAAATTTACAAATAAATGAATTTACCAAGTTCATAAAATAATCACTAGAGGTTACAGTGTTTGCTCAACCAAGCATTTACAACAAAACAGAGAAATTAGAAAGACATCGGTAAGCGAGTTGGAGAGTTGTGGCGAGTTGCCTCAAGGAGGCACTCGCGATAACTCGCGTAAATCTCTTCATGTAACTCGGGATAACTCGCGACAACTAGGCACGGCTCCGCGTAACTCGTTGGAACTCTGCACAAGTTCCAAATTTTTTGAACATGTTCAAAATTTTCAGTAACTCGTTGTAACTCGTGCTGAACTCTTTTAAACTCGTAATATACTCGCAACACTCGCAACATACTCGCATTACTCGTAAGAAGCTCGAGATGCACTCTTCATCACTCGCCACCTTCAAGTATATAACCGAGTGCTATTCGAGTTTCCAAGAGTGGGATACGAGCACTACGATTGTGTTACGAGTCAGGCGGAGTTGCCCACGAGATTAGCGCGAGTATAGATCGAGCACGGCGACTTACAGCGAGTTTCGTACGAGCTTATTCAGAGTGCATTGCAAGCGCACCATGATATGTCAGCTGTCCTAAAAATATGCAGTGATTTATATTTTCCCAGAAGTATTTTCAAAACAGAACACTTTTATTCAACCCTGAACGCACGTGTACACAATAAAATAGGCCATCGCCATTGCATTTCCACAACTACCAATAAACAAGGCAAGGAACATGCCTCGGCTCAAGAAATCCAAGAGTGGTGGACATTGCAGTAATGGACATTGCTGTAGTGGACATTGCGGTAGTGGGCCATTCTTTGTAAAGTGACAGTTGTTGTTTTTGTTTTTTTGACAAATAAATGTTTCAAAATATTATAAGGAAACTTTCATACACTTTCATAAATGACACCAAAATATCAACCAATATTCTACGCTTGAGTGAGCAAAAGCCATTTTTGTTAAAGGGTGCAAAATCCAGACTTGACAAGAATTGATATTGGCTCTGGCTGGTATCAGCCAGGCTGAGAGTCATGAAAAGGCTTAGAAATGTCCATATTCTGGTCAATAAAAGGCAATCTATGAAATAACAGGCTTTGTTCTCTGTATGTCCTTACATATTCATCAACATCTTTTGCTTAAGTGAGCAATTAACTACTTTGTTGTGTGTTTCAAAATGTTACTTTTGGTGAGTCTTGCTCACTCAACCATGAAGTTTTGACGGGATATATCAGAACATACAGTGAACAAAGTCTGTTCTTTCATAAATTGTCTTTTGATAATCAGAATATGACATTTATTAGCCTATTCATGACTCTCAACTTCGCTGATAGCAGCCATAACATAAACAGTTGTCAAGTATGGATTTGCACCCTTTCACATAATTGGCTTTTGCTCACTCAAGCGTAAAATATAGTGAAATATTTTGGTGTCATATGATTAGAAGAGACCCTAAGCTTTCCACAGGTATGAACATTTCCTGAAAATATAATGAATTATTTAAACAGGGAGACTTTTTTTCAATTGTCAATTTTTATTTTTTCTTAAATAACACACATGCTCACGCTGGTATCAATATGCCTATAGCATTTCATTTATTTGATGTACGATAAAAGAGCAATGTAGATAAAATGCCTTGCTCAAGGGCATAAGTGCCGTGCTTGGGGATCGAACGCCCGATCCTCTCATCTCCAGTCAAGCGCCTTAAACCACTGGACCACAGCACCTCCACTGTCAATTTTAAGCGGTTTTCAACTTCGTTCATACCGGGCGGGACAAATACCAGTGCTTGTCAAGTCTGAATTTTGCACCCTTTCACAAAATTGGATTTTGATCACCTAAGCTTAATAACAAGTCGGATTTGTGCTGTGTTATTGCATTAGAGAGACCTTACGCTATCAACAGGAATTAAATTTTAAGGAAAATATTCTGAAATATTGATTTGTGGAGACTTTTTCGAACTGTTACCTGGGGGGGGGGGGGGACGCACTGTATACAGGAAAAACCAACACACTTGGAAGGTTATTAAAGTTATAGGGCTCACAATAGCCCAATTCCCTGTTGTTGTTTTTTGTTTGTTTGTTTTTTGTTACACACGTGACTAAGAATGGCCCCTTTGCATCACTTTGGTCTCCTCCTGAACATCTCTTTTCTGCGGCGCCTCCTTGACAACAGGGTCGCACCAATTGTGCAGAAGATCAAGGTCTCTTCTGTCTCAAGCAGAGCGAAAATGCTTCTGGCATCCATCTTTATTATGCAGAGCGCCAAAAAATATGCATTTTCCCGCCCCTTGATCGTATAAAACTCGTAGAAAGCTATCATCACTCGTAACAAGATCTTGATAACACGTTGATAGATCGGTATAAGTCGTACACTGGCATGACTGGTCATCGCAACTCATACCAAGCTCGGTATGACTCATTTCGCACTCGGTTCACTCGTACAGCTATCGTAGTAAACTCGATGTTGTGTCGTAGATCACTCATGCAAGTCTCATAAAATAGGCAAATTTTGAGCGAGTTCACGCGAGTTCAAGCTCAGAATGCGTGTACATTCTGATTAACGCAAGTGACACGCGAAGCCATTGTAATTCCTGCACCTGCTTTTTGCGACCATCTCTCAGGTCCCGTGCAACCGACGTGCAACCGACGCGCGACATGTCACTGCTCCGTATGGATCCATGGGCTTCGTGAGAACTCCGCAAGATGACACAATTAAGAACAGATGGGACAAATAAAAAAAATCTTGGCCAGAGAGGAAAATGACATTGATTTATCTTTTTGTTTTTGTACCTTACTCTCATTTCAACAAATAATGAAACATATTACAAAGAATTTTACGATAACGAAATATATAATTTGCCGATTGAAGACAGGAATAGTAGAAATTGCTCGCTTCAGAGAGAGCGAGAGAGGTTCCCTAAAGCAGAATGATTTCAGAAAGGAGAAAAATGTTACCAAGGTAACCCGCATGAAATACTGCATCATATCTGAGGCTTATGGAACTGATGACTAGAAATTTAAGAAACTTAGACTAGGGCCTATAATAGGCCTACTCATCAAATTTTACTCTTCCTCTTCTCTAGTCTCTCTCTCTCTCTCTCTCTCCCTCTCCCTCCCTCCTTTCTCTTCTCTTTCATCTCCATTTCTTTCCTCTCTTTCTCTTCCTCTAAGTCTACATACCACTCTCCTACATATAGAACAGTCGCCCCCTAACCCCCCCCCCCTCCTCACGTTTGTCATACTTATGTAAATATATGATTATTTTGCCCTCCCCCCCCCCCCCCCCCCAATGTTCTGGATAATACTGGGTTTGCCTCTATCTCGGTAGCTCCCATTTCATGTCTTCCTAAGTTCCCTTTCATGCTAGCTCTTATCTAGTTTGCAGGTACAAACCCTGGTCAGTCGTAAAAGAGTGTCTGCACTGTAAGACTACCATAGCCATGTACTATAGCTGCTCCTGACACATATTGACAAGAGCAGAAGGTAGCTGAATTAATCTTCTCTCAAGACACAAGGATTTGCTGATAAAGTGTCAAATTAGGCTCTTATCTGGTATTTTTTCTACACTCTTCTTCTTCTTCTTCCGACGGTGCATAATGCTTGTTTTGAAGCTGGGCATACCGTAAAATTTTAACATACAAGAAATTCGAATATTTTCTATAGACGCTATAATTGTGAATTATGATTTCAACAGCGAACAATAAAAACGCTGTCCTACTTGTTCTATTGAATGTAGGCCTATAGGCCATAGCAAGAGGTCTCATGATGAATTTATATGAAGCATGAGAAACTTGTAGTTGTTTGAAGGGGGGGGGGGTTGATAAGAGGAGCAATGAGAATCGGGAGATAGAAAGAGAGGGTGGGGGGGGGGCACGCGGAATGAAACCGTGCATAACCTTAAGTACACAAAGAAAATGCACCTCCTTTGTTCTTTTTTGGGGTGCCCTCTTTTTTTTTTTAACGCAAAGCCAAAGGATACCTGAGAAAGGGATTAGCTTTTTTCAGAGATTTTTTTTAGGAATTATGTTTTCGATTTTATTTTACTAACAATTATGCTGGCTTATCAAACGATTTTTTTTTCAATGTTTCATCATGTTATTTTGCAGCGCAGTAATTTGTATCCAATTTGCATTTTAATACAATTTGCGCTTTCTGATAAAATTGCTTTCCTTGTTCATGTTGGCTTGGTTTTTTTCTTTGCTCAAGAGCAATAAGCAATTTATTTTATCCTACTTGATTTCTAAAATCTTTTTAATTCAGCAAATTTGCTGCCATGAACAGCGTCAATTTGATTAAATGCACATTAATGACTCGGACGGGATATGACTTTCGTATCTATTATCATTTATATAATATATATATATATATATATATATATATATATATAGCAAAAAGGCTCCGATTGTTAGCGCCAAACCTTCTTATTCCAGACATTAAATGGAATCTCTTACTTCGGAAGAACTGCATTTGTGAAGGTTTTAAAAAATCTAGCAGATTATACTCTTTTATATATATATATATATATATATATATATACTGAAAGAAATGTCATATGAGACGGTCGTAGCTTTTATTGTCCTCCTTCATTTGTCAAGCTTTCGATCAATGATCTTCTTCAGGACTGTATAAAAACACAAAATGATGGCTGACATTTACATCGGAATATACATTTCAATTTCTTACAATGGTTAAGTACTAATCATATTATAATAATATTAATTATGTTGTTTTATTATAATGATTATTATTATTATCATTATTGTTATTGTTATGTCTGTTATTATTACTGTTATCATCATTATTAGTATTAGTAGTAGTAGTGTAGTAGTAGTAGTAGTAGTAGTAGTAATAGTAGTAGTAGTAGTAGTATATTATTATTAACATCATCATTATTATATATTTGCATATTTTTTAAAAGAATAAATCAATGTGTGAAAAGATACTTGCATGTCTATATTTACAAATCTATTTCTGTAAATAATATTTCTATGAATATTTGCAAACAATATAGATAATGAGTGTGAATGATTACCATGTGGACAAGGTTGTCGTGGTAACTAGTCGGTGTTGCTTTTTAAGGTGACATGGGCTTCTTTGGGGATCTATATGAGAAGTACACAACCTGTTAGCTTCACTTGTTTCAATATATACAAGTTTGCATTTACATTAATTGCATGGATATTAGCTATATATAACAATAACAATAATGATAATAATAATAATCATTATAATAATAAACAACATAATTAATATTATTATATATTGCTTCTGAATTTTCTTACAATATACATGTATAGGCCAAACACAATGGTCAAGCTTACAAATACTAAGTTATCCCTATTAGAATATTATCATAATCACCGAATTCAATGGCAGTGCCGAGAAAAAGGAAGTAATGGCTGTTAGATTATACTTCACGTTCATAACCATTTGACAAAATGTGATATAGACTAATAATAAAAGCTTATTGGTAAGCGTGACGTGCAATGTCAATAACCCCTAACCTTTATTCAATACCTAATCCAGTTGAACTTTGGTGTGAGGCCCACCACTACTATAAAACAGGTATATAGCCTGCGGTGTGTACGAGGCCCTCGTATACCACTTCATAACCTCTTATAAGTATATCATGTATGATTCTTGACATTGATTCATAGAAGAGAAAGCGCAGAAATAGTATATTGACTGGAAAAATCGAGGGAACGAGAAGCAGAGGGAGACAGCTTAATACATGGACCTATTCAAAATGTTCAATAGGCGGACTGGTAACAATATATAGTGCCAGCACGTTAACAGGAGATAGAAGTACATGCGGCTCATAGCCGTAATGTGTGGAACAGGCACCTAGCAAGCGAGATTCTTGAGTTCTTACTATTAAATCTTATCAAGGTATCAAAGCGGATGTTTCAAAGTAACTTGTGCGCTGGTGTCAGCAAGACTTTCCTATAGATTTGAAATGTCCTCTGACTTTATATAGCCACCTAAGAGGGATCTGTATTTTGAGGATTAATCATATCTGTACTGAACTGTCAAACTGTAGACAGAGTCTACATTCCAAAGTTGTATAGTCGAGGCCAGGGGTATACCGAGACGAAGACCAGGTGGAAACCTTATGATTACGTTCATTTCATATTAGGTCTCGGGGTCGAGACCAAGAACAAGACAACGAAAACTCTAGACCACTCGAGATTGGTCTCGGACCCATCACTGCTTCTTTCTGAAAGCTCCGAGGTAGGAAATGCTATATGGGTGCATATACCGGCCTATCCAATTACCCCTAAAATGGCGCACACTAAAAACAGCATTTTGTCTTTACAGGTAATGCAAAGTGTTGGTAAAAGTCGAAGGGGTCAAATTTTGATTCCCTTCATAATGTTTGAAACGATTTATGGAAGTAAAACACACTCTCACTGACGTTTGTGTTTGAACGCGGCCTGCATTTTCGAGAAGTAACATTATGACACGTTATCCATCACCAATAAATTGTTCCCTTATGAATATTTCACGGATGCAGATGTTGAATAAAAAAGAAAAAAAAAGAGAAGAAATTAGAGAATTCACACAAAGGTGAAAAGTGTATCTAAATAGGAAACAGAAAACGCTTACCTATCTTGTCCTTTTATAGTTTTCAAAAGCTAGTCGAAAGAAACTGATTATATGGTTTTAGACCTACACTTAAAAAATTTCCTGTTTTTTCACGGGAATTTCCCGGCAGTCAGGATGCCGGGAATGCCCGTTTTTCCACAGTTTTTTTTTGTTATTTTGTTTTGTTTTGTTTTTTTTTTAAACCGGAAATCAGCATATATTTACAATAAAATTATGTAAATTTACAATAGAATTATGAAAATATATGCTGATTTCCGTTAAACCAACAAAGAGAGAAGAAATTAGAGAATTCACACAAAGATGAAAAGTGTATCTAAATAGGAAACAGAAAACGCTTACCTATCTTGTCCTCTTATAGTTTTCAAAAGCTAGTCGAAAGAAACTGATCATATGGTTTTAGACCTACACTGTAAAAAATTTGCCGTTTTTTCACGGCAATTTCCTGGCAGTCAGGACGCCGGGAATGTCCGTTTTTCCAGTTTTTTTTTTAAACCGGAAATCAGCATATATTTACAATAAAATTATGTAAATTTATAAAAAAATTATGTAAATATATGCTGATTTCCGGTAAACCAACAAAGAAAGAAGAAATTAGAGAATTCACACAAAGGTGGTGAAAAGTGTATCTTAATAGGAAACAGAAAACGCTTACCTATCTTGCCCTCTTATACAGTTTTCAAAAGCTAGTCAAAAGAAACTGATCATATGGTTTTAGACCTATTCGTATCAGGAGAATCACATTTTCACAAATCCAATCACACTTTTGTCATTTTTTTTTTTTAATAGAAGAGTGAAAATAAATTCAGTTCAGTTCAATAATCACTTTTGGAGTACCATTCGATGTATTTCCATCTCTTAAATAACCAGGTGATCTAGAGACCAGCAGCAATGCGCCAGCCTAATAAGCTTCATTGCTGTGTGGCGTTTCTAGTCAACTTTGGCGTCCGTTTCTTTCGGTTTGGCATCACCAAATCCTACGGCTTACTCATTCCATATCTCGCCTACCAACTCGATACAAGCAACGCTGTCGCAGGTTTTATCGTTACTCTTCACAACGCATCGGGGTTTCTCACTTGTGAGTAGAGATTCCTTCCAAAGTCATCTCTAACTTGTAATGCATTCATGAGGGCAATAAATGAACATAATTAAGTCGAAATGTATTTCCCTTCAAAAATTAGAGTATCTAACACTAATGACTTTAGGGTGGCTGAGCGGGGTGTTGGGGTTTGTTTTGGGGTGGATGGGGCATGTTACTTGAGTAAACAGTGATAGGTATGTTGCAGTAATATGTTAAGCATTTAGTTTATGAAAAGTTATTTTCTCTCTTTTGTTTTGTTAATTATCAACCGGATACCTCGGCAGAACAGCTGTGCTGTAGTACAGCTGAGCCCTGCGATCCTTCCGAAAAATTTTTTTTTCATGTTATTATTTATGTTATTATTTATATGTTTTTATATTCGGTAAATCAAATCAAATCATATCAAATCAGTATGGATACAATAATCAATCACCACTGACTTTGCATGCATAGAAGTCTTTTTTTAAAAGACGCTCATTGCCCCCCCCCCCATCTCTCGCTAATAGACCGCCATTGAATATATCTGTTATTAAATGCATCTAATTCAGTGAAAATTGCTTAAAATTAACTAGATTAATGCTTAGTAACATTGTATAAGCCCTGCAATGCATTAAATAATCAAGTTTCAATATTCTGAAATGAATGTTTTTCCCACTTAGTCCCGTACGCTCTCTCGTAGGATAACACACAAACATATAATTCAACTACCGTACTTTTTGTAGAGAAAATGTACAGAAGTTACATACATAAGTGGAACCTCGCAGCCCAAATATGTGGACATTCTGGCTCCTTGCTGCCCGAATATGAGGTGGTGGTTGCCCGAATATAGGAACTTTGAAAATCCTCGGGAGAGGGGGGGGGGGGGGGGGGGGCTGCAGCCCATTGCCGAAGGGGGACGTTTTTTGCCAGAATATCAACTTTCCAGTGTCTCCTTATTTTTCTTTCCTTTCCTTATCCTTTCCTTATTTTCTTTCTGTTTTTGTTTTTTTTTCCTTTCCTTTTCCTTTCCTTATTTTCTTTCTGTTTTTGTTTTCCTTTCCTTCCCTTTTCCTTTCCTTATTTTCTTTCTGTTTTTGTTTTCCTTTCCTTTCCTTTTCCTTTCCTTATTTTCTTTGTTTTTGTTTTCCTTTCCTTTCCTTTTCCTTTCCTTATTTTCTTTCTGTTTTTGTTTTCCTTTCCTTTCCTTTTCCTTTCCTTATTTTCTTTCTGTTTTTGTTTTCCTTTCCTTTCCTTTTCCTTTCCTTATTTTCTTTCTGTTTTTGTTTTCCTTTCCTTTCCTTTTCTTTTTTTTTCTATTTCTTCTCCTTTCTCTTTTCTCTTTTCCCTTTCCTCTTCCCTCTCCCTTTTTTCCCATCCTTTTTTTTAAATCTGCCGACAACGATTTTGAGTGTGTGTGTGTGTGTGTGGGGGGGGGGGGGTCTGACACCCCTACACCCCCTGTAGCGAAGGCCCCTGCCTACTGGAAAAAATACACTTTGCGATCAAATTATATTATTTTCAACATTCCTGTACTGTATTATTTTCTAATTTATTTTATTATTCTTCTTTGTAATTCTACATGTAGGCCTATGTATTTTTGATTTGCCAAATAAAATAATAAGAATGATGATAATAATAATAATAATAATGATAATAATAATACTGATAATAATGAAAATGATAATAAAAATTCTGCCTGCCAAAGTTGTAATCAAAATGTATCTACGGGCAATCAATAAAGGTCGACTCGGGTCAATAAGCATGATAAGCAAGCATTTGATTTTGCAGTCAGAGAAATATTTTGAAATTCTTTCCTTTCAAAGTGATCACTGGCTTATAGGCACACTTGCTCATTCTGGCTGACTTAAAAAAGACCTATTAGAAAAGGTACACAATTGCAAAGGTTTCCAGTGCCAAAGAGTCACGAGATCAAACATAATTATCATTCTGACTCGTAGACCTGACGTTTTGATGAAATTTATGGGCAAAATATGAATTGAGCACACTCAAAGTATCATGTATTATGACTTAAAATCATTAGGTTTGGGGTTCGAGTCTCTACTCGATCCAGTATGTCCTTAGAATAAGCTTCTTATCTACAAATTTTCTCTCTTCACCCAGGTGTTAAATGGGTAGGCCTACCTGGAAGGAATTATTCCTTGAAATGCAATGTGCGCTATAATGGCTGCATGGAGGACCTAGGTAAAGCTCGGGTTAATAATATCGAAACCCCTTTGAAAGTACATTGAGACGATAATGTGATATGCACCATACAAAAAAAAGGGGGGAGCGTTATTTAAATGTTTAGAATTGTACTTTGAAAATACAGCTCCACTGGCCAACTATTTGATTCAGCATTACAACTACCGACGAGTTGTGATTCTTTCGTCCTGTGTATCTAGCATTGTTTTGCTCGGAACAGCGTTTCTCGTGACAGAATGGGCGATGGTCTTCTGTATATCCTTGTCAGGTAAGGGAATAGGCCTTGGAAGATCCGAGGATGTTTGCTGTTCTTTGCAAAGTTTCAGTTTTCCGAAAGTTTGTGATTTTTGACGTTTCTAAGAAATGGGGGAGGGGGGAGGGGTAAAAGTGTCAACAGAACAGCTGGAATGCACGCATGGGAAGAAGACTTGTAAAATGTAGTGATACAAATGTTTTCTCTCCCTTTTATGAATTTAGATGTACTTATAATTCAAATGTTTATACTTTTAAAAGAACAGTTTGGTATAAACACAGTGACGGATCCACTGATTGAGTAGAAGTTTCAGTACGAAATGTGTCATATTCTTATTTTCAGAGTAATTCAGTCACTGGAGTTATTTTGATGTTTCAGCCTTCCATGTGCAAGGAATGTTATTTTTTTTTTAAATGTTCATATGTTATGTATCACCTGATCCGACATGGGTTTTAGAAATCATTGTATGGCCGGGTAACAGAAACCCATGCCATGCAAAAGTTTACAGCTTTTGTTAACATGTATGTTATTCCGTTAACAGTCATGCCAGTAGGCCTACCTCATGTTTCACTGGCAGGTATGTGCTTGTCACATTTGCTCCAGCTGATGGTACTGGCTTTGCGACAACACTTTGGAGATCAGTTCGCTTCTGCATTCTCGGCCTCCTACACTGGCAGTGTGTTCGGAACTCTTCTGATGCCTTTCATCGCGATGTGGTCCTACCAGGCTTACGGACTTTGTGGAGCGTTGCTTTGTCTGAGTGCACTCGGATTAAACCTTATACCACTCAGTTTGTTGGTCAGTCTGACAAGCTTTTCAGGGAATGGTTTGAAATCATGCGACAAGCAGTCGACGGTTGGAATGGGACAGAAATCAACATCTAAAGATGTAGGGACAGCTTCTTCAGTAAGCAATCCTCTAGACTCAGAAGACACCTCTGAGTCAACGGCAACAGGTCACTTGTTGCCTTTGTCGTATGCGTCTGCACAACCTGAAACGAATCCTAGGGAAACGAAGTACAAAAACCCTGACGAACTTACGGGCACAGATATTCATGGTTCCAAGGGAAATAAGAAAATAGCCATTTTAGAATCCAACGCTCGTAATGAAAACGCGTTCACCACTAAACGATGCTCTAAGATAGCTTGTAAGATCCTCGACTTTATCTGGACAATGTCCTCGTACAATACCATTAGGAATGAACCAGCCTTCTCCCTTATTGTACTTCCATGTGGGTTCTTCTTCGATACCATCTACCTAGGATGGCTCGTCTTTATGGTGACTTACGCCCTCTCCGTCGGGGTCAACAGCTCCCACACAGTGTACCTTCCAGTGTCCGCATCAATCGGAGGCTTCTGCGGCCGTCTGACGCAAAGTCTTCTCCTTCATTTGCGTCCTAGATGGAGTTCGTTCTCCTTTGTGACGTCCATCATAATATCATCTCTAGCGATATACGGACACACATTCAGTTCCTCGCTCCTGAATCGTCTCATCTGCTCGCTCTTGGCTGGATTCGGTCTGTTCAGTGCGGCATCTGCCTACTATCCTATGATTTCTGATTTAGTTGCTGAGGAGAATTTCTCGGGAGCACTGGCAGCGTCGTATTTTGTCACTGGTGTCAGTGTCTTGTTATCCGGGTTTGCCGTAGGTAAGCTTTAAAGAGAAGGTTGAGTTCTGGTAAAGGTGAAAACTAATTTGTGAGCTTTCTCATTCTTTAACTTTGTACGTAACAGATGTCATAAAGTTGCCATTTCATTACGTTTTCTTTTTTCTTGTCAGATAGAACTCTTGTAACTTTGTGACGTCACAAGCGTCATAAAGTTGCCCTTTTCGTTACGTTTTCTTTTTCTTGTCACTTAGGACTCGTGCTACTTTGTGACGTCACAAGTGTCATACGGTTGCCTTTTAGTTCCTTTTTCTTTTTCTTGTCAAATAGAAATCTTGTCACATGTAACTTTGTGACATCTGTGACGTCATAAAGCTGATCTTTTCATTTTATTTATTTTTTTCTTGTGACATAGGACTCATGAAACTCTGTGACATATGTGACGTCACAAAGTTGCCTTTTTTTCATCACATTTTCTTTCTTCTTTTTTTTTGTCACCTAGGACTTGTGTATGACCTGACGCGGTCGTTCGTCGTCACATACCGAATACTTGCTGGTACTCTTGCTGTCATCTCAGTCATCATGACCGTGTTCCTGATTGCTCGACGTCGAGATCGAAAGCAACGTGGAAACCAAACGGGATTAACTGAACATTTGTCTGCCAGTTTTTTTTTGGGGTCTGTTTGTTTTTGTTTTTGTTTTCCTATGAAGAACATATATCTACTCTCTTAAAGCAGAAAAAGTAGATTTTCACATTTTAGGAGTCAGATTTAGCGATCACTTTCTTTTGAGTTGAATCTACTCCAGTTATCGTGGAATCAATCCTAAAGTGATGGTTGAACTACTCTTTTATAGTTTGTTTCGCCCCCCCCCCCCTCACTTGGGTTCCACTCCTGTACATTTAGCAAGTACTTGATAATATTTGTCTTCGTCCTATTCGCTTCAGCACGGGAAAAACAAACGCGATAAAGCCGCCGGAACTCCTGTGAGCATGGACAAAGGAAAAACAACAACAACAAAAACAACCCCCCCCCCCCTCCCCAACGATATCCAACAGCGTATCAAGAAACTGATAAGCCTACGAGGGCGGAATGTACCAGGATTTTGTAGGTCCAATGGAATTTTTTATTCTTTTTCAATGCATGTCTGTATGCAAGGTATATGGCAAGTTTTGTAAGCAAGTTATTTGTAACCTGATTTTCTCGGTATATTGTGCATGATATTGTTTGTTTGTTTCGGTTTTTTGTGGTGACTTTCCGTATTCAAATAATTTGTTTGCGATTGCTTGTTGTGGTGCATCTCTTGATTAGTGGGCTTATTCGTCTCTATTATACAGGTCAAAAAATTAATCATTAATCAATCTACCTAGGTGCAAAGTTGATATAATCATATAATGATAGTAATAATAATAGTAATAATGATAATAATGATAATAATAATAATAAATCTATTGGCCTATTTTTTTTTTCCTTTGAATTTAGTGTCTTACTTTGAGTGCTTCCAAAATTATAGTAAAGAATACAAAAAAAAAAAATGCATTTTTTTTTTTTCCAGGGGAAACGAATTCGGGAACCCCGCAGGACCTCCCAGAGGGCGCGAAAGAGGGCGGGGTCGCGGACTTTTACTTTGGAAAATGACAATTTTAGCATTGAAAACTTTTTTTCACGTTTTTGTTGGGTAGGGACTCAGTTGTTCGTTTGTATAATTTATTTCTCTGTGTATTCCTCTTTTTTAATCAAATGTACAATTTCATTTGTATTGATGCATGATTTTTTTTTTTTACTGACGTGTAAAAAATGAATAAACATGATAATGAAATAGAAATTGGTTGCCATTTAAACAACTTGACTAGGTGTACATGTTTAAGTGTGTGTGTGTGTGTTGTGTGTGCGTGCGTATGTGGGCGGGGTGTGTGTGTGTTTAACTATGTGACTCTGTTTTTTTTTTTTTTTTTTTTTTTTTTGTATCACTTTTAGGAAATTTAGGAATGTCAATTTCTGAATTCCCATCATCTAATCTCCTTTTTCTTTTTTTTTTTTTTTTTTTTTTTGCCAAAGACTTGAGAATGTAATGATTCCTTAGCACTCGACTAGGGAATGTAAGTGTTTTCAGAAAAAGAGGTTATCCATCAATTCCATGAACTATGAGTTTATTGCATTTTTAATATTGTAGGGCTTCTCTAGCTTGAATACGGATGAATTAATAATTGCATGAGTCCTCGAGTCTGACAGCATCATATACAGAGGCGGATCCAGGATTCTGTAAAAGAGGGGCACAATAGTCAGAACATTTTCTTACAACCCCCCCCCCAAAAAAAAAAAAAATCAAAAAAATTGGGGCACATTCTTGGAGTTGTGTACTTAAGAAATGCCACTCGGGTTTAAAGAGAGGGGGGGGGGGGCACGGGCTGGTTTTGCCCCTCTCTTAATCTGCCAGTGATCATAAAAATAATTACGTATAAGATGGCATGATTCTAACAAAAATGAGATTTAATTCCTATTCTTTTCCAACCAACCAAAGTCAGTGCTTTGACAACTGCGTTGCTCGTACAACTGCTGTATGAAATAATAGTTTGATAAGATTGCACTATACAGTAACAATCTGAGCGACAGTTCGGGCAAGGGGTAAGACTGTTGATTAATTCTTGAAAGATCATTGATATAATGGAATCCCCTTTGGCGATTCGGGCGAGATGTGTGACGTCAGACAGGGAGACTCTCCCACTTTCTTATGTACAGGATTATTTAAAATGTATCTTTTCTCATTTTTGCGTGGTATATTATTATAGGTAGCACCATTTTTAAAAAATGTCCTGCCGCCAACATACATGTAAATGTAAATGTTGAATTAAAAAGGGCACTATTAAAAAAAAATGAATTGTAATTTGGATTCAAAACAAGTCCCTTATTTTATGCATGTACTTGTCCTTTTGAATCTGTTCTTCACTCCAAATTTTTGGATTCAGAATTCTCTAAAGCATATAATAACTGCCAATAATTTACTCAGTGATCATAGCATTGTATTTGCTTAAAACAGAATTTTTCGAACATCTTTGTATCCTCGTTTCTTCAACTATGTTTACAAACATTGTATTATTATTATTATGCACCTAGTATGTCTGGTGCCCCTCCCCAGTGATACTAGGGTTACAATGTCGTTTTTCCGAAGGGTCATAAGTCCGAAGGTTCGTATTTCCGAAGGTACTCCGAAGGTTCGTTACTCCGAAGGTTCAAATGCCGAAGGTTAGTAATTTCGAAATGAATAGGATTCATAATTCCGAAAATAAAATGAGATTCGTAATGAGGGTGATAATCCCGAAGGTTCATAATTAATGTATTAGAACCGTATATATATATATTTTTCGGAATGACAAACCTTCGGAATAATGAACCCTACTTCATTCGGAATTATGAAGGTTCGGAGTAATTTGTTTCTTGTAGATTTAATCCCGATGGCAGCTTGTCATACAGCTAAACTGGGATGTCGTGCAATGTGTTGGCAAAGTGGCAGTGCATGAAGCGGTGCATCATGGCTGTTATTTACAATAAAACAGTGGACGTGCAAGTAAAACCCGAGACGTGGAGTCTACAGCAGCTTGGATCCAACAGGAGGACGCAATGCTCTGATGATGGGTAGAGCAACCTCCTGAAAAGTGGTAACTGATGGAGATGTTACTGCGGCAACCGACAGTTGGTTCCATGTCCGGATGGTGCGTGGGTAGAAGGAATACTTGAAGCTATCGATAGAAGCTGCGGGTACTGAGTACTTAAGAGGGTGATCATTTCTGCTGAGATATGTAGCTGGGGTGATGTGGGCAGGAAAAGACATATTGATGTGGTGATAGTGAATCTTGTAAAACAAGGTGCATTGTGCAAGAAGTCGGCGATTGTGAAGGGTGTCCCATCCCAGTTTGTTGACAAGTGCCGTGACCGAGGTAACTCTCCGGTAGTCTTGGTGTACAAAACGGGCGGTAGCTCGCTGTACTTTCTCAAGATTCTGCATTGATGTCAAGGTCCATGGGTTCCAAGCTTCACTGCTGTACTCAAGCTGAGGACGAACAAGCGCTGTGTAGGATTTGCTTTTGATGTTCTTGGTACACGGTGATGGAGTTCTGCGTAGGAGACCAAGTGTTCTATTGGCTTTCTGAATGGTAAGCTGACACTGGGTGTTCCATGTCAAGTCATTAGTAATTGTGACACCAAGGTACTTGTGTTGTTGTACTCGGGGAATTGTCTCGTTGAGTAGGGTAATGTAACTGTTTGGAATTATAAAACCTTTTCCATTTTCGGAATTATGAACCCCCTGGCAGCCTGGTATGGGAATTTTGTGTTTCGGAATTATGAACCTTCGAAATTACGAACCTTCGGAGAAAGAACACGGTAAAAACTACTTTCGAAAAATAAACTCAAGGGCAATTTCAAAGGCCTATTGTACTGCCCATAGAAATCCGGTTGGGATTACGTAATACGCTATTGTAATGTTCGCACATTTCTAAAGGTGATTGAAATTGCATTGAGTTGATTTTTCGAAAATAGTTTTTATCGTGTTAAAGGAACCTTCGGAAAAATTACGAAATATCGTGACAACTAACGCTTCTTCACATGTATGGCCGTTGTAATGGTCTACCTTTCAATTAGAATTATTGTTACGGTTTTCTTTGAAATGCCGCCCTCAATTACTGGCAAGGCATTCAACCTGGTATTGAAAACTACTCTTTACAAGAAATATATAAATTAATGTATTAGAACCCTATATAATTTTTTTCCCCGGAATTACAAACCTTCGGAATAATGAACCCTACTTCATTTTCGGTAGTACGAACCTTAGGAATTATGAACCTTTGGAGTAATGTAACTGTTTGGAATTATAAAACCTTTTCCATTTTCGGAATTATGAACCCCCTGGCAGCCTTGTATGGAAATTTTGTGTTTCGGAATTATGAACCTTCGGAAAAATTACGAAATATCGTGACAACTAACGCTTCTTCACATAACGGTCCTTGTAATGGTCTACCTTTCAATTAGAATTATTATTATTATTATTTTTTTTTTTTTTTTTAAAAGACAAATGCACACGCTGGTATCAATATGCCTTTAGCACTTCATTTATTTGATGTACGATAAAAGAGCAATGTAGATAAAATGCCTTGCTCAAGGGCATAAGTGCCGTGCCGGGGATCGAACGCCCGATCCTCGCATCTCCAGTCAAGCGCCTTAAACCACTGGACCACGGCACCTCCAATTATTGTTAACAATTATTGTTACGGTTTTCTTTGAAATGCCGCCCTCAATTACTGGCAAGGCATTCAACCTGGTATTGAAAACTACTCTTTGTAAGACATATATTTAAATTGATACAGGTATTTAAAAATTCTCAATCCATATTCACCATCCTTATAGATTTTTACGAGCGAGATCTTTACGAGTCTATGAGAATCTCAAAAGACTTTTGATAATTAATATCCTTGAAAATGATTTCAGTTCGGGATATACTTCTATCAACATGTACATCATTTTTGAAATGTAACGGCCGGTAGTATATAGGTACTTAATGGAAATTGAAAACAATAACTAATCTCTTTCACTAATATGTTAAAGTACTCGGGATAATTGGATAGGTATTTCTTTCAATCACATCTCGTTTTCTGCAAATAAATTATAATAAAAATAATCGGGGTTTTTTCCCCCCAGAATGTTTAAATGGAATGGAAATTGAAAACTTAACTAATCTCTTTCACTAATATGTTAAAGTACTCGGGATAATTGGATAGGTATTTCTTTCAATCACATCTTGTTTTCTGCAAATAAATTATGATAGAAATAATCGTCCCCCCCCCGGAATGTTTAAATCTAGTGATAGTGAATGCGGTTCCCTTTTGTCGTACTAATAGGAGCTAGAGTACCCAAAGCTGGAACACCAAAGGTTTGAAAGGCCTAAAGGATTGTTCTTAAAACGATACTATCATATCTCATTTATTCTTTTAAAATTATTTATTTTGTTGATCAACTGAAAATTTGCCTTACGTTTGTCCAGTCCCATACAGTGCCTGCTTATTTAGCGTCTTAAACGTCCATCAGAATTTTGTAGTGTGCTAAGTTTATTGCTCCAAGGCCTTATGTTATACATAAAAAATCAAAAAATGGACTTCAACATACAGTTGTTTTATTCTACACTGTTCAAAACCTATGATAACGTACAAGAGAAAACTGCTTTCAATTTATTTCAGTACCTGAATATTAACCCTTTCAAGACAATTGACCACATTTTGTGGTTTGGTTGAATAACTTTTGATTCAGAGCCCTAAAAAATATACCAGATGCATGAGTAGAAAGAGCAAAAATTTCTGCACACACTGTGTCCATTTTTGTTGCTTGACCATATTGCGTTTGATGCCAGGAATTTTTAAAAGGAGAATAAGCTTTAAAATCCTTAAATTGGCAACACACTGAGAGGTTCAAAATCATTGTTTTTTGATAAAATTGGCAATTTTTTCAACTTTTCAACAAAGTTCTTAATAATGTATGCTGTTTTCAAAGACATTACATTTTATTAGAACCTTGTAGCATTAAAAGAAAAATATTTTTGTTGCCAATTTGAAGAACAAAATGTGATCAATTTAGCCCTAGAATAATTCCTGTCCTGAAAGGGTTAACATTCGAACATTTCCGTTTTCGTTTCGTTTTCCATTTGTTTATTCATTCATTCATTTCGGATAAAAATATGTACATACAATGAATACAATGCATACGAAATCGTTTACATCATAGTCTTATAAATAAATTAAAATTAGCCTTTGCTGGAAATTAATGTTGAATGAACAGAGAACTTAAAAAAAAGGGGGCAGAGGCCTTGTGAGTATAAGTTCTCTAAAACATTGGAATACATACACCGGTATAGCACATTTAAAAGGTTAAAGTAACACATAAAACGGAACACATAAACTTAATCATATCATCTTTTATCCTAAATGAACGTATTTAGGGATTAACTAAGAAATAAGACCAATGTGTGTGTTAGAACTGGAATTACTAACGGACCATTAGTCCAATTCCCTAATACACGTAGGAGCAAAGAAACACAAGAATATGAGACGCCCTCAAATGGACGACCTATACATGTGAAAATGCATATGTATTTCTTTCCTCCTGCCCGGCAATACCTTGCCTCTCGAATGCAGCTTCCAGAGTTATCTTACTCTGCGACAGTTGCCAGAACCTGGCCTACGTGAAGACGTATCACTAGCGGAGAATGTTGTTAAATTTCCATCGAAAGGTACCCTCTTGTGGAAAGAAGTTATAGACTGATAGAGTAAGAATCCTTGTGCGTGAACAACTTCTTTATACAGAGAGGTTCTGTTGACACTGGGTAGCTACGTTCTTTGATTGGACTCCGAGAGAAAACGTTGACACGAATTCAGTTGTCACTCTTTGTTACTGAATCATGAATTTTCTTTGAAATTATCTCTTGTATTCAAGTTGCAAGTGGCAAGTGTGTACGTCTTCTAAGAAATTTCGAGTGCCACTCATTCTTAACGCTGAGTATGCCAACCCCAGACCGAGTGATTGAGCTAGGCGGAACGATGTCGCTAGATCGCATCATGGGAAGCCTGGCTGTCGTGTTGTACGCCATCATGTTTCTACTGGGGGTTGTTGGGAACGCTGTAGTTCTGTTAGCAGTCTGTATCTCCAGAAAACTCCAAACCATAGCTACCACATTCATCGTGGCTCTTGCTGTCATGGACTTCCTCACCTGTCTGTAGATACCTGTTCAGATGGCGTCTCTCTTCGGCGAATCAGACGGTACTGTTTTCAACCTTGCGTGTGCAATAACCGGTGTCTTGAGCTATGTCTTCTTGTTGGGAAACGCCATTGTCCTAGTCTTCACGGCCTTTCACCGGTACATCATGGTGTCCATGTCTCTGCAGAAGGCAAGACGGCTGTTCAATCGAGCAACGATGCCAATCATGATAGCCTTCAGTGTGGCCCTACCTTTCACACTGACTGTTGGTTTTGCACTCGGTGATGAAGCCAGTCACATTGGATTATGCGAAGAAGTTATGTGCTCTATTATTTCACCTATATTGGAAACGATCTGCGGATTCTATCTGGTCCTTTGCATGGTGTTTATGGTTGCTTTCTACGGGCTACTCTTCCGGCATGTCCGCAACCACACCAGAAAGGTAGCAGTGCCGACCATCTCTAGAAATACACCTCCTGCACTGAACCAAAGTCACGAGGAAAGCTGTGGGCCTCGGGGAAAGGCTGGGGCGCGGCCTGTAGCGTCGGGAAGGATTGGAAAAACGCGAAATGAAGATTACCAAGAGTATGGTCACAGTTGTTGTTGCTTTCATGGTCTTTGTCACTCCTACCTGTTTATCTTCGTTTTTTCAAGAATACATGAGAGCAATATTTCATGCTTATGGTCTGCTAATCATGAACATGACTTGTGTTATAAACCCTATACTATATGCGTGTAAATATCCAGACTTTAAAAAGACTTTCAAACTGACCGTAAAATGCAAAATTGAAAGGCTGTCTATTTAACTCTTTCAGTGCCGATGTCACATATATGTGACAAGTAGACTTTTCATTTTCATACACCAATTGCTCCATCACAGGAAAGGTATATGGTGGTCAATGTATATCAAAATTTTGAGCATAAATCAAGCATTGTAAATATATGATTATAATTATATGCTACCATAGAAATTTTCAGAGAAAATTGCAGATTTTTAAAAAGATATTACCTTATTTCAACATCAAACAATAGTAAACAAATGAGAAGCCAAAAAATAATGGACAAAAAAGAAACTTAAATATAATTTTCAATGATTTTTATGTATAAAGTTTGGTAAAGTAATGTTTGGTATTATAAGAAATGGTAATAATTTTCCTGATGGTAAGCCCTCATCAAAAATGGATCAATCTCATTTTCACAGAAAAGTTAGTCAATAAGTGTAGGAACATTCCTGCCAAGTTATTTTGCTCAAAACTTTTTCGTTAAAAAGTTACGCCATTTCGATTAAAGGTCAATCATGTAGAGATTTGGTAAGCCCTCATCAAAAACTGTTCGTCAGATTTCTTCAATTTTCGTTGATAAATAGCAAGATACTAGCAATACTAAAATACTGTGAAGATTTTGCCTCCTAAAGTTTAATATTAAACAAATAAGAGGCAAAAACTAATTTATGTGCCGGGACAGGCACGTAAAATCCCAACAAAGGCAGTATGTGCTATACACTGTACACACACGTGCAAAGCCAATGAATAGCTACACGAGCATTCCTTACAGATATTTACACTGAAATTCATCCGAAATCATAGATAGAATACCAAATGATCTTTTACAGACATATTTTGATACAAGGAGAACAACATGAGACTATATTTTACATGTTTCTCTCCAATCTCCTTTTTGCTACCAATACTGTACATGAGCTTTAAGGGCGATTTTCTTTTTCTTTTTTTGTTGTGTTCATTTATATATATATAATTGTAAGAAATGAAAATGAGAGAATAATGGTTACGCAGCTTAAATCAAAGTTCCCAAGAGCTGTAGGCCCTACTCCCTGTTTTGAAATTTTTTCGAAGGTTGAAAAAATGTCTCCGCCGGGAATCGAACCCGGGTCACTGGCTTAGACCGCCAATGCCTTAACCACTAGACCACTGAGAAGGGGCCAGTGTTTTCGGCGACACCAGATTCAATTGGCCGACACTATATATATATATATATATATATATATATGTATATATACACACACACACACACACACACACACACACATATACATATACATAAATATATGTATGTAATATATCATAGTTTTTTTTTTTTTTTTAGTTGTTGTTGTTGTTGTTAAGAACCCTATTGTAGGCCTATGATGCCATGTTGACATGGGCGCAAATCCTGGGGGACAGGGGGACATGTCCCCCCCCCCCACCTTTTTGAATAACCTTTTTTTTTTTTTTTTCTTGCTTGTCAGAGAATTTTGGAGGCAAATGTCCCCTCCCCCCCCCCCCCAATTTCAAAATGGATTTGCGCTTATGCATGTTGGTATTCTTTTTGCATTTCAAGATCACCTCTTTCTTTCTTAAAGGTACTTCATCCTTTTGCAACCCTAAATCTTTAAGTTGTGTGAGTATGCGATAAATTACAAAAGAATCATAATTGGAAAACTTGTGCGGATGTGAAAATGATTTGCTTTTGAGTAAGTAATAACAACATTTATTAACACCTTATTTTTATCGACTCGAAAAAAATCGCGTATTTTTAAAAAAGATTTTTTGACCGTTACCAATAAATGTACTTGCGTTGATTTCTGAATAGCTCCCTCTGCGACAAAAGCAAGAAGTTCATTTCTTACAAAGGAGTAGAACTTGTGACCTTGAAATTTCATAGGCAGTATCTACAGGATGTCTACTAAACCTGTGCAAAGTTTCGCGGAATTTTGTGTAAGTCTGCAAAAGGGATGAAGTACCTTTAAAATGTTCTTAAGCTTTCGCTCTGGACCGCTTTTCATCTTCCAGATGATTCCTCCAGGTCCAAAGAATTAACTGAAAACAAGTTTTGTTAATGTTACTCTAAATGCCCAATCGTTTATTAAGATTCTTCAATTCAACAAGTCGCGATGAACCTACAGGAATAACTTTGTCTAATTCAGAATAGCAAACTTTGTGTGATTTCATATTCATTTTTATACATTTCTTCTTATTTTTCAATTAAATCACGTGGCACAGGAAGTAGTATATTGTTCGATATTACGACATGGTCCTTTGAATACTGAGCATATTATCTTGATGACGATAGCTGATATAGCGGCTCCCGTACGTTGTAGGCGGACTTCTTATATCATTGCTTATTTACAAGCTTCACTCGTTTGAGCTGTGTGCATCAGAGAAGACTGCATTGATGCAAACAACACAGGTATGATGATATCGATGTCATCACAGCATGCATATTACAGACAGGGACTCTACAAGAGTAAGTAAATATGGAGTCTACTGTATTTTCCTTTTTCATTTAAGTGTAATTTCTGATTCATTTCGAAACAGCTTCTAAGAATTCACAAATTATCAAGGTCAGAATTCTTCACTTGATATTGTAGAAAGACTTACAAAAACACCCCTCTTCTAATTTCCTAATGATTGAGCAGATATAATTTTACTGGAAGGTGCCTATTTGTTACCCGTAATATTTCATATATATATTATATATATATATATATATATACAAGTATAATAAGGAAATAACATATACAACAGCTTTGGCAACTCTCGTGGAAATAACTACAATGTGAAAGGAAATGAGAGAATAATGGTTGCGTAGCTTAAATCAAAGTTCCCCAGAGCTGTCCTGCCTTTATTATTATTATTTTTTTGTCTTATCACAACATCGTATAGAATACACACATGAGAAGTACTTGTATATATAGTCATGGAAAATAATAAAGGCTCACTTCACCTGAAGAGATTAAATCGAAAGCGATTGTGAAGTTGAAACCATGCTTCTCGTTTGTGTATTATATACGATGTTGTAAACTTTATTTTCTATAATTATATCGTAACACTGCATTTCGGCGGAAGTTTGTTCCTGTGAACATTTTGTGATATCGTTTCACGTGTTGGAATAAATGAATAAAGAACAGAATCCGGACAAATATCATGCTTAGTTCCAACAACAGTTTACTTACAAAACCACAAATTTTCGGAAGCTTCTTCCTTTATTACACACGAGGAGCATGATTTCAACTTCACAATTTAATTCGATTTACTCTCTTCAGGTGAAGTGAGCCTTTGATAATTTATGACTATAATATACAAGTACCCCTCATGTGTGTATTCTATACGATGTTGTGATAGGCATATATATATATATATATATATATATATATATATATATATATATATATATAGCAAAAGACGAAAAAAAAGATTGCACTATATATATATAAGGAATTATTCGTTCGTACTCTTCTTTACAAACGATTTTTTCATGAGTCCAAAAATGTAGTCTATCACTTATTTGATCGATGTGACTATAGTCTACCCAAATGTTTTGTTTAGTGACCGTTACTTTCATTAACTATGTCAGTGATTCATCTAGTTGAAATAGGCTTATATGTATAAGATTACTTTATATATTTTCATAATCTTGATGTCTCTCTCTCTCTGTCTCTCGCTCGCTGCTTTTCTTCCATTCTCCACCCTTTTTAAAGTTGCAGTTTGCATGCTAATTTGTCCAAAAGCATTAATTTTTCATCGTAATCACAATTTCCCCGCTCAGGAAAAATTTTCCTCAGGCAATTAGAAACCTTTTGTACTAGATTTGTGTTTGCTACATATTGTCAGATTCATTGATTTCACTCAGACACTGTCAAAGTTAAACCCTCAAAGCTCCTCAAAAGCACTTGATGAATATGGTGAAGAGAAATTGCTTAAGTGGGATACATGTATTACCATTGCTCAGGAGTGGCGTACCTTCAGGGGTTTGTGACTAACATGGAGGGGGGGGGGGGGAGCAAGAGATGCATTTTTGAGAAGAAAAAAAAACTCTTTCCTGTGGCGCTGTGATTATGATGATGATGTGGCGTAATGATATTGGATATGTGATAAAATATATTGTCTGAAGAAATATTACGACCAGGTTTGTTTAAATTCACAACAGACATACAAAGTGGACATTCTATAAAGCTTAGATAATAAACGTTCCCACTCTTCCCCTTCGAATACGTTTTACGTAATATTCGAGATTATGAAGTAGGCTGTAAGTGTTTTTCAATCATGATATTATTCTCCTCAAATTCACCATTGACCATAAAACAGAATCAATTTGTTATCAGCATACTAAACCATGCTCAATAACTTCAGACAGAAGGAGTACTTGGTACAGTATACTATAAGGTTTCCCAATAACAATTATTATTATTAACCATATCAGACATCTGAGCAATGCAACTTTTACATTTTATTGCCCTCCTTTGACTAGCCGACAAAATGCTGGCCGATAAATTGTTTATTGCCCGGTTTCAAGAGTCAATGGAATTTTGCGTGTTAAATAGCGGGCAATAAACTGTATTTTTTACAATATTTTCGAGTTCGCTCTAGATGTCTGATTCTGTTAATAATGATGATATGGACTGGTTACTTTCGGGTGATATAACATCAATTGCCCTCAAGGCCAGTCCATATTATATTATAGTAAAATTTCTTCTCTCTCAGTCTATTCCCTCTTTTTCCTCTCTATCTCTCTCTCTCTCTCTCTGTATGTCTCTTTTCTGTATGTCTCTTCTTCTCTATCTCTCTATGGATGATGATTTTCAGTAGAACATTGACCAAACTCACTATATGCCACTCTTACTGTAACCAATGATACATGTTTACAAAGACTTTCAAATTCCTCTATGTGCAATATGTTAAATTTCAATTCAATAATTATGTTACATTTAAATTTCACTGTACTCGCGTCACACTTGTGATCAATATCAGCATACTGCCATGACTCCATTTTTTAATTTTTGAATTGTCAAATTTTAAGTATTAATGAATATGCCTGAACTTTTATTGCTTAATATTAATTGTTGTTTTTGATATGTAATACTTAATCAATTTCATTTATCTCTTTGCTTTTCATTTGTTTATTATTATTCCATATGTGGTAGGCCTTTCTTCAGTACATTCTCTTGACATAGTAATTTATTGTTTTTGCCTCTTTATTTTTGATGCTTTTGATTTAATATATGCATGTATATTTATTTTGATACTAACATATATTTTTCATTTTGTATGTTTGTATATGCATTTGAATATTGGTTTTTTTTTAAAATAATAATTGAATATATGACATGTCTGTAAACTCACATTGTTAGTCTTCGGACTTTTCGCTGAAATCAAATAAAACCGAATTGAATTTGAATTTGAATTTGAAAATGCTTATACTGCATAATAACTAAACTAGCTCTCTAGGCGCTATGTTTACCGCGGCGTTTAAGAAGTTGTTATTTATTTCTTCCTTTATATATGAATCAAGCTGGTGGAACAACTTCAAGCACAATTTGCAAATTAACACTGATATGGTAGGTTCGCTAATATTTGATTAGCTGCATTTTGTTGGTATATTTTTAAGAAATAAAGAAAAAAAAAAACTGACGGAGAATACAAAGGAAACAAATGCGTAATCAACGACGAGAAAGCACGTCGATATTTTCACGCGTTTTTGAATTATCGTATAATTTAATGAAGTAAGTATATGTAAGGAGTAAATTTTAAGTTTTTTATCCTTGAATTTAGTTATTTATAAAATTTTCTGCATTTCATCATTAACATACAGACAAATAAGATTTAGAAAATACATGAAAACATCAACAGTAAGGCATTTTTCAAAATATAGTACAATCAAGATATTCGCTGATACGACAATGATTTTTCACAAAGAATATTTCTTACAATTGTGTAATAAAATTAATTAACAAATTCAAAAAATGTGAACATATTGAATAAAGACTATTATATCTAAATATGAAGGAAATTTAAGATATTGGACAATGCTGCATTAATGTCGAAACTGTTACAGGTATTTACATTTTGGATGTGCCGTAGAAAAAGTCCCAATGAATTAAATTGTTCAATTTAATTCAATTCAATTTTAATTTAAAAAAAAAATCATCGTGATGTACTTGTTCAACAATTTCCTTCTGTTTTCATCTGTTTTGCATTACTTCTGTTTTTTTTTTCTGCTTTTCATAGATCTCCGAAGATGCCATCATCTAATATTCCTGACTACTACTTCTTTACCGTCAGCACCGCGAAAAATTCGACGGCACTCGGAGGAAAATCAATTTCAGAAGAAGTGACGAAGCTAGCAGCAAAGCCATCTATAGATCGTATCGCGGCTGCCGTGTTGTACACCATCATGTTTATGCTAGGGGTTGTCGGGAACACTTTGGTTCTGGTTGCAGTCTCGGTTTCAAAAAAGCTCCAGACCATCGCCAATACATTCATTGTGACTCTAGCGGTCATTGATCTCATCACCTGTCTGCAGATACCCGTTCAGATGTTAGCCTTCATCAATCATTCCGAAGGTGCCGTCTTCAGTCTTGTCTGTTCGATAACTGGTGTTTTCAGCTATATTTCTGGTGGAGCAAACGCCATCCTCTTGGTCTTTATCGCCTTCCATCGTTACGTCATAGTGTCCATGTCTCTGCTCCGTAGAAGACAAGTCTTCAGCCGAGCAACAATTCCTGTCATGATACTCTTCAGTGTAGGCTTTCCTTTCAGCTTAACTGTTGGCTTTGCAGTCGGCGATGACGACAGCAATATTGGGCTTTGTGCTGACGTTATGTGCACTATCATTTCACCCATACTGGAAACGATTTCTGGGTTGTACTTCATAATTTGCTTTGGTTCCATGGTGACCTTTTACGGGCTACTCCTCTGGCATGTCCGCAACCACTCGAGAAAGGTAGCGATTTTGTTTGCCAATCCTAGACACGTGGCGCCCTCAGCGGCGTGGCCTCCGAATCCCTCGGACAGCTCATCAGGTCCTCGGGGGATGGCTCAGGCACAGCCGCTTGCTTGGAGAAGGATAGGAAAACGCGAAATGCAGATTACAAAAAGTATGGTTACTGTAGTTGTTGCCTTCGTGTTCTTTATGTCACCAATCATCACCTCTACCTTAGTTCCCGATAACGTGACCGAGATTTTTCATGGTTACGCCCTACTAAGTATGCACATTACTTCTGTGATAAATCCTATTTTGTATGCATGGAAATATCCAGACTTCAAAAAGACTTTTAAACTGATCCTGACATGGAAACTGGAACAACTGTCTATGCCTGCGACATGGTTAAGAGAACTAACCGGTAACTGATAAGATTGGTAGATATTGTACAAATATTGACTACTTGCTAGGAGCAATGGTAAAAAGCTTTAAAACTATTGCCTCGAGGTGTTTTGAAACTGTGCTATGCCCCCTCGTCATCGTCTCGGGGCTTTTTAGAGAGAATTTTGAGATCTTGGAGGGGTATAGCTTTAACCAGCACAAAATCAGCTTTTGGCAGAGCATTTTTTTCTTTCTTCAAACTGTTATTGTAAAATGATGAGGTAGATCCTAATCAAATGATTGGTTGAAAGCGGACATGTGACCAGGCATTTATTTTTCCTAACGCGTAACTTAGGAAGTGCTAATGACCGGCCATTAACATTTTTAATGACCCACCTGTCTTATAGATCTAACTATGTAAGTTTGCCGTAGATCAATTAATGGAGTCTGGGATAAGGGTGATTTATTAAAGATCCTCTTCACCATTTTATAAGAACAAATAATTCTCATTAAATACGTTAAGGCCGTAGTAATTATCCATCCTCGCCCTCGATACCTCGAAACGGTCCAAACAGCTATCGCCTCGCTCGGGTGTCAGACTATTCCAAAGGTTCAGCTTGTGTGGATAATTCTTGCTAACACCCTCCCTGCTTGTGTATCAGTTCTATATGCTTGTATGATATGTTATCACTGTATGTATTTTATTCAACTTCAGTATTTATTTGAGTGAAATAAATTGAATTTTATCTTGAAAGTGTTGATGTGCGATCGGTTTTTGTTTTTTGTTTTTTTAGTTGTTGTTGGTTTGGCGGTGTGGCTATGGTACTCTTATTGTTGTTGTTGTTGTTGTTGCTGTATATAGTCTGATACCTTTTAATATTCCCAGCCTTAATCATTACATCGCAGCGGATATTTGAATATTCGTTAGTCATGTTTTTCCTTAACAATATGATATACAGAAAAGCGTTAGGTATATCGCAACACTCTAGGAAAAAATCTGTCTTTGAAAAGATAATTAAGCGAATGACAATATATTACAAGACAAACATTTTTTTTTTTTTTTTTGTGGCTAGGGTATCCTCGATTTTCGGTGGGTTTGAGTTGGTTTGGAAGGTGTGACTTCGGTATAATATATTTATTTTTCTTTTCTTTTCATTTTCAAGTCTGTTATGTTTTAATATAAAAAGACGTTAATATTAAACGACATGTATCATGGTTTATCCTTAACAATACGACATATCTAATTTAATTAATTTAATTAGGTATATCTTTCGTGGTAGTGAAAAAGGTTTTAATAGAATGTCATTTAAAAATAAACTATTAAGTGATAAAACTGTAGGCCTAAATGTATATAATCTTGCTATGCAGCACATAAAAATGACAATATTTATCATTTTACTTATCGAAATTCATAGTGAGAACTTACCACCCTCACTGACCATTAGTGCAGCATGCACACAAAAAGATAATACGGAGTGTAAAACTTTTAGGCTTGTATATTGCAAGGAGGTTTTACTACATCTTTGTTCCAATATTCTCCAATTTATAGTCAGTTTCTTGTGATGAACGTACAGGAATTTACTTCCATAACTTTTTCTTTCACACATTTCTAATATTTTGTTTGATAACTACGGCTCTGACTATGGCGCATCCTCCTTGGCAGTGTCTTGACATGGCGCAAAAAAAGTATATGACTTCTCTGGGTGTGGTTATTTTTTTTTGCGCCCACTTCTCGGTTGCTTATCGGCATTGCCTCTATGTGCAAATTGTATGCAAAACCTGTAAACAGTTTGGAGGCAAATATAAAACCGTATCATGATAAATTGGTTCACTGACACACCCCCAGCTCACAAGATGGCGATTTGCTGCCTAATTCGCTCGTTTGTCAGCTCCGTACTGTAGTCTTAGGCACTGGCGTAGCCAGGATTTTTCAAGAGGAGGGGCCAAGGCGATGGAGCGAAGCGACCGAGCGGGGGAGGGTGTGGGAGGGGGTATCCCCCTCCCACGGTAGGAAAATTTTTTAAAACCAGGTCATGAAAATGGCATTTTCTGCACCCTAAAATTCTATTCTGGTGTAACCTACTTGAGAAGTGACAGATGAAATAGGATTTTTTTTTTTCTCTACTCCGCTGGAATGAATTGTAGTGGAAGGATTACCACTCCTTGGGGCTCCAGAATTCCAAGCAATACGCAAAATTACATGTAGTTGGTGTGTATAAATAGCTGTACCAGTGTACATACGAAACGTTGAAACCCGTGTTTTCGGATAGGAAAATATACAGACTAACAACCAAAAACCCACACACAGACACACTGACTATTGACTAACATATGACTAAGAGGACGCCCTTTCTCATGGAGTGGAATTTATATCTCATCTCAAGCGGTAGTCTCATTTGAAAACACATGCAACATCTTTATTAGGTGTATGTAAAAGACTTTAGCAATTTATTTAGCTGCCTTGCTTAGCTCTTTATCTCATTTTCTCGGTTAGAGGTTGTTCATTAGTTGCCTAATTCGTATATACTACACGAATCCAGCTACGTACTCCTTCATTTAAGTACTGAGGAATTATATAGTTTGATTAATTTTTGTAACCAAAATGAACATCAATGTGAGTATTTAGCACGGAAAAATATTAGAATTACATCGTGTAAAGAGTATAGAGATCACAATTTGTAATAAAAACATATGGAAATAATGTAATTACACATAGAGAACGGGCTAAACAAAGTCTTCATACAACCAAGTCAAGCGCACATGATTTGCCACATGTGAAGGCCGTTTTTGTCATTCAATTTAGTGATAATAGATTTGACTCAAAACTGTAAACATCAAAGCAGAAAGCATCTCGTCCGATGACTTACTAGTATATAAAATACGACTTGAACAAAGAATGAAATTGTATCTTTTTTGAATATTCCTCTATAAAATCGAACTCTACCTTGAAAAACAGTGTTTTGCTTCTCCTCGGATGAAGACCATAAAAATGATATAACGGTGACATTGTTTTCGTATAAAAGCAATGTTGGCTACCACAATGATAACTCTTAAACAAACTCAAGATTTACAAAACGAAGAAAATGGTTATTGCCTCCATCGGACATATACCCATTCACAAAGAGAGGTTTATATTCGGCAAGAATAACTGATACGCCTCTTCATCATTCTGAGTACAATTTCTTTCAACTCTCGACAAACTAAAAGAAATATAAATGTTCTGTTACCAATCTACTTAGTCAATGTTGTTAACAAAGTTTCGGGGTTATGATTTGGAAAGGAACAGTTTTTGCTGGAAATGAAAGCAGTGTTTATTTTGTTTACTTTTTTGGTAATATTTCCATCTTATTTTTCCTTATTTCGATTGTAAGGTAGGGGTAGGGTAAGTCCTAGTAAGACCAGCATGTGAAAAGGAAATTAGTTGTTTTTTTTTTTTGTTTTTTTTTTGTTTTTTTTGCTCTCCGATCAACAGGGGGGCCATGGCCCCCTTGTGCCCCCCCTGGCTACGCCAGTGGTCTTAGGCATGACTACGTGTGGTGTTCTCACTTGCCTTAGAACAGAAAAGGACAAGCTACATTCCTTTTATACACGAATGTTAATTAGCCATTATTCAATGGTTATGCAAAAAAACGACATATACAGTCGGGCCTGTTAGTCCCAAAAGCCTTTCTGCCTATATGTTGCAATAACATGGCCACTGAGGATATATTCATTCTATGGATCTGCCCATAAAAAGTTGGAAGGCTGATCGATTACAGGTACTATGTGTTCCCATGTTAAGTGCAGATTTGGGGGAAGACACACCTTGGCCCTGTTTTATAAATCTTGTTACTCATAGCATTGTCTGATAATAGGCTACTGAAATAATTGCGTCAACTGATTGGCTGTGAACGGACTTGTCATTGAATGTTGGCACCTGTTATTGATTAACAAGTTTTTTGTGAAACAGGGCCCTGGTCCGAGCTCCATTAAAAACCCAACCTGTCATAAAAACTACCCGAAAATGTGCCGCCCCCTTTGTCCTTGGGCCACCTTTTTAAAATTATTTTTAAAAAAGTCTGGACATGCCGCTGAACATCGAGTTGGAGAAGGTATAAGGACGACCCGTTTTCAAGTCCCCCCCCCCCCTCTCTCTCTCTCTCTCCACCTCTATCCTTTTATCTCTCTGTCTCTTTTTATTTTCTTATTTTGGGGCATTCGATGGGAGAAATAATGCTTCAAAGAATAGTGAGGATTCTAATCGTAGGCCTACTACTACGAATAAATCTAAATAATAATCATAATAATATCGAATATTTAGAAGCGCTACAAACAGAAAGTACCATATAGCGCTTACAAAATTACAGATTTGAAGAGAAAAGACAACAGCAGCAGCAAAAAAGACAGACTCAAAAAGTAAGAGATCACATTAGAACATTATATTACTGGGGGAAAGAAATATGTTTTGAGAGATTTTTTTCTCTGATGCAGGTTATTTCTCTGATGCAGAGTGGAATGTTATTATTAATACAAATCAACACAAATTAACACAAATCAACACAAATTAACACAGACGGTACAATGTTTGACGGGAGCTGAAAAAGTGAATCCAATCACTGTTGCCCTCAGGCATTCAGCTCCCTCACATACAACACACTACAACAATGCCGCCACTGAGAAACGTTTTTTCAGTTGAAGAGAGTCTGGATTCGAGAATAATGAGCATACATTTGTCAGTTGTTGAGCGCAGATTATTGCGAGAGATGTATATATTTTGAGATTCAGGTGCCAAATGATCTTGATCTTGATAAATACGGCTCAACACTCCTAGTGCAGTAAAACGAGTCGGGTGGGTGTGCGCAAAAATAATAAACTACTATTATTGATAATGCTGTTGTAGTTTAACTTGTAATGATTTTGAGTGTTATTAAGATATTCAGGTGCAAATGATTTAGAATTTTGAAGGCATGCAAACAGACTTTAATAAGATGAGAAAATTCATACATATCATCTCAAGTTTAAACAAGAAAGAAACACCGGACGATTCTGGATAGGGTTTTCCTATTTTAATGCCAAGACCGAGACAAACGTAACCCGCCGCAAGAGGGCGTTAATTAAACATCAACAATCGGTGTCGTATACAATACTGTCAAGAATATCAACAAAGATCATAATCAATAACATTGGCGCATAAGGAATAGAGGAATAATTTAGGAAATTCATACCAAGTTCTCGCCACTATAATATTAGAGGCCAACTAATCTTGCGTGACGTCACCTTAATTTCTGACTAAGTCAAATAAACGGCCTACCTTCAAGTAGGCGTTTGCACCCCGACATATCACCAACGAATGAAGAATTACCAATATAGCTAGTAACCTCTTACAATTTGCATGGTTCACATCATGTATGGGGTCAGTCACTCCCGCTCCCCCCCCCCCCCCCCAAACGAAAAAGTTCAAAGAAAAAAGGGGGTCAGCTCCCCCGCCAAAAAAAAAAGTAAAGAAAAACGAGTCAGTTCCCTCCAGAAAAAAAGGGGGAAAACAACAATAGGGCTAGTCCCGCTCTCCCCCCCCCCCCCCCGGAAAAATTGTGCAAGTTCCCCCCGGCCAGCTTAATTAGCTGTCGGACCCCCTAAAGGAAATGCATTGGGTTAGTCAATATCTTGCCAAAGGACATTAGTTTCGGGCTGGGATTAAGACTTTCTGTCATCCTGAAGAAGTGCAACTGCAACTCCACCAGAATGATTGACTTAGCCGGGTTGGCCCACAAAGAGATAAAACTTAAAGATGAGTTACCTATAGAGTTGAAGAAACTAAGTTTCTCGGAGTCTATATATTGATAGTGGTTTATAAACGAAGCCTATTCGTACAGTTGAATCTAAAGTGTCAAAGAGTGTCGGTATAATCTTCAGATTCGTTTCTGATCTCCCGAATAATGTGCGTCGCATGATTTATTGCTCCCTTGTTCTTCCTTACTTTACATACTGTAATATTGTTTAGGTCACTTTTCCAACAAATCTTGATAAGTTGTGTGTCCTTCAGAAAAAAATCTAATAATCAGGGGCCGCGGAGCGTTTTTGAAAGTGGGGGGGGGGGGGGGGGGCTGATTCGATTTCACTCATTAATGACAATTTTCGAACCTTTTTTTCGAGGTTTTATGACATGTGTCTACTAAAAAAAGTGGGGGGGGGGGGGTGGGGGCTGCAGCCCCCCTCCGGTTCCGCTTCCGCGGCCCATGGTAATATGAGGCGTTCCCCCTTGTACGCATACAAAACATTGTTTTTTACTCATTGAAATTATTAACTTTGGCAGACATTAATGCCTTTCAATGCTGTTTCGTGTACAAATGTGTTAACTTCCATCTCATAATTATTTGCAGGGTGTTTAATCACAACCGTGACTTTCACGATCATAATACAAGATCTTCCAATCAGATCCTACAACCTAGGCATAAAAAAACTCTCATAAACGGGACCAAAATTATGGAATGAGTTACCAGATAGAATCGTCAGGTCTGCTCCTTATCCGAACAAACTTTTGCCCTCAAACCTAAGCAAAGTTCATTCCGATATATGCATTCGAAGAAATACACAACTTGAAAGCAAAGACTGTATAAGTAATTTAAAAGGTTGTTTATTAGCGATGTAGGGAAATGCACTCTTTTGGGGGTTTTGATTTTTTTTTTTTTTTGGAATCTTTTTTTTTCTTCTGAAGATGAAAATCGTAGTTCGACCTCTCCAATAATTATATTTGTCTCAGTGAAATTCACATGTAAATTACAGCCTAGCTTGCTTCGCGTTGTCAATATTCATATTATTTGCACCTGATTTATAAGAATTAAAAGTGATCAGTTTATGAATTTTCAAACATATCTTTCACATTGTTCATGGTATTATATCCTCTATCTATCCTATCTTACTTTCTTTCTTTCCAATTCTCTCTAACTTTCTATCCTCTATACTATCTTGACTTGTTTAATGTTCAGTCATTTTTGTAAACAGGTATCCCTCTCCAGAAAAAAAAATATATTATGCTTTTCAGGGGTTATGCCTCCTTCAATTGTACCGGAACGTTTTCTTTTGTTTGTAATCTCATGTATGTAACAAATCAGAAGGAAATAAATTTTGTTTTGAATTGAATTGAATTGAATACCGATCGCATTAATTTCCTCTCATGCACAGTAGACAGAAAAGGTTGGATTATTTTCACATTAAAGCTACCGTACTTCAAAGCCTACTGCGTCGACTCTTCACTAGCACTTCAGTTTCGTCTCGAAAAAAGAGAGAAAAAATCCCCAAAGATGTCTGAGAGAAAAGTTTTGAATGTACGTATACCCTACAAAATAATATAATCAATATTTTAAAAGTTATTTCACTGTTTCAGGTTTTGCACTTGGCTTTTTAAGAGTATGACGATCGTTATCACGTACATGTACGTATGAGGAGAAATTGTTTTGTCGTTTTCGGTCATGACATGAATCATTGAATGAAATGAAATTGCGGTCATCTCGTTTTCTTGCATTCACGCTGTACTGTGTCTTCAACCCTAATACTTGACTTGGAAATAGAAGCAGAAACTATTTTGTATTCCAGTGTCCCTAGTGTCAAAAGAATGACCAGGATTTTCTCTTTCCATACATTCCAAATATGAGATAAAAATTAATTCAGATCACATTGTAATAACGGGATGAATTTGCCCCCAAAATTGTGCCATTTTTCCCCCTGAATCAGCACGTTTTTAAGCTGACATTTTCAGTGCGACTTCGGACACCCTACTACTACTAGCATGACTAGTTGAAAGTTCTTCTGTTTGAAGTTAAGAATAAGATCTTTTTTTGTTGTTGTTGCAAGAATGTGTGATGAACATTGTCATTTTATTTTTATAACATCTGTTTGGAGCCAGAACAACTGGCAGAAGGGCATTAACTCCTATAAGCCTACTTCAGGGCTGCCAACCTTGAGTGAGAGTTTAGAGTGAGACATTGCGAGGGAGCGAAGCGACCGAGGGGTGGAAGGGGGGGGGGGTGTCCCCCCTTCCACGGTAGGGAGCTTTGACAATTTTACATTTTAAATGGTGCAATCTGGTGCATACTTTAGTCATGATTTCAACACATACACAGTCATAGCCAAAGCAGCATTAATATTAATTTACTATTAAAATTGAATTGAATAAGTAATAAATAGGTTACATTGTTCTTAATGCCACATGTAGTTTACTGACCATGAAAAATTACAAAGTTCCAGATTTGTTACTGTATGATTTTTAATACGAATTTCAAGAGTTAAACTTAAATTAAAGATTCTGCTGTCCGGCCGTAGAGGGATGTGCTGGCTATTACGTTGGTGTACGATCGACGGCAAACTCTGCTGAGCCACGTATGCAGCGCGGCCGGGCTGGGAACCCGGGCGGGCTGCCGCGCCAAAGCCATGTCAGTCCGGCCATCTAGTTACACTCATCATAGTCGTCACACGTATATACATACACGCAGTATCACCAATCGTAATCGTAATCCAATCCAATCCAATCTTTGCGCACTACCGAAAATGATTTTCATTAGTTAAGCTTTGCTTTGTGCCCACGGGAAAATCTCGAAAGGCCTTGGGCATATTGAATATTTGGAATATCAGAGATTTTGGAGAGTTTTTTTTTTTGTTACTTTATATTTTGGGGGTTCAGCTTGAGAATTTGTTTATCAGAGTGAGACAGTCAGAATTGGGTGAATTGCGTGAGTCTCACGCTCAATGCGTGAGAGTTGGCAGCCCTGCTACTTTAACACAGAATAAATGCCCTTCTGGCTCCAAACAGATGATAAGAAAATAGAGTAGATGCTGTGGTCTGCAGGCACTAGATCTACATGTAAGTCTTGAGACAAAATCCAATGTTACGTTTTATTTATTCCTGAATTATGTTCCCTTTTTACTCAACATGCTCAAATCATGGAAGTCCGTATTGTTATTGTTTCAAGAGTAAAAATTAATGTTGACATGGCAACTCTTTATTGGGGGGGATTATTTTTTTGCTCAAACAGTTTGAGCCAAAAAATAATCCCCCTCCCCCAAATAAAGAGTTGTTGTGGCAATATTAATTTTCATTTTCCTCATTTTGGCGCCGGTCTGCAGTCCCCATAAACAAATGCAATGGAGAGTTCGCGCGCTGAGCAAAATCCCATCTGCCTGAGCCACCATCCCAGGCTGGAGTCGGAGCTTCCCGCATGTGATCCAGGTGCAAACGGGTGCAGCGATAGTAGACATTGACATCGCCATTTGTATGGAGCTATCGCTGTGGCGCGCCAGTGATGTGTGTCGCACACGCTGAATATTGACTTGAGCCTGAGCTTGTGACACATGAAAAATCCCAATAAAAACTGAACATGCATACTGAATATTTCTTGAAATAAAGCTTAGTTTTTGAAATCATCTTGCCTTAACAACGCACTTAAGAAAGACACATTTTCAAAATTTTCAGATTTTCCAATCATTTTCGTAGTGGAACCGCAGATTGCTACGCTGAAAATGTGATATTTAATGGATACTTTCATCACCACTGCTGTTTTTCTGTGATTTTGGTAATGTATGGTGGTTGATCCAGTGTCCGAACACTTTTCAGAAAATCAACGATAGCAAATAAAATATGAAACGAATATCTGTCAAACTATACATAATGAATGCTCAAAGTCCTACAAAAAAGAAGTTGATGGAATTTTAAAAAGACAACGTAGATTTAATACGATATTCCCTTCCGAGTGAACCCCTTCCCAACGACACGCTGTTTTGGTCCCTTGAAAAAGGTACTGTATTTCTGAACGTATGAAACCTATGGGAAAAAGACACAACCTTTGTTTCAATAGTGTGGTTTTCATACGCGTAATCCCACGTGTATGAAAACCCATTTTAGGCGCTTAACTGTACACGTTCGGTAATACAATCTGTTTGGAATTACAATCCTTGACTATACACTGTGTGTGTGATATATGTGATATACTACATTTTGATGTACATTGTATGATGCCAAGTATTTTCAAGTGATTTGGCAGTGAGTGCAGACGATGGACCAGCTGCACACTGGCTTCCAGCTGCACTTCACAGCATCTACTCTACATGTATACGGTCATGTCATTTGGAAAGATATGAATGTATCCTGTGTCTGTAAATTCATTCATTTTACATGAGGTTTGGCACCTTTTTGAGGCTTAGTTGTTCTTGAAGGCTTTAGTTTTGGTAACACCACGTAGAAGCCTCTGTGAAAAGGCTATTGAAATATTCTTTTGTCAAAAGAACCCACTAATTAATCTCTGCTGAGAATGACTGTAAAAATGGCAGAACTGTTCAACCTCTTCTTCAGCAGTATGTCCTAGCCTCTAAGTTTGGCCGTAGAAAATCTATGCATCTTAGCTTTGAGTCTTCCAAGATGTATTTTGTCTTACATGTATATTGATTTTAAAAAAGATGAAAAATTAACAACATATGAAACTTCTGTTTAGTGAGCCTGATAATGAAAATGATTTGATCAATTTATCAAGTCATTATTATTATTATTACATGACAGGGTTACCTTACTACATGTACCATGACTATAAACAACATGTTCTTTTATTTCCCTGTGTACATATGTAATATGTCATTTGATCTGGTGGTTACTGTTAGATGAAATAAATTCATGTTGTGTTCATGGACTTCGATTTTTATGAGAAGCCAACTGGCAGGGCTCCACCCTAATTTTTTTTTCATAGGGGGTCTAGAATGAGATTTTTAGGGGTTTTATGCATGGGCCCCCATGTTAAAATTTTCAACTTTTTTGGGGTCCGGACTATGATTTTTGGTGCCCATGCGTCCTGGGCACCTTTTAGTGTCGAGCCCTGCAAATGGTATTTATCCTTCAATTCCAAATTGAGGAGAACATATTTTTCTTTGTTACAGAAATACTACCCACCAGAGTTTGATCCGTCAAAGATCCCTAAACTCAAGCTCGCCAAGGAGAGGCAGTACACTGTTCGTATTATGGCGCCGTTCAACATGCAGTAAGTATTGGCTTCTTATCCCTTTCATATGACAACACTAACGGCCAGGAGGTATATGAAAATAATGTTTCTATCTTACAAAACTATTATCAACACAATACATGTAATAGCAGGTTGTGGGAATTTAGGTAAATTGAGATGCTTAAATTTTTCTTGGACATTCCATTTTCTCCCTCCCTCTCTCTCTCTCTCCTTCTCTCTCTCTATCTCTCTCTGTCTCTCTGTCGCCCTCTCTCTGTCTCTGTCTCTATCTGTCTCTATCTGTCTCTCTCTCTGTCTACCACTGTCTGTATTGGACACCATTCAACATGAAGTAAGTATTAAATGCTAGTTAATGGTGTTAGATATAGAGACAAAGATACATGTAGGTTCATACTTGCGAACAGAATTGGAAGAAGCAATCATAACTTAAAGATGCATGAACCCTTCTCAAGAACAGATTATGATGTGAAATCATTTTATCCTAAAACTATAAATGATTGGAACAAACTTCTGAAGTATGTGGTCTTAGCATGTTTTAAAAAGCATTAAAAAAAACATCTCAACCTTCAAAGTTAATTTGTGCTTATCTGAACTACAATATGCAATGCAGTATGCAATTTTGTACTCTGCAATACTACAGTGATTTTACTTGCAATTATCACTATTGACTATCATTTACAATTTTTTGTAACATTGTGTATATTACTGTGTGCAATATGTTTATGATATTGAATTTAGTTGTTATTGCTTTTCATATCCGCGAAACAGACCTGTATGGGTTTAATCAAACCTTTTTTGTTTTCGCGAGACATGTTTTATATTGTCTGAATAAATTCAAATCAAATCAAGTATTGGCTTACGCATTTTCGGACATGGATTCGCCAAGGGCTAAATTGATCAGCTGTTCTGCAGATTTGCAGCACTAAGAGCACGAAATGTTTTAAAATGCACTATACATAGATCTGAAGCTGAAAAGAATATACATGGACAGAGACTAAGTTTAAATATGAAGTTGCCAATTTGAAAAGCTGAACAGTGATTTTTGGACTTGTATACCGAAATATTACTCTGTTGTAGGTACTTATGCAGATCTTTAGATTAGTCCACAAAATGATCCCCTAGTAATAGTGATCCTTGTAGCACTATAGGTAGTTTTAATGGCCCAATTTTTTTAATTTTTTTTTTTGTATGGGATCAAATATTTTGGACAGAGAAAGGTCTTCCCCCCTTTTTTTTTATTGTAAAATTCAGAACAGGTTCATGTATTATGAAGTTAAATATTATTGAATGATGTTGGTATCAAGATGAACAATTGATAAGGTAATTATGAATGCAAATTTATCTTTCTTATTCATACATGTTTTGTAAATTTGATAGCACCATGAGAGTTAATTCTGTTTTTATTCAGATGTAAGGTGTGCAACGAGTACATCTACAAGGGGAAGAAGTTCAACGCCAAGACAGAGAACGTACACAATGAGAACTACCTTGGACTACGCATCTATCGCTTCTACATCAGATGTCCTAGATGTATCTCAGAGGTGGTTTTCAAGGTGAACATGTACAGGGTGTTTCAGAAATATTAATTTTTGCACTGGGTCTAATGATAACGACTGCCAGATCTAAAGCCGTGGTAAAAATTTCTGACGATCTTTGGAAGCACGTACATTAGGTTTGTGACATATGATGATATGATACATGAACAAAATAATTCTATTATCAATAGGCGGCCTAGTGTTTGATGTGCTTTCCTTTACACTGTACATTCTCATATTGTTTTTCATAGAACAGTTTTAGTTTTCAGGTAATTCAGTATACAGATTGTTTCAGGAAAATCATTGCTCAAAATACATGTATATCTTCACTATATACAGTACTTATATGCCTGAAAAAGAACAGTTTTAGTGTTCAGGTAATTCAGTATACAGATTGTTTCAGGAAAATCATTGCTCAAAATACATGTATATCTTCACTATATACAGTACTTATATGCTTGAAAAAGAACAAAAAAGTCATATTTTCTTCTAGGTCTATTGGCCTACTGATGGGTTACATGTACAGTATCATCTCATACACTTATTTTTTTCTTGTTTTTTGAATAGTGTAATGGTGACGTGTTCATAGTGCAGACGGGACTCTTGTATACAGAGAATGTTGCTATGATGGTTTTACTTGCCCAAATTTCCATACAAATGTAGGTTGCCAGACAACATGTTAGACAGTGTTACAGGAATGCTGAATTCATTTGGCCTTCAATAAAGACAATCTTTTAGCCTTCATTATAATAGTACTAACCTACTTCGACAAGATGTTACATCTACCTTATGATGATAATATGTTTAGGAGATGATTCTAAGACTTAAAGGTACTTCATCTCTTTTGCAGACTTACACAAAATTCTGCGAAACTTTGCACAGGTTTAGTAGACATCCTGTAGATACCGCCTACATGTAAGAAATTTCAAGGTCACAAGTTCTATAACTCCTTTGTAAGAAATGAATATCTTGCTTTTGTCGCAGAGGGAGCTATTCAGAAATCAACCCAAATACATGTACTAGTAACGGTCAAAAAATCATTTTAAAAATTACACAATTTTTTTTAATTCGAAGAAAATAAAGTGTTACCAAATTGTCATTATTACTTAGATAAAAGCAAATTATCCTTTTTACATGAGCACAAGTTTTCCAATTATAATTCTTTTGTAATTTATCGCATACTCACACTACTTCAAAATTTAGGGCTGCAACAGGGATGAAGTACCTTTAAAGCTCTCTTTGAGTGGTTATGTAAGTAATTCGTGCATCATTATCTTAGAGATTTATTGAAATCTGCCCTCTAAGAGATGATGGTTACTAATGATGATTATGATTAAGCTCGGCAGATACAGTAATCCATCATTTTCACATCTTGATTTATAGCACTTATCTGTAATATCTCGCTGAATCGTTCAAAATGTCAGACTGGTGATTTTGCTTAATTTTTTGTAATTTGTTTTCTATTTTTAGACTGATCCACAACAAACAGACTACACCCTAGAACAAGGAGCTACTAGATTGTTTGAAGCAGCTAAGCTATACCAAGCAGCTGAGGAGAAGGAGAAGAAGCAGGCAGAAGAAGATGCACAGAACCCCATGAAGGTAGATAGCAGGAAGTTAGAAGGAAAGAAAAGATGAATTTAAATTGGAACCTTGTTATAACAAACTCCTTGGGACCAAGGAAATTACCTCTTTATATCGAAACCTTGTTATATCAGGGCTAAAAATCAATATAATACAAAGAAGCGTAACCAGCAAAATTACCTTGTTATAATGAGAGATAGTGTTCTTTATAACGAGGTTCCACTGTCGAAAATTGACGAAAATTTGGGCTTCTTCTCTTCCCGTCCACTGGCAGATTTACATGTAGGGGCTTGTGCATCCCCCTTTAAAGCCGTTTGGCATACCTTAAATACATGAAAAATGAAAGTAGTATTGACTGTTCTGTTTTCTAGGTGCCGAATAGGAATGATAAGAAAGATTGACTGCTTCTGTTGTCTAGATATTGTATAAGACTGATAAAAGAAAGATTGACTGCACTCCTGTTCTCAAGGTGCCATATAGAAATGATAATAAAAAGATTGACAGCTGCTGTTCCCTATGTGCTGTATAGGAATGAGAAAACAAATATTGACAGCTGACGTTCTCTAGGTGCCGTATAGAAATGATATATTCAAAAGATTGCCTGCTTTGTTGTCTAGGTGCTGGAGAATAGAACCAAGGACTCCAAGCTGGAGATGGAGGTGATGGAGAATCTGGAGGAGCTGCGGGAGCTCAACATGAGACAGTCTGCCATCAATTATGAAGAGATTCTGAAACAAGGAGCCGAGCAGGAGGCACTTAGACTCAAACAGCAGGAGGAAGATGATGAGGCAGAGATCCAGTAAGTGTTTTGTTTCATGGATGGATTGATTGATTGATTGCTTGCTTGATGGATGGATGGATGGATGGATGGATGGATGGATGGATGGATGGATGGATGGATGGATGGATGGATGGATGGATGGATGGATGGAACCATCAGCTACAACATGTATTATAAGATCCTGAAGCAGAGCTGGAAGCGCTTAGGCTAAGATAATAGGTGAAAGAAGATGAAGCAGAGATCAACTAAGAATTGTGACAGATTGAGGGATTGATTTACTTATTGCTTGCTTGATTGATTGATTTATTGGTTGACTGTTAGCTCTTTGATTAATTTGGTGGTTAATTAAATATTTTTTGATTGATTGATTAGTTGATTGATTGTTTGATTGATTGTGAGAAAAAATCTTTCTCTGTCTCTCTCTGTCTCGCTATATAATGGTACTCCAGATATGTTCTTATTTAATTTGGTCATTATAGTTACAGAGCTGCCTACCTGCAGTGACATTAACTTTAACACCCCCACCTGCTCTCTATTTCTCTCTCTGTCCCTCCTTCTCTGTGATGATCCATAAATTTCTATGCTGTTTGTTATATCCCTCATTTACACACTTACTATACTTTCATATGGCTTTGAGTGATCAACATTCTCTCTCTCTTTCTCACATGCTTGCAGGAGAATATTTGGCAAGGAAGGGGATGGTATCATCATCAAGAGACTCAACGATGATGATGATGATGATGAAGGATCTCCCAGCGTTTCCAAGCCCTCCCCATCCACTGCCTCATATAAAAGGCCTACTGACATTCTGACAGATGTAAGCATCATGATTCTAAAAATTTGATTCCATTTAAAATAACGTATACTGGAACTCTTGAGAGCATGATATAGGCCTGTCCAGCAGGCGCAGAAAGTTCTCTGGTGAAATCTAATACATTTCTGGTAAAATATATGAAATGGATGACATATGAAATCATGTTTCTTCTAAAGAATGTTTGAAGATATCTCATGTGAACAAGAGAGTAATTTTTGTACTCCTGTCTGATACGTACATACACATGTAGAAATTATTGAAAGATAATAGAATTCATCTTTCTTTTCTCTTTTCTGTCTTTTAACCGACAGGAACTCAGTGGACCGTCAGGAGCAAAAAAGCAGAAGACGGCAGACACGTCTTCAAGGTCAACTACAAAGTCGTCCTCAAGGTCATTCCTCTCAGGTCTAGTCAAGGTCAAAAAGAGCAGCAGTATCAAACCAGACCAAGACAGTGTAATATCATCAATAGAAAGTAGTCAAATGCAGAACACAAAACCTGTAGAGGTTGAATCAACTGTTGCAAAGGACACAACACGATTCCCAGTAAGTGGGACTGAAGAAATCAGGCAGAGAAGTGAATCAGCAGGAGAGCATAGCCGAAATAGTGAATCAAAAAGCAAAGACTTAGAACCCGATCAAGTCGCAGAGGAGGATGTGGAGACGTCTTTTGCTAGTAGCATACAAGAAGGACTCAAGAAGCAAAAGGTTGAATCGCAGAAGGTCGCTAAAGAGAAATCAAGTGGACTTAGCCTACTAGGGGGCTATGATTTCAGTGATAGTGACATCAGTGACTCTGCATCAGATTCATGAGCCGTACTACAGAGCTTTGCACTAATCTTTTTGTAAGGGGTCCAGATTGAAATTTTTAGGGTCTGTATTGCACAAGATCCCTGTTAAAATGTTGAAATTGGGGGGTCTGAAGTTCTAATTTTGAGAGCCCATGAGTCTCGGGTGCCCCCTCCCCATATTCCAGAAAATTGCCACTGGTCGGTAAAATTTGGAAGGACACTAAAATGTGTTTGCATGTTGCAAGAGTCAATTGGCATGGATTTGCAATGTGCCTGGGGTGGTATTCTGAGGTTTACTTTATCTTGATTTTAGTGAAAAGATTTTAAGTGTCATAACAAATTTTAAATTGCAACATTTCATTGGTGTTTGCGCAGATGAATTCCGCGTACGTATACACTTTTGCGCAGTCATTAACCAATGATGCGCCATAAGCGTAGATTTTGTTATGACAATTAAAATTATTTCACTAAAATCAAGATAAAATAAATCTCAGAATACCACCCCAGATCAATAACTTGAGTGAAATTGTCCTGTCCAAGTGCTTGGCTGTTGTGTGATACTAAACTCATTTTATACCTTGTTACGTAAGATGAAAGAAAAAAAAAAAAAAACAATACATGAGTCCAGTCCAGGCCAGGTTCTTATGAAAAGCATAATCCCTCCGTTCACTGACATTGAATGGACAGGAAATTCTGTTTTGTGCTATGGCTAGAGTACCCAAGGCTGCGCAGTGCCCTTGTCTGCGCACACGTGTAACCGTGCGATTCTGATAAAACAAAACACGCAACGAACACAAACTTTTCATCTTTATCATAGTGATAGGTATTCATGCAAAAAATGAGTCAAAATATTGAAAAAAAGGTCTTGTTTCAGACATTTTCTTTAGAAGCCTCAAAATGTTGTCTTTCATATCATAACTCCCGAACTGCGTGTAAAATGAATGAGTGCGCAGACATGGGCACCATTGTGTTTTTCCATGTTCTTGTGAAAATGGCATTGTTCTTGCTCTAATTTTGATGAGATTTTTTGCAAACTTACTCTTTAGAATATCAGGAATAATATAAAATTAGGCATTACTGGAATATTAAAGACATTCTTGTTATTTTTTAGGTCAAAATCTTAGGTGCACAGACATAGGGCTCCCCATCATACTCTTACCCAAGTGGTGATGGGGGGGGGGAGGGGGGGGAGGGGGGGTGGCTAACAATACTAATATTACATCCTGGCAGGCAAGTCCAAGGTATTTGGGATCTAGTATGTCCCATACAACACCAAGTATTGTGGTATTTTGAACATAAATTAACATCAAAAGTATCATTTACTTGATAATTTGGTCTGATCTGAGCTCTGTTAGGGCTTGCCAATAAGCCAGTTCGTAATTACAATTTGTGCATGTGCAGATTAAGGTCATTTGTACCGAGTACAATTGACCTTTATAGGCTGTCATTTTGTACCCACCACGATGCACGCACCAGTATGATTTTTACTTGTTATACAAGAAGGGCGTCCACAAAAACAAATGGGCGTGCACGTACAAATTGGGGTCATTTCGGGGTCATTTGTACTTATTTTTTGGGGGGGGAACTTATTTATGCAATCATCAGGGCCCTGTTTCATAAAACTTGTCATCAATGACAAGTTGCAGTAACTGTTATAAGCTACTGAAATCCTTGCATCTGATTGGCTGAGACCAAATTTGTTGGTAAAAATCACTGACAAGGCACTTGATGAGATGCCCCCCCCCCCCAGATGTACTAAAATCTTAGATGTGGTTGGTAACATACAGGACAAAATGGGTTAGACTTCCCTTAGTAGCAATGTGTCTACATATTTGTATGTGCATGCATTATGAATTATTTGATCACATTGATCACTTGTTTATCCCAGTCTTTTTAAAATTCTTTTGAAATGTACCAATCACAAAAAATGATTTTACTCTGTATGTTAGGGGTTCCATTTCGCTACACTATGCTCAAAATATAAGCTTCTTGATAGTACATGTACTTCTACAGGTTTAAATACACTCCCAGAAAACATAAAAGTGACTTGTGAGCAGACTATTCAACACACCTTTACATCCTCGCATAGAATAGGACCTAAGTCGGACATCAGTTCCACACAGGCCCTACTTAAAGCTCATGTACAGCATTGGTAGCAAAAAGGAAATTGGAAAGAAACATGTTAAATATAGTCTCATGTTGTTCTCCTTGTATCAAAAGATGTCTGTAAGAGATCATTTGGTATTCCATCTATGATTTCTGGTGAATTTCAGTAGAAATATCTGTAAAGAATGCTTGATCACTGCCATTATGCTAGGACCCTTCCACCCTGACGGCTCCCCGCACAGCAGTCTTGGGGCTTCGCATAGAGACAGCATATGTATCACTGTTGGTGTGTGTGTAGCTACTCATTGATTTTACACGTGTGTGTATAGTGTATAGCACATGCTGCCTTTGTTGAGATTTTATGTGCCTGTCCTGGCACATAAATTACTTTTTACCTCTTATTTGTTTAATATTAAACATTAGGAGGCGAAATCTTCACAGTGTCTAAGTATTGCTAGTATCTTGCTGTTTATCAACAAAAATTGAAGAAATCTGACGAACAGTTTTTGAGGGCTTACCAAAACTCTACATGACCTTTAAGGGGTTTTATGTGATCCTGTATTTTATTTATACTCCTTAACCTTTAATCCTTATAACACCAGGTAAAGTTTTTGAGGTTGATTTTATGCATTTTAGCTGTACACAAATTATTTCTTTAGGAGATTGGTACCCTTTAAACAGTGAAACCTCTCTATACAGGCTAAAATGAAATACAGAAAGGTGGCCTTTGTGGAGAGGTGGCAGCTTTTTCAGGTTTGCGTATATTAACCCATCAAATCAAATTGATATATATTACATTGGCTCTAGGCATTTGTGTAGATGAAATTATATGTGTACAAATATGATATTCATGAATGTCTAAATTGTTAAATATTTATTTGATAAAACTGTTTATGCTTGTACAAGAATATAATGTAGAAATAAATTTTTAAACTAAAAATGCAATGTATTATACCTTGCTTGAAATTTGTGTCTAATGTGGATATATACACCCTCAAAAATATCAAAAGATACAAAATTTCTACATGTAAAATGAAAGTAAAACAATCAGTTTTGAGTATCGTGGACAACTTAGTTTAATTCTGTGCCATAGTGCATTCAATCATTTTGCCTTTTACAATTTGTACATGTTTTCCATCTCTTCCCTTATCTCTTCCTTTTACTTTCCTTCCATTTTAAAGGGGAGGTCCACCCTGATAAGTCGGTTGTAAAAGAAGCAGAAAAAATGAAGAAACAGATCAATGAAATTTTGAGCAAAATCTGATAAGAAACGAGAAAGTCATGAATTTTTAAAGTTGTAATCAATCAAACACATTTTAGCAACTCTGTGACGTATCTTGCGAGCTCCTCTCCCATTTGCTCAGTACAGAAAATCTCATAAATTTTCATTTTCTCGGTTTTTGATGAGGGAATTGATTTGTTTCATACAGGTTTTGTGTGAAAGCATAGGTGCAATTATTATGTCTAGGGTGAAATTTGTGATTTTTTTTTAGTACAGGGAAAATGGGAGAGGAGCTTGCAAGAAACCTCACGAAGTTGCCAATTTGTGTTACAACTTCAAAACTTCATAACTTTATTTCTTATCGGATTTTGCTCAAACTTTCATTGATCTGTTTCATTGATTTTTCTGCTTCTTTTAAAAGCTACTGGATATCAGGGTGGACTTTCCCTTCAATGCTTGTCTCTTCATCTTACCCACTCTTATTCTTCCATTTGATACCCTTCTCCCCCCCCCCCCCCTCTCTCTCTCTCTCTCACACACAACTTTCTTCTCTCTAATCTGCTTCTTTCTAAATGACTTGTAGTTCTCCATATTCTTTTTCTTTCTCCTGTTTGCTTCTGATCTTCCCCTTCATTTTCTTTTACTACTCAGTATTTTTTCATTTTTATTTTGTTTTTTACTATCTCTCTCTTTCTCTTTTTCTCTCTCTCTCTTTCTCTCTCTCCCTCTCAACCTTTTCACTTTCCTTCTCTCACTGCCTCATTCATCCACAGCCTTTTTTTTCTCTCTCCATAAAGTACACATAAAATACTTCACAGGAAAAAAGGATTGAGATAGAACTTTGAAACTATCTGTGCAGCACATATTCAAATAATTTATTTATACACTCGACACTGCCACAAATGTGTTTAGGCATGATGACTCTTCAACCATATTCTCCATTCACCAAGACACAAAGGTCAGTAATCACGACAGCAGTCTAAGTTAAACCTGGCTTAGTCTATTAACTTCTGGGGCACCAAGTATCAACTTCTTTCTTCAGTAAAAATTATTTCAATTGTTATAAACAGAATACAGGTAAACAAAGTGAATTTCAGGTACTGAATATGAAATTTGGATTTCATAATTACATCATTTTTCCTTACTCATTTAACATTTTTTTTTTTTTTTACAGAATTGTAATTTCTACGCTATGAGAAGTGTATATATGGCACTCGACCCCATAAAGCTTTCTCATTCTCTTTATTTCAATGTAGAAGATTATCATAGTAGAAATGTCCCCTGAATAGGAGTGCTCTTCAAATGCCCTCACATTCAAACTATGACAAGAAACAGCTGAAATGTTTGGGCCGAACATGTGTCTGTAGTTCCATATACACATTTTCGTGTGCAGTGCATCAGCATGTGACTCTCGGCAGGATTGAGTCAATTTCTTCTCATTTTGGTGGTTCCAAAACATTACAGCATACACCATTTCTTATGTAGTATATAATCAACCTTTGTTTTGAGACGGTTTCTTACGCAATGAAATTGCATGACCAAAACTCAACTTTAATACACTTATATGAAAACTTCCTGTTATACATGTATATACATTATTCAGAATACTGCAAGAAAATGGGAACAACATCTTGGTCCAAAGGGGCTGAAGATTCAACTTACAAAATGATAATCAAAAAAAGAAGGAAAAAAAAAGAGGCATGCTAACATCAAATTAAGCAGAAATAAACCCATCATCAAGACAAACAGCGACTGTATAGGCATACTGTCTAGGCATACTGTCTACAGTAGTTTCAAACAGCAACTCATCCATGTTCACATGTGTGAGTGAATTACTGAAAGTTGATTTTAAATGTCAAAATCAATAATAACAAGAAAACATGCACCTCCAAAACAGAACAAAATGTATGTACTTACATGTACATACAATCAAACAAAAGTATACATATACTATCATCATAACACCAAACAATTTTTAATTTTTTTCAGAATTTATAATTTCACACAAATTCAACCGACTGGTGATTGGGGATAATAAAGTAATAGGACATCTATGTAGTGCGTAAACTGTGTATACGATTAGAGGCCCAATTGCAATAGATTTCTTCATCACTCTTCATTTTTATATAAATATACATAAGATTTTATTATAATTATTCTATACACATGTACATAAACTTTTAAAAACAGATGTACAAGTGCACATATTTATCTAGTTCTTTGTATAACACTAAAATGTTCCAATGCCCGGTGAAAAAGAAAAATCTTCTGTCAACACGTACACTAAATTTTTAGATTTTTTCTTTCTATTTACAAATAATGGATACATCATTGTGCATATCGTACAATATACACAGGTAAACATAAAAACTTTTATTTCAGAATGTTCGAAAGGTGAAAGAAAGACAGATATTTTCAAGGTATGTTATCACTGATTAAACTACAACAGGGAACAAAACCATACACTGCAACTAGATAATGATGCATCATTTTGCTGCTAAGCCATGGTTCACTGACTGGGCTTGTTTGTGAGATCAGTTTTTGTGTGAATAGCTTGCAGATATCAGCTGCCTTTGCCAACAACAAAAGGAAGAGCTCGAGGTTATCCCCGTAATAGAACAGAAGGCATGCATTCAAGTCTCCGCTGGCTGGCTGGAAGATGATATCATTTTTTATGTGACTTTACAGTCGGTTGTATGACACATGCTCCAGCGACAATTGTTCCGTGGCAATTCATAACACTAACCAAATTCCTAACTTCATTCCTGGACCTAACACTATACCTAACCCTAAACCTAAAACTAAGCCTAAAGTTAACCTAAAACCTAATCATAACCGTAACCTTAACCCTGTATCTTTGACAAAATAAAGTCCTGAGCAATCATTACCAAAGCATGTGTCGGAGTACCTTACAGTCAACTGAAATTGTAACCCGTTAACCCTACAAAGGCCGGATTATTTTGGCGCTCTCTCAGCAGGGGGTCAAATCCATCCCCCCTGGGATTTCGGCCATGGACGGACGAAAAATTCTGCAACTTGGCACACAGAATATCTTATAAAAGAATAACCCTGTAAAGTTTCACATCTTATATCTCAAACACTTATTTAATTATTGCCAATTGATTATTTACATGTTTCCAAATTGACAATTCTGCATTGTGTGCAATACACATGGAGAAATGACCATTTTGGCGGTGCACAGCGTGGCAATTTTTACGCTGAGCGATACCGGTTATTATTATTATTAAGTATTTGGCGTCACCTGTGCCTGGGAGGGGAAAAGCAAACTGAATCACTGTAACCCTTAGGTCTCTCCTCCCGATATAACTGATTGGGATGTACAGGTGTACCACTACACCAGGGTTTCCCCCTACTCTTATTATAATAGTGCAGTGGGTTCTTAACGTGCAAAGGTGGTGACTGTCCTCTACACGGGGCCTCCAGTTAACGTCCTATCCAAGGGACAGAGTGTTTTCCATTGTAACATAGCCTGCATCTATGAAACAAGGGAGGGGCACGTTAACACACAACGCATGCTTCAGTCATCCGCCCAGGGTGGATTTGAACCCACGATCTGTTCAACAGACGCTTAACCGACTGAGCCAACTCGCCTCCTCAAAATTTTATAAACTTGATTTTAAAAGATGCGTAAGACTGTAGGTGATAAAGTCATGAAAGCTCGCAACACAAAAAACAACAAAACACAACAAAAAAAAATTATCCTCGAACATATTCCGGCAAACGTCCCGGGGGGGGGGGGGGGGCGGGGGGTGGAATCAGCCCCCCTCCCCCTGGCCCTTTTAGGGTTAAGTCATTAATGTTCAATTGTCACTCAAAATTCATGGCAAAGTTAATATATAAATACACTAGAAATGGTTCCTATTCTCAGTAGGAAGGTACATGTATGTTTAGAAATAGAAATACAAATGTTCTTTCTTAAAGTAAAATAATTCACTTTTGTTACATATCTGCTTTCTGGACGGATATCAACAAGTTATAAATATTGCTATTAGATAAAAATGAATGGCACTATACAAGTACAAACATCGCTGGCATTCTAATTTCTCTTTAGAGAATATACCTTACATAAATCTCATCAATGCAATGATAATGATGATTCTTATTATTCAGCATTTCTGATCATCAGAGAGCTTTAAAAAGTTTCTTCACTCAGCTGAACATTTTAAACTATAACATGCAAAATGAAGAGTCCTAAAAATATGTGCAATACTGCATGTGGTACAAGCTTTAGGTCAGCCTTTAACATCACATACAAAACAGTAACATTTATCATGAATAACTTAGTAGGGGCAGTCAAATGACACAAATTTTTTTTGTGGGTCAATTTTGCCTTGAGAGGGCATAAATGCCCTTGACATTCAGATCCATCAACACCTGAATATTTTTTCGAAAGCAGGGGAAGGATCTCAGCACATTTAGTCGAAATGTGGAAATGTATTCTGATTCACTGATTCAAGTTCCATGGATAGTTATCCAGCTTGCATGATGTCAGCAATGATGGAACGCAGACCCACTTGGAAGTCCTAAAACAGATACCTCAATTTTATAATGAATGGATACCAAGTGCACTATCTTCTGAACCCCCACATTCAAAATGGAAGAACTCTAATCAACATAGATAAAGACATTTACTAGGATCATACTATTAGTCCTGGATGGGGCGACATCTCATCGGTAGCTGAGGCAGTACAGTATGAAGACAATATTGGAGCATGTCAAACCCCATATCCAAGATGGAAGAAGCCTGATTATCATAGATCAGGTGTGGCCTCAGACCATACCATTAGCCACATAGGGGTGACCTCTCACAAATTTGTAAAAGCAGGATAAAGAACACAAACTTTCTTGTCAATCCCCATTTTCAAGATGGAAGAACACTGGTCATCAGTATGGCACTGGATTTCTCACTTGTAGGTAAGGAAGTATGGAATGAAGACCAAGTACTCCACCTTGTCAATGGACAACGATCCCCTCTGAAAACAATAAGAAAGTAAACATAAAGAGGAAAATATAAAATCCATGCATTGCTGATATATTGATCTTGGTAAATTATATGAGAATTACATAACTCATAGTGAACTGCTTTCAAATGAAATCACGATCACAATATTTTCATCACGCCTCCGTCAACTACATTTGTATACCTCATACATAGATTCTTATTCATTGATTGGTCAAAACTATATCACATGACACGGCGCATCTCGATCTATCATTGCGTCAGAGGGTTTTGGCGTTCTATCACTTGACCTAAGGTCAAATGATAGAAGGCCAAAACCCTGTGATAGAACGCGTAACCCCTCCACGACTTTTGCACACACGTGCGTACACAAAATTTGGTTCAGGTTTTAAGAGCGCTTTCGCGAGTTGCTAGGCTCCGTGACTGCGTTCAATATACGCGCAGCGCGTAAGAATTCAACGTGGCGAGTGACTTAGCAACTGAATCAATAAAAAGGATGAGGTATATAAAACAAATATGGACTGCTCTGTAATCGGATGGTGGTGGAAATTATGCTCCCTCGGTGGTGTTCATACCGGCCCTTCTATCACCCCTCGGCTTCGCCTCGGGGATGATAGTAGGACCGGTATGAACACCACCTTGGGAGTGATAATTTCCACCATCATCCTCATGAGCAGTCAATATTTGTATACTAGTGCCCTACTGCCTAATACAAGATTTTATATTCTAGGACAAATATCTCCATTTCCTAGATTTTTATCAGCAGGTACTCCCCTGCCCCTCTCAATTGTATCAAAGAACATAAAATGTTCATACCAAAATAGAGTGCTTATGGGCCCATGTCTTATAGACACATTTAAGAAAATAGCAGAGCAGATTCCCCATTCATTAGGTATTATCATTTTCTACACCATCACAAAATATCTAATGTAATTTTACCTTGTCTATGGTGGACAGAATGTCGTTGAAGAGCCTGGTGTCAGAACCCAGGTCCTTGTTCAGCACTGTACTAAGTAACTCCTGGAAAGAGGCTAAGCTGATGCACCCAGTCTGTTGCCTGTCGACAGCAGAAAACATCACCTGAAATTGTAATATGAAATATAATATGAAAACTGAATAGATGTAAAAAAAAAATGAAGGAAAAAATGCTTACTTTAACTCTATTACCTTTGCAATTTGAGATCCCTTAGCAGGAGGGAAGGCAGAGATAGATAGATAGAGATAGAGAGAGAGAGAGAGAGATGAAGAAGAAAGAAAGAAGAAAGTGGCAGATCAGAATAAAAAAGACAATGGCAGAACAGGTTGAAAGAAATACAGAGCAGAGATGGAGAGAGAGAGAGAGAGAGAGAGAGAGAGAGAGAGAGAGAGATGGGGAAAAGATACAGAGATATAGAAGCAGACATACAGGTAATGAAAGAGACAGAAAGAGATGGAGAAAGAGACAGAGAGAGAGAGAGAGAGAGAGAGATGGAGAAAGAGACAGATAATGGGAAAAGAGACCCAGATATAGAGACAGATAGATAGAGGTATACATAGCAAAAGAGACAGATAGACAGACAGACAGACAGACAGGCATACATAGAATACAATCTGTGCTTACCACAAACTGAGTGATGTTCTGTTGTAACATTGACTGATTAAGATTCTCAAAGGCATTCCTCACAGGACCAGTCAGCTTGGCTAGTCTCTCACATAGGCAACTGATCGTCACAAACTCCTCCAAGCCGAAAAAAGTACTGGCACTAACCAGCTCATAAGCCTGAGGAAGAAAATAAAGATAAAATATGTGATGTTCTTTAATAATGACATTTTGAGAATTAAAAAAAAAAGATTTACAAGAGTATAGCATCATCAAAACCTACAGATTTATAGCATCAAAGGAAAAGGAGCAAAGAAAACTATACCCCCCCCCCCCAAGTACAGATTGGTCACCTTTAACATATACGTTTTCATATTCGTACATCATTCAGTGACAGCTAAAAGAGTATTAACCCTTTCAGGACAGGAATTCTTTAAGGGGTAAATTGATCACATTTTGTTCTTCAAATTGGCAACAACAATATTTTTCTTTTAATGCTACATGTACATGGTTCTAACAAAATGTAATGCCTTTGAAAACAACATACATGGTTAAGAACTTTGTTGAAAAGTTGAAAAAGTTGCCAATTTGGATAAAAAAAACAATCATTTTGAACCTCCTGATGTGTTACCAATTTAAGGATTTTAAAGCTTATTCTTGTTTTTAAAATTTCTGGCATCAAATGCAATATGATTATGCAACAAAAAAGGACATAGTGTGTACAGAAATTTTTGCTGTTTCTACTCATGCATGTGGTGTATTTTTTTTAGCTCTGAATCAAAAGTTATTAAGCCAAACCACAAAATGTGGTCAATTGTCTCCAATGGGTTAACACAAAACCTTTGCACATATACTTAAAGGGTACCAATCATCAAAAAAAATATTTGCTCTGTATGTTAGAGGTGCCATGTCGTTATTGTCATTCAAAATATGGGCTTTAAATATCACTTCTATAAAGAGATATAATTGCTAGTTTAGACTAGCTCAACACACCCCACCTCGGAGTTCGGTTCCACACGCTCACCTTCATGTTATTCTTTATTTCCTTCATACTCATTAACTGTTGACCTACAGAATGCCAGGTAAAGTTCTTTGAGGTTGATTTTTTATACTTTCTAGCTGTACACAAGTTATTTCTCCAGGTGATTGGTACACTTTAACTTGAAGGTTTAGTATATGAGATATCTTACCTCTTTGATATATCTTTGTTGAGCTCTTGATAAATTCTCTGGAAATGTGGTCTCAAGTTCTTTGAAAGTTATGTGTCTAAAAAGAAACATGATTATCCAATTAATATTCATATATAGGGGGAGCAATCATGAATAAAGTGAATGATTTATTAACACCGTAAATATTGTATTCTTTTACAATTTCCTTTTACTGATTTTGTCTTCAAAATTGAGGCTTACCATTATTTCTGGTGGGGAAAGATGAATAGTAAATTTCATCATGCCGTTCACTCGAATGCTTCCCAACAATTTATGACATCCTGAAAAGGTTTAATAGATCTAATTTGTCTCTTTTGAAAAACCATCAATGAGATTAATAGCTCTCTAAGGCCATCAAGCCCATCAAATGACTCCTACAAGATTTGTTAAACAAGCTGGAACAGTTTTAAAGTGTCCAAGACCAACCCTGGCAACCGCCTTCTATTTCTTGTTGATGTTATTCTGTTATCTCTTTTGATAGATATAGATTGAACAGCTCTATCAAAGACTTGAGATTCAGATGATTGCATCAACCTGATCTCTTTTCATTCCCTTTCAGTAAACAACAAAGACATTTCCTTGAAGAATTAACAAGAATCTTTTTGTTGAATGTTTACAATCCTACATGTATGTGGAAGAAATACAGTATCATAACGCTGGTATGCTTACCCATCTTTATCAGAGTCGAGCTTAGTAAACTTGAGGGCCAGTGCATCACGCTTCTCAGCACTGATGTTAAGATGAAGATCAGCAGACATAAGAGGGTTGGGTGAGGGGGGCTTGGGGGTGTAAGGCTCCTCAAGGACCGGTCCTACAGGGACATCATCCTCCAGAGGTTGGTCAATGTCCATCTCAGAGTCGGGACGTGGCAAGCTGAGGTGATGAGAAATTTTTTACAAATATCCAAACTAGGAATTACATATTATTTTTAAAAGATTCCTCGGACGGAGATAACTGCAAGTACATGTACAAGCAGGTGGAGCCAGACTTATCTCATCTAATGCATGGTTGGATAATAAAACCTTATAACATTACTATATAGACAATGCTGGAATATGCTAAACATTTTTCAAATAAGAGTCCTTCCTAGCAGTGATTTATTAGAACTTGCAATTCTCCAGATTCATTCAAATGCAGTCTAAAAACTTATTTGTTTGTTTGTTTGTCTAATGTTTCCCATTCATTAGTACATTCTTATCTCATATTTCTAGACTCTTATTCCCTTATTTCTTTATCCTACACTGCACCTAGAGCACTCTACAGAGTGGATTTGGCACATTATAAGTCATTTGTATTTTCACTATTATTATAACAATAAAGTTTTGACAAATTAAATAGTAAAAAATTTTAAATTTCTTAATGCTCAAATTGTAAAAACTTTATTTTCAGTTCTGACAATATGAATAGTAATATAGTTGATAAAGTTTTGAAAAGTTGAAAATTAACATATTTTTAAATTTACGATGACGTCCACAGTTATCCAATTAATCTCTGACTTATCTTCCTTCTCAACATCGTTTACAGTTGAAATTAACTAAATGGGAAATAATGTAACATGGATTTCAAGAACACAGAAAAAGAAGCCCAATGATAAACTGTGCCCTTGGGATTGCATAATCATTTTCATTTACCTTTTATTCAATTCGCAAGGGCATTTCTTCATTTCTTCAAAAATATTACACTTTCTTTAGAAATGTGATCATTTGTAAAAAGAATCATGCTGGCCAATACTAAACAAGGCATAAATTTAACATGAAGATATACAACACTGCAATTCAATTACGTTCCACCTACCTGAGGTCGTTGGTAACATCATCAGGCTGGTCTAATGTGATCTCTTCAAGATCATCCAATGACTCTTCCTGTACTCTCTCCTCTGTCTCCATTCTCTCTTCAGACTTGTCTTCAGCACTGTAAAGAAAGACAGTCGACATTAGAGTCCTGATCTACCTTTTTGCCAATTAGGTTCTGAGGACCTGGTAGTATCAACCATTTATACAATGAGAAGAAAAAAAAAAGAACAGACTAGATCATGAAAATACTAGATCATGAAAATACAAGGGGCCAAGACTCCCAAGACTGAAACACAGTTTCCCCATCAAATCCTTTAGGATGTAAGCCCTGGTGTTATTCCCTTATAGAAAGGCTGAACAGGTGTGTAGCCTCCCGAGAATGACAACGAGAAGTCACTCATCACAAAATCATTCAAAATAATTTTCAATAAGCATGGTGACAGAGTGAAGAAGAAAAGAATGCATAAATATTTGTAAAACCAAACCCCACTCATGACATCTTCAGCAAAATTTTTTTCAATACATGATTCAACATCACTTTTCTTACCTTTCTAGAACTACATCTTCTTTCTTCACTCTGCTCGGTAAAGATTCCTTCTGCGGTCCACATCCACTTTTCTTTACCCTCTCCAACTTTTGTGCATCTCCATGTCCACTTTGTGACCTTTGACCTCCCGATGGCCTATATTCAGTTCTTGATCCGCGGACAGTCGATCCATCTGCTGTGCTAACTCCGGAGTCGTCCTGCTGCGGGTCTCTCCGATTCACTTTCGGTTTAAATGGAGTTCTATGAACAGTAGGGGGAACATGATGAGGATCAACATCCTGCTGTCGCTCTGTTTTTGGTTTTGCCACAGGGGGCGCTGTAATACTTTGCTTCCTTGGTGCGATGTCTTTAGCTGGTGGTGATGCTTTGTGATGAGGTATCCCAGGAGGGGCGGAGCTTGGGAGGGCTGCCTCTTGCTTGACTCTTTCCTGCCATTTTTTCTTGCGGATAACTGTACCATGAGAACTAGTGAATATAAAGAGATGGAGATTAAGATTTTACATGAAGGCAAATCATTTCAACATTAACCCTTACTGTACTATGTGGCCGGGGGGGGGGGGGGGGCCTCCGAGGCCCTGCCCCCAAACAAATTCTGCTTCACATTTCGAACCGCTCCATTTCACACCATGCCACTTTCTGACTTTTTTCCTTCAAGTCTTACGCATCTTTTGACACTAAGTTTATGAAAATTGGTCCTACCGAATGCATTTCCTCATGTTCCTCCATTATCACTTGTAATTTATGCTGTAAGCTGAAAATGTTATCTATTTTGGTTCAGATAACACTCTGAAACAGTAGACTTTACAAAACAATAAAATAGTTAAAGGCATAGGGTAATTTATAATGTCATATGAAATGATAGGGCTCCCCCCCCCCAGTCAGAGAGAAGCTTGAAATAGCCCAGTACAGTAAGGGTTAAATGTTTATACCTATAGCCCTCCTTTATAATGAAGGCCTATTGTCTGGAAGTGACCTGGGGAGCGTTTCATCAAGTGTTTTGTCAGTGATTTTTACCGACGACTGTTATAAGCTACTGAAGTCCTCGCATCAGTAAAAGTCACTGACAAATCGCTTGATGAAACGCTCCCCTGTACATTCAGAGCCCAAGTATATCTAAATCTTGGCTCTAAATCATTGATGGCAGCGGTGGGATAATGTCTCGCCAAAGCCAATACATTTACATCATGCAACAAGAAGAGACATTGTTGACTTCATCCATTGCATATATTGCACTTGTCAAACGAGGGAAAAATATTATCTAGTGGTAAACCCTTACACCAGGTATCAATGTCTTGTTAGGGGACTGAAGGATACATCAGGACTGTTTTTTTTCTTCCAATAGACACATCAAAAAAAATTAAGGTAGCTTAGCAGAATGTAGTGGGATGAAAGGACACATGTGGAATGCAAAAGATATTATTGTTAGTGATATCAGTGAATGAAAACTTGCAATAGATATGTCAGAATGACAGTTTTAATATTATTTAGCCCTAGTCAAGGTGGTAGAGGTATTTTAACAGCTCCGTATTCTCATAATGTGGTTCTACCTCTTTGCCTTCCATTTATGATTTTCCAAAATTACGCATTTTGCGTTCTGCACGCATCTTTTCATGCCACTAAATTTCAGTAAGCTACTAATAACATGATTACATTAACAAATCTTTTTGTACAGTACCTTTTCCAATTACTGATCGATCAAGGATCAACAACTTACCTTGGAAAAGTTAGTCCTCTTCCTAGGAAGAGATCCTGGGCCTCTGCTGGTAGAACAGCATTCTTGACCTTATCATACTCTTCTCGATACTCTAACCTGAAAGGAGATAAATGGAAACAAGGACAAAGGAAAAGTGATTACATACAGTATATATTATATAATGTTATATTACAAAAGTTAATCACCATTAAACTTTGTCATGTTGTACAATACAATAATAGTTGGGATATCACCTTTGTCAAGCTAGCAATTGTTACTACCACTGATATCCCCACTGTTTATTACAAATCAGAAAGACTTAATTGTTAAAAAACAGCCTTATTATGTGAATAATACATTGTCTACACCTCTGAATACATTTTCTTGTTGGATAATAGTTTTACGTATATTCCTCATTTTTATTTGTATGAAGGGTTTTCGTGCGACCAGAAAAATTGACGTATCTCATGGTTTGTGCAAAAGTACCCGGATGACCGTGCAATTTTAAAATAATATCTCATGGTTTGTGTAAAAGTACCCAGATGACCGTGCAATATATCTCCATATGTCATGGTTTGGGGTGCGTGTGATGCTTAAAAAAGTGAATTCGCGCTTAAATACGCAAAGGTTAAGACAATGGATGTATGCGCGCAGCTCTTGCAAGATGCTTGGGTAAGGACAAAAGTGTTTTTCTACCTGTGTTTTATGTCGAAGTCAATACAAAAACATAAGGAAATGTAATGGTGAAAATTGAGGAAGTAGGTATCATACAATTAATAATACTACTATTGAATGGCTTTTCTCTCGTGGGACACAAGGGTATATCGCACTCGCTTTGATAATGTTTCACTTGTCGTGCCGACTCGTGAAATATGCTCATAGCTCGTGGGATATATCCTTGTATCCCACTCAAGGCCATTCAATATTATATAAATATTACAAGTTTCCTACTGGTAGCTGATTATGTTTCTATATTAGGAATATGACTAGACTACATCTACTACAGGAAAAAAGAGCACTTACTTGTGTGACAAGCTGTGGGAGTGACCTCCTATGTGAAGGTCACTGTACTTTTGTCTGTGAATGGGCTGGGCCATCCGCCTCTTTTGTCCTCTTACTTTGAACAGACGCTCCTTCTCGGCAAGAAACTTCTCTGGCAAACTCTGTTCCCTACAAAATATCAAAGCAGAACAGTCAAATTTCAATTTTGATTTATTCCACAAATGCAAAATATAACTGAATAAACATAATATTAAAAATATGTCAATTAAAATGCATGTAATAAAAACAATAACAAGATTGAAAGTGAGAAGTTGTATAAAAATATGTTTTAAAGAATGTTAGGGAGCTTAGCGAAACATCTTGGCACGTATAAAGGCTGGAAAGATGCATATGACAAAATTATTCAAAATTAAAATTTGATTCTATAGAGGCAGAACCAAAATATTAGGTTGCAGAATAAGTATTTATCTCTTTTAACACTTTTAAACAAAATAATAGGAAAACTTTTATTCAGATATGTCTGATTCTAATTTTAGAAGCACAGACAAAACTAGCAATTTTATATAGCTGCTATATTTTAAAGTGATTGATTAACTTTGTGAAAAATTGTAAAATCAGCTCAAATGCCAGTGAATTGTGTGCAGTCCTTTAACTATATATATAATTAAGGATATGTGAAAGTATGAGAGAAAATGGAACCCGTTTACTATCATAAAAAAGAGAAAATCGCGATCAATCGCTAGAGCAAGTCGCTCGGCTTCTTCGCTGCGCTGCAGTCACAAAAACCAAGCACCGGCGCTTGGCGATTTCAGAGCGGGTTTCCAGCCCGTACGGTATTCTGTGATAGAGCGAGGTATGCCAACCGTAAGAGTTCTTTAGGGTTCGGTGGTACTCTATCCCGACATCAATGTTCAATCGTAAATATCTTGATATATAAACGACCGATCAGCTTATAAAACTCAGGTGATTCCTGTCTGAGCTAAAGGTTTGCAATTATGATTACAGCATTAGCTGGAACAGTGATTTTTTTTTTCAATCCTGGGCAAAGTTAATCAATGCCTTTAAGTAGTATCGGGGGTAAATCTCCCTCATTCCCATATTTTCAGAGGCCTGAATACTTACTCCACTGGCTTCTCTAATTCTTCTCCTTGTGACCATAGGAATGGTTGCGTATGAATGGGTACAGCTCTCTGCTTATGGGGCGGGAATGGCATGGATTTGACGGCAAGATGTGATTGATCCTTCTTCTTTTGTATCGATACAGACTTCATGATGGTAGAAGACCTATCATGAAAAATATATAACATAGGGTCAGGTATCAAAGATAAAGTTGAGGTACCTGTCGTAGTCGACTGGGAATGCAAAGTTCGTGGGTTCAAACCCCGGCAGGGAACTTATGCCCTTATTTTATCTTCATTGCTCCTTTCCACCCAAATGTTAAATGGGTACCCAGTAGGATGCGAACGTTATTTTGGTTGGATTAGCATGTGTGCGCTTGGAAACAGGCGACTGGCTGATGAGTGGAGAATGTGCACTGTAATGTGCAGGATTGCAACTGAATCCAGTGACCAGGGTAATAATGCTGTAAGCGCTTTGGTCGGTTGGTAAGGCACTTCATAAGAAACAGCTATTATTATTATTATATTATAAAGTTGAGTTCTGGTCATGCGATTACATAGTGAAAGAAACTGTTCCAAAGCGATTTGGAAAGGTTGATCATGTCTACATAAGAATTGGTGTATACTGTGAAGTTTCGGAATCGTCAAAATGATAAGAAATTGACCAAATCTTGATGAAAAGCTCAAGCACTGCACACAGAAGTGGGTATATGGGACTGCACACACATAAGGCATGAACACTTCAGCTATTTCTCATCATATTTTGAATATGAGGTCATTTGAACAGCATTCATTTTCAGAGGACATTTATGCTATGTTCTTCCAAACTGATGTAAAAGGAATGAGAAAGCTCACAAATTATTTTTCACCTTTCCCAGAACTCAACCTTCTTTATTAGAGTATTATAGCAAAATGCTTTCTAATCTGATCACATAAACTTGCTATATTCATGTCCAATTCAATGGATACAAATAAAACAAACATGATATAGCACCACCACATGTTCCATATGGGACCTGTAAAATTATCAATTTACTTGCAGAGCAGGTTTTCATTTAACCCATTGCAAATAATTTATTGTGGTACACCACATAATTCTAATACACTCTAAGTAGAGTTATCACAGGCTTAGTCTTTAATGGGTTAACCTTCAAGTTACAACAGCATTGCAATAATTATAATATACCTTGTGAAAATATGCATTCTTTTTTAATGAGGCATTTCGTTATTTAATTTCCCTAACTGGCAATGTTTCTAAACAAACAATATAGGGGCCTACTAATCATAATTTAAAATAAGTTTATAAATTTGAAACAGAAAGTTCCCGATAAAGAAAGTAACAGCACTGGAGCAATTTAAAGAAAACATGTAGAGTAATAGATATAGTTCATGAAAGTTTGATGGAACTTTATTTAAATTGCTTCTCTCTATCCTCTCTTTTCATTAAAATTGATTTTCCCCCAGGGTTTCATTCCCCTTTAAATATCAACACAGTAGTCACAATACAAGTCAACCAAAAGAACTGACAAAAAAGCTCTACAGAATTATATTTAAAAAACTTATTACACAGCAGCCCAAAACAAGGTGAAACATATAGATCCATCCTCTCTTGTCTCCCAACATTATAGACTGTTCAAGAAAATTATTGATTTTTCTGAAAAGTGGTAGTCTCACCTAGTCTTGTCATTTAGCCCGTAAGAACAAACAATGCCTTCTTTATCATGATCTGAAGGGTATACAATTCATAAAATGTATAGGGCCTACCTTTTCATACATATTCATATTTTTCCCCACTCAAAATGATTTCAGTGGGGTAATTAAAGTTATGCTCCAATTTCTAATTCTGAATATTGTCATTGGCTTAAGATGACCTCACAAGAAAATTTATTTTCTTTTAACTCTGAACAATATAACAACATCAAATTAAAATTTCACATATCCCATGATTATTATTTCCATTCAATAACAATTTTAAAAATAATAACAAAAAGAAATTACCCTCCCACCCCATTTGACATATTTAAAGAAAAATATTACAAGTCTGAAAGCAAAGACTACTTATTAATTACATGTACCTGAGTAGCTGGTAAGGGTCATTATGTAATACCCAAACAAATGAATAGATGCTACATTTGCTATCCATTGTAATCATTGAACCTGAAGATAGTAGATACTAGGTATCGGTCAATATCAAAGATGTCAGTGAATGAAATTGATACAGAACACTGTTGACTGACGCAAGGTAACTGAAGCTTAAATCAAACATCAATCTACGAACCGTCAAAGGAACAGGAATAAAATGCCAATGCAGGTTTCTATTTGTAAATGAGTGTATCAACAGTAATCTTTGACTCTTCTCTCCCAAGCTCTTAAGTAAATATAAGAGAGTGTTATACTGGAAAGCTGGACAGTCTGACGGAACAAGAAAATTTCACAGCACTTTCAAGCAATGAGTGAAAGTTAAAGTTTCTAGGATCTTCGGACCAGCAAGATGCTCTGTTGGTTCTACAACATCTGGGTCCCGTTTCATAAAACTTGTTATAATAATAATAATAATGGTCATTTCTAATGCGCTATACACAAAGAAGTACCATAGCGCTAACAAAGTAAAAATCAAAAGTTAAACATCATAAAAAAATAAAGGAAAAGACTAGCTCTGTGGAAATAGATAGGTCTTCAGTTGTCTTTTGAAAGTTGCTAGATTTTCTATTGTTCGAATTGAGCGTGGGACATTATTCCAAGCTCTAGAAGCAGTTACACTAAAGCGTTTTTCAGCAATAGAAAGATTTGATCTGGGAATTACAAGTCTAGTAGTGTCATTTATTGAACGAAGATTACGTGTGGGTAAGTAAGGAACTATTGTGTCAGCAAGGTAAGAGGGGGCAGTATTGTTGATTAATTTATAAACATATAGGCAGAGTTTGAACTGAACACGTTGAGAAAAAGGAAGCCAATGGAGTTCTTGAATCAAAGGGGATGCTTGTACTCTACGCCCAACCTGAAAAACTAAACGTGCAGCACGATTCTGAATACTCTCGAGTCTTTTCCTATCCTTAGCAGAGAGAACAACAAAAAGACTATTGCAGTAGTCAATTCTTGATAGTATAAGAGCCCTAACAGCATGATGACAGGTGTTTACATCAATAAACCTTCTAACTCGCCACAGGTTCTTTAAATGGAAATTACATGTACGAACAATATTGTTAACATGGGATGCAAGTGTGAAACTTGAATCAATACATATACCAAGATTCATAACTGTGGAGGACAAAGCAATTGTTTTATCACTTACAGTAAGTTGTACACCGGATAAATTATCATTATATCTATTAGATGGACATAATAGAGTAAACTCTGTCTTAGAAACATTTAACCTCAGAAAATTTCTAGTCATCCACTGGCTGATTTCTGAGATACAGAATGAAATACGTTGCAACACCTCCTGCATACTAACTATAGAACGAGGATCAAAGGGAGCATATAACTGAATATCATCAGCATAAATTAGATAACAAAGATTGTGCTTCCGAATAATACTAGAGACAGAAGTTGATCATTAACAACTGCCACATTTCTATGACAAATTTGCTCTCAGCCAATCAGATGCAAGGATTTCAGTAGCTTATAACAGTTATAGCAACTTGTTATTGATAACAAGATTTATGAAACAGGGCCCAGCTAATTTCTTAAACTAACCAAATTTCTGACTTCAACCCTTCATTTGGAACACAGTAAAAATGAGCATTTTATGTACTTTTCAGTCAGACAACTGAATTCAGGTAAATGTGCGTTACTGTTTGACCTCACATTTGACATAAAAGTGGCTCTTTCTTCGCAATTACGATGGCTTTCTCAAGCGTTTAAAGGAAACTTTGCCTTAAATCCTGGCTATTTTTTGTCAATGGTCCAGACACCCTCTGGATAAAAAAAAAAAATGGGTATGAATGGGGTATTGAAGTCCTCACCGAAAGTTTGAAGCCTGATAGGGTAGAGAATCTTTCGCATTAAATCTTTCAGCCAGTTTGTCCTTGTCTGGATCCGGTGCTGGTCCACAGCGCTTGTAACGAGATCTCCGCACCTAAGGGTAGAACATGGATGAAGCAAAACCCCTATTCAGAAGTGGAAAATCATGAACTGCGCTTAACTTCAGAAATGAAAATGCAATTTCCAATAAATGCAATTGCAAATAACCTTTCTTTCATGAAGAAGAGTACAATGTAATCACTGAATTCTCATTACTGGCAAAAAAAAAATGTAAGTGCAAGTTATTTCAAATAGATGTCAAATGGAATCAAACTTTTTATGACACACTATGGAAATATTACTCAACTTCATATATATGGATAACCTCCTACCAACAGAAAAAAACCCAGTAATAATAAACAATACAAAGTGAAACTTGAGCCCAGAAATTAAAGTTACCATACCTTCAGAATAAAAAATAAATATACCTGAACAGAAATTCAAAGAAAAATGTAGACCACAATGACATAGTCTTGTATAAAAAGTGTTGCAAATTGAAACTGCATACATAATACTGATACTCCAGATCTTACAATATATCCAGAGCTCTCATACCAAGACCCTCGCTTGCATCATTCAGAGTGGACAAAAGAAACCACTCAATGAAATAAGAAACTGAATCACAACTCATCTGCTGTGAAGCCAGAAGGGTGTTAACTCATATACTTCAACACAGAGTTAACGCCCTTCTGGCTCAAAAACAGATGAACTTAAAATACATACAAAGCCAGGTCGGGTGAACAAAATAAAAGAGTGTAAAAGGTAAACAGGACAATACACAATATTTTGTGTGACAGGAGAATTCTCTTCACTGTATATCAGCAAGTTTCTTGGACTGTGCAATTGCTCCACAGTAAATTTTGTACACTCGTTGAATGCCAAACTTGAACCCTTAAAGGGAAAGTCCACCCTGATATTTAATTGATTTGAATAAAAGCAGAAAAATGAGAGAAACAGATTAGTAAAATTTTGGGCAAAATCCTATAAGAAATAAGAAAGTTATGTTGTAATCAATCAAACACAAATTGGCAACTCCGTGACGTATCTTGCGAGCTCTTCTCCCATTTGCTCAGTAAAGAGAATTTCATAAATTTGAATTTTCTTAGTTTCTGATGAAGGAATGAATTTGTTTCAAACAGGTTTTGTGTAAAAACATATGAGCAATGATTATATCTAAGGTGCATATGTTTGAATATTTAGAGAAAATGGAAATTAATAATATTTGGGGTACAGGGCAAATGGGAGAGGAGTTCACAAGATATGTCACGGAGTTGCCAATTACAACTTCGTAACTTTGTAACTCATACTCGTAACTTCCTTATTTCTTATTGTATTTTGCTCAAAACTTCACTGATAAGTTTCTTTAATTTTCTGCTTCTTTTAAAACTAACTTGTAATCTGGGTGGACTTTCCCTTTAACCCTATACTATATATAACCTTCTTCACCTTACCCTAAACCTAATCTAAAAACCAATAGCACCTCAAGCCCAAATCCTCATCATCATCTTTGTTGAAATAAAATCTGCAGCAACGTACTGTCACCAGACAAAATGCAGAATCACTATTTTCACTCAGGTTACCTGTTCAATATGTAAATGGCAGAGCACTTCTTTGGGGCCATACTGGAGGTAGGGAAATAGTATTAGTAATTTGATGAAGAGATAACAGATTCTACACAATGTCAAAAGGTTAAACTGATCGCTTCAAGATTTTGTCTTACTATTCTAAAGGCTTGCAATGAACAATAGATGACATCACTGTGTGTTTGGCAGAAAGGCATGAGCATGCCATCAAAAATTGATTGCTCAATACATGTTATACCATTTTTAAACCATGTCAGGGATTTCTCTCTTTATGGACTAATAAACAAGTGAAAATGGGTGGTAACTACCTAATTTTAGCAGTTTCGTATCAAATAAACACATATTTTTGAATTTACAGGTATTCTAATGCTAATTTTAATGCATACAAAATAAGATCTATTTTAATGCTAATTTTAATGCATAATTGTGCGGCTAGTCCATGTAAAGCAGAAGCAGAATGGCGGAACATGCTTACACCCTTTTGTCCACACAACGATATATCATTCTCATTACGTGGGTAGATATGGGTAGGATTCTAGAAAAATGCAATAAGCCATTTGTTTAATCATTTTCAAGTTTCTCTAATCAGTAGCATAGAATTTAGTAGTATTTGGGGAACATGAAACCCCATGGATTAAATCAGAAATTCCTATACAATCTAAAAGGTTTGCAAACTGTGAACACCCGATTGCTCATAAATGACGGATACAAATCTGTACAATCCTACATTCTCTTTAGCCATTTAACTGAATACTTACCAAGGGAAGACTGGGTTTTAATGCTTTATCACTGTCCCTCCCAGGAGGAAGAGCCAACTCCTCCCTGGCTTTGAGTAGTCTGGGCAGCTCTATTGAGGCCTTGCTATTGGAAGAGAGAGATTCCACCTCCTTAGAAGGGGAGGACATGGTATCATCTGGGAGGGAAGGAAGAGTTGCCCCTCCAGTGATGAGTGGAAAGATCTGCTTGTTGGGGTCGGAGGTCATGAAATCATCAGAATGACCTTTCATACTTCACACTGACAACAACTGAAAATGAAGAGAAACAATTTCTCAGTAGAATAAACTGTGTGAAAATAGACCTTCGTGAGGCAAGTTACATTTTCATTTATATGCATACTACAAAGATATATCGAACAGAAAATAAGTTAAGGACTGAGAAAAAAAAAACGAAACTTGATTTATTTCTTGTTAACAGGGTTGGTTCCAATAAATCTACAATTTTCTTTAACATTTCATCAAGAGAAATTACCACTTGCTTTAAATTGTTGAAAATTATTATAATATTCATTTTCATATTCCTTATCTTCATCAATATATATCACCATTAGTCATAATCGTCTTCATCATTATCACCACCATGATCATCATTATCATCATCATCACCATCACCAATTCACCATCATCATCACAGCCATCACCATAATTCACAGCCATTCTTATCATCATCAGTCATCATCATCATCACCCTCGTCATCATCATCACCCTCGTCATCATTACCATCGTCATTATCGTCACCCCCATCATCATCACAGTCATTCTTAATCATCATTCATCAACAGACATCATCACCACCATGACCACCACCATCACTCAGATTATAATCTTTCAAATGCAGCTATTAATTTTGTGGCAAGAGGTTTTTGTTTCAACAAGCCATTTTTAAAAGGAATTAAAACAACCCCACAAAATTAAAGACATCTTTAGTATATCCAAGGAGTTCTGTGATAACTCCTTGGTATATCATCATAATTCTTTTCTCCGCAAGACACCTCTTTCCTATAAAAAGTTCTGTGAATAAATGGGACTACGCGAAAATCAACTCACCAAAGCCGAAATCATACGCTCCACAATCATGAATCAATGTTGCATTCCATCGCAATCTAACTTTCAGTTGATCCGTCATAGATGGCTAAGTCCATGTATCATTCCACAGATGAGCTAATAAATATGTAATTAATCTGTTTCCCCATCTGATGGTTGCGGTAGACTTCGCCTGAGAACTTCCGCAAACACTTGAGTGTAAATACAATTCAACAACGTGTGCTTATACTGTACGCAAGAGTTGCTTTTTCGCGAACCTTTCTGCGGGCGCAGATCCCGATCCCGCAGTTGAACGCACATTCAGCTTTTGTTTTTCGTAGGAGCCGCAGTCTTATGAACCAACCACATTACACCTGTCGCCCGAAACAGGTGTAATCATCATTTACCCCAACCCAGAACAGTTCTTCTTCCGTCTTCTTTCCGTCCCTTATAAATATCCCTGTTTGCATTAGTAGATATCAAAGTGTCAAAATTATAATTCTTTTGTTATTATCATTGGGTTATCATTGACCGTCATTGGGTTTGCAAAAGAGTTACAAAGTTCATTTCTTAACTTTACGGACTTTGGACTCTCGGAGCGGTTATTAGTGGCTTCTGGTAGTCATAGCAACTACCGTCGACAGATGGCGCTCGACTACTCCATCGTATACTCACCTTTTCTTTGTTTTATGCGAGTTAAATTCACTGAACTGCGTGGCGGATGGGGAGAGGGATCGAAAGGGGGAGGAGAGGGGGATGGGAGGGGGAAGAGGCACAAACGACCCGTGCTCCACTGACAACGAACTGGAGCATAACTCAGTGACGTATCTACAGGGGGGGAGGGAGAGGGGGTACGTGCCCGGGCGGCACTTGAAGGGGCGCAAAAAACGCAAAAGAGAGAAAGAAAAGAAAAGGGGGAGAAATAAAAGAAAATTTATGGCCTTTGAGGGTTATTTGCACCCCAGTCAAGGACAAAATGCGTAAGAAATGGTGGGTTTGCATTCGTTTAATTTGCGCCACCAAAATAGGAATGTTCAAAATCAAAAATAAAATCTACTGCTAGGTCGCTGTATTCCCTTTTATTATTTTTTTTTATGGGGAAAATACATAAGAAATTTCAATTTGAGGGGTGAAAAGGAAAAAAAACAAAAACAAAACAAAACAAAATCTGCAGCTCGGTCGCGTTGCTCCCTCGCGTATACAATAATTCATTAAATTTGGGCTAACGACCCCTGGTTATATGCATCAAAACTTATTTTGACATAGTGCCATCATTTCTAAATTAAATACGCTCATCAATCTGAGTTTGGGCATGCAGGGGTCGCAGATTTGATAGTTTGCCCAGGGCGCCAGAATACCTAGATACGCCATTGGCATAACTTAAGTTAAAAACAAAAAAAATGTGCCCCCTAATTGTGTTATTGTGCCATCATGGCCATCATTCCAAATTTTAAACGCAAAAGTCACCTGAAAAAAACGAAGAAAAGAAAGTAGTAGTAGTAGTAGCTAGTAGTAGCAGTAGTATTAGTATTTATTTTCTGTTCAGTTAAAAAAAACATGCATGTACAATAGAAATATTTACATATGAATGAAACAGCTGCTGGATAACCCACATTCAGATGTACCAGGCACGACACAGGAAGCATAAAAATAAATCAATTGTATAAATATCAGACAGGACATATGATTGACGAATTAAACAATATACGAAGAATCAATCCTTTTCTCTTTTTTTTTGTTGGTTTTGTTTGTTTGTTGTTTTTATTTTTGGTGAGAGTAAATTAGCTCCTAATGCTTTATCATCTTTTTTCTTTCTTTTTTCCTTGGCAGAATTTTTTTTATAGAGAAGATTAGCACCCAATGTGCTTATTTGCTTGTCGAACTGCCCCTCCTTTGTTGGCTACATAATCCTGAATCCGCCCCTTTGAGCTCCATGCACAATTCAAATATCCAAACTCTCTTAATTAGCTCATTCTCTTCATAATAAAGCCCTCATACAAACTTATCTACGTCAATGGAATTACTCCGAAAATAACATGACCGACTTATTGTTCCACTTGAACATTAAAATGTTCAAATATAAGAAAACTTGTGATGCAATAGCTTAGACATCATATTTTGCGATATAATATTAATCAACGTGGTAACCTTTAAATTGTTTATTATTAGGCATATATATATATATATATATATATATATATATATATATATATATATATATATATATATATATTATATATATATATATATATATATATATATATATATATATATAATTCTTTTAATGGCTCTTTTTCTCATCACCTTACACTACTTGTACATAATCTGATAATTTGGGGGTAACCTCGCTAGTCATAAGGACCGCTATTCATAAGGACCATTTATTCATAAGGACCGCTATCCATAACGCGTGACTATAATGAATAGCGGTTTCGTATGAATAGCAGTCCGTCTGAATAGCGAGCAAACCATAGACATATTACCTCGCTATTCATAAGGACTTCCTTTCATAAGGACCACTATTCATAATTACTCATAAGGACCGCTATTCATAACGCATGTTAAATGAATAACGGTTTTCTATGAATAGCGGTTCTTATGAATAGCGAGTGGACCCCGATAATTTATATTTCATGAAAGAGCATGTCTAGTTGATCAATTATGAGTATTTTGTTATTGTTTTTGTTTATGTTTTGAATGCTATATACTCACCATATATTGTCCTGTTTTTGTCATAACTGTATTACTCTTATTATCATCATTATTATTGTTCTGATTATTGATGCTATATTCCAACAAAATATTGATGGATATGTCAATGAAGTTAAATGAATAAATACATGCATACATCATTGACGTGTAAGAGTTTGTTTTTAGCCTAGCTCCTTTTCAAGTTAACTATCAAATCTTTTAACATAATGAATAGGCCTAGCCGCCTATGTATGAATAAGATAAACGGAATAACAATGTTACATTACGAATAGGAAGTAGTTTCTTTTTACTTTGTGTCTGTTTAACAAGGGCTTCTATCATGCACTTCCTTAATATTCCTTTTCTTTTGCTCCCAGTGTCTTCTCATATTCCTTGCTGGTTTGGTTTTTACTTTCCATCTTTTTTTTTTCTTTCTTTCTTTTTGTGTTTCCCCCTTTCATTGCTCCTCCTTAAATTCAATTCAATTCAATTTCTGTTTTATTACAAAAAGTACATGACAAAAGTCCAAAGACTAAAATGGTCATATTTACAGTAAAATACAACAAATATAAAAGAAGCTTATAAACATGCAAAATTTCAATAACAAATAAAATAGGACTTAACACTGATCATAATAAAAATGATGAAGATGTATAAATCAACCAAATTTTTACAAAAGTATTGTTTTCCTTAAAAAGTAGATTGTGTTTTCAAAGAGATATGTGTATGATAAATCAGGTCCAACGGTAATTACAATAACAAATCTTCTTCATCTTCCTTTTCTTCTTCTCTTTCTTCTTGTACTTCTTCTTCTCCTTCTTCTTTTTTTCTTTTTCTTCTTCTTTTTCTTCTTTTCCTTCTTCTTTTTCGTCATCTTCTTCACCTTCTTCTATTAGTTTACTTACTGAATTTAGCTTTTGTAGGAGCTTATGAAAATAAATTGATTATTTGATTACAGCTTTATAGGATGCTGTACTGAACCAATTAAAAACATCTTTCAAGAAGAAAATAATATACGCATTTCCATTAACACGTAGCAATTTTCTTTTAAAACTTGACCCATTTCTCTATGTCATGGCGCCAACTCCAGATTATAATAGGATACCAGCTCTGAAATATTTTGAATGTCTACAACCAATTACCGAAATCTATTGCTGTCAAAATTTAGAATAAATAGATATCGTGTTAACCGCCAGTCCCGCCTTTTTGTTTCAAAATTCAGCTCTTCCTAAACGAAGAACCATTTTATTGTGTATTCAACGAATATGATGATGGCGCCACCTCCAGATTGCAATAAGTTGCCGCCATTCGAAAGTTAAGAACTGTTCTAGAAAAAAAGAAACTTTTAAAAGTACAACCGCCATTAGGTAATTGCATCAGAGACTTTAAAACATATAGCATTTCTTCTGTTTACTTTTGAACAATAGATGAAGGACAGTTACTGGGGGTGTACTTGGCAAAGTTTACATTCAGAAGGCTAATCCCCCGGTGTTAATGTTTACGTTTAGTATAAAGCCCCTGGAATAAGAAGCCTATGTTATATTCATGAGTCTTGACGGTTTGGGTGAACGAATTCCACAAGAATGGGTTGTTTTTGTATCAAGCTGTGAGTAGACTTTTTTTTTCACTAGTCTGCATAACGAAAGAGAGGAGAAAAGAGAAACCATAAAAGAGTATTCACGTTCTTTTAATGTCTTCTTTTGTACATGCGAAGTGGGATAAATGAGATTTTGAAAAGCGCTCTCTAAAGCGCGGCGGACTTTGGACGGATCGGTTAAACATTCGGCTGGCTCATAGAGCTTGTCGTCTGCAAAAGATCCCGTTTGTTGGCCCCGCTCGCTTGGTAGTGGAGTTATTCGAGCAGCGAGTGCGTAAAGTTCTACGCACGGGATCGCCGAGTTAGGAATTTGGCCGTAAAAGGCCTGAAGTAGGAATAAACGGATTTCGGGGAGAAAGGCAGCGGAATTTCCCGCAAATCTTCGTCTGCTCGACCTGATTTGCGTCTCTCTGGACCTTTTTGGAATAGCACAGTTTTTGTTTTGAGGGAATAAACCATGGCCAACAATGGAGAGGCTGATGATATGGAGTCGAATGCCGCTAGTCGAATAGCGGCAAGGAGAAGGGAACGCGCCGCTGCATCAGGCTCCGGTGAAGGAGGCGAGGAAGGGGCAGCTGGAGGAGCTAGTGGAGGAAGGCCAGCGAGACAGAAGAGAGAAAAGAAAGGAGGAGGTGGAGGAGCAAAGGGTGGAAAGGGAGGAAGGTTCGGAAAGAAGAGAGAAAAACGTAGAGGAACTGGTATCGTGGTATTAGATGTAAGTATACACAATGAGAATGAGGTACAAGTTAGTTAAGTTGGGTCAGATTGAATATATTAGAGACTAGGGACCATCCATGCATAGTGTATTTCTGATATTGATGTATCCATCTTGCTAGCCTTGTACAGCAGAAAACCCTTTAAACATGTTGAAATAGTTAGAAGCAACACACCGTTAATGTTTTAGTTTTAGATTACAGGGGATAGAGGAGGTTTGTGATGTATTCTGTTGTTCTCCAAGACTAGGATCTGTTAAAAATGGGGGAGGGGTTAAGGAGTGACAGACAGGTCAAGTGATTTACCCCTTCCCCTTCAAAGTTCGATCATAGCATATACTAGACTCCTAGATCAGTTTTAATTTTTGTGAATTTGTGTTAATATGATCATTGTCTTGGAAATTGGAATGGCTATCTTAAAAAAAGTTTTGTGGTTTAAACGTTCTTATATCATCAATTCACTTAGTGAGTGTGATAATATTGTGTCCTTCAACTTGTTCATCACTTTGAGGTGTTATGTTTGGAAAGGTTGACAAATTTTATGAATTTCAGAACAGAAATAGCATCAATGACTTTTCTTCAGAGCTTTCCTTCTTGGAAAATCTGTAACCCACGCCCCTTCTAACATCGGATTACAATTTTTCAGGGAGAAAAATATGAGCTCTTGCCAATTAGTCATGAAGTTAATCAAAAACTTTCTAATATGACAACCTACTTTCAATCCACCTTGTCAGTGTAACATTTACTGACAATATGACAAAGATCAAAGTTGGCCATGCACTATTGCAATACATAATTAACAGGAATGTTCCTTCGTACCCCTGCTTGCCCTGATACCTTGTATACAAGATGTATACACACATCAGGCTCCAAAGATCCTCAGCTATCTTGACCCCAATTGGCGAGCGCTTGGAGAACGCTTGGAGAACGTGATCTGATGTAGATGACATTTCATTGCAGTGTTCTTTAGACATCCCCTGAGCATCAGATGGATAAACTGTGCTACCGCAAGGGGCTGTGTTGCTTTAGAACTGGTATTTACCGGGTCAAGGTGACATTTATTTGCTCTGTGTCAAAAGCTTTGAGCAGAAATTTGGTGTGATAATTCATCTTTCTTTCTTTTTTAAGTAACGAAGATAGAGGAAAGTGAGTTAGGAAACTTATGAGTGAGAAAAAAAAAAAGATGTTATTTTGGTTGATATGCTGGAATAGCAATTCAGTGCCTAAAAAAGTATGACCAAGGAGGCTCAAATAATTTGAAGCTCCTTGGTTAAACAACATACAAACTATTCTGAGTCATTTTTTCTTTTCCAAATAATGAAGAATAAGATTTTTTTCAGGAATTAGAGGAATGAGAGAGAGAGAGAGAGAGAGAGAGAGAGAGAGAGAGAGAGAGAAGGGGGGGGGGGGCTTTATGTTGGATATGGTGGAAGACGGAAGTGCTATGCTGGTAAAATATAGAACATTTTACAAAACATTCTAAGATGGATAAGTCTTTTTTTGTCATTTCTAAATAATCTAGAAATAGAAATGTGAGTTAGGAAGGATAAGACAGAAGGGAAGCGGGACTGAATTAAATACAAGTGGACATGGACACAGTAGAGGAGGGAAAGGGGATATCCTGGAAAAAGTAGAAAAAAGTGTTCAGAGAAAGTTAAAACTCCATTTATTTTCATAGTAATTAAGAAGTTCACAACATGCACGGGAATGAAAGAAAGGAAAAAGCAGGATGTATGTGGATGTGGGTGAAAAAGAAAAGGAGTTTGTTTGGGGAAAATAGTTGAACCCCCAACCCCACCTATTTGTGAGATGGAGATACTGTACATAATGAGGTTCCCCAATTCATAGTTCTTGGCATTAGATTTAGAAAGCATGAAGGATGTCATTGGGTTACTGTCAGCACATGAAGACTTTTATAATAAATACATAAATGTATATAGGTATTCTGAGTTCTGAAAAAATAAGATAATAGTAGTAGAAAGTTATTCTTTACAAAAGTACATGTAGAGGTATCAGGGGAGGTGATTCCAGATTCTGAATGGAGCATATTGTGTTCAAGAACAAAAGAACAAGGTTTAGTTATGTTAGTGGAGGGTTATTATGTTAACTCAAGATGTGTCCTTCAGATTACATAAATCATTTCAAACTGCCCAAAATGAACAAATCTAAGTCTCTGTTGTTTCTGTGATAGATACAGTCATTCCAAATGTATGTTCCCTAGATTGAAAAGCCAATTCATTTGTGTTGTTAGCTCTGCAACACAATGACCAGCAATTTGTGTGACACATTTTGGCTAAAAGCCTGCTTAAAGACATTTTATAGGATTATCTTGGGGTATTAGAACGGATCTATTCAAAATATTTATAGAATCATACAATACATCATGGGGCTTTATTGAGATTGGTGAAGGATTATAAACCGATCATGAGTAATTAAAGTATAAATTAGCGTGATCTCTGACTATCTGTATGACTCAGGAATGAAAACATTGTGAAAAGTATGGTCTTTCAAGTCATTTGTAAGCTTGAATTTTATGAATACACATCCTAACTCCATTAAGGACTTATGCCTTCACCAGACCATGAACTGTTAACTGTTGCAAATAACCACAATGGAACTGATTTGTTGTGTGTTACAATGAGGGTGACTTACAATGTGACATGCCATTGAGATATCAGGCATAATTTGATTTATGCACAAACTCAAATTTAAGTAAGATCCTGAATTGGGGGGGGGGGGGGGGGTATGGATATGGAGGGGCTGTGCATATTGAATGAGTAAAGGAGGGAAATGAATGGGTTAGTGTAAGAGAAAGAAAGAGAAGGAGAGAGAGAAAGAGAAGGAGAAAGAGAGAGGGGGAAAGAGAGAGAGGGGGGGGGGGGGATAGGGAGAAAGGTCAGCAGCATAGCCAGGATTTTTTTTAGTAGGGGGCACTGGAGGGCATTCACCTTTGTCTATCAGAAGGGGGGGGGGGGCACAGGAGGCAATTTGTTGTTCTATTTTGCTGCATAAGGTGGAAGGGTAGGTATTGTGACATCGTCAGCGTAGTTCGTGTAAGGGGGGGGGGGGGTTAATTAACATATTTTTTGATGGGGCAGTAAATGGGGCAGATCACTAAGTTTTTGATAGGTTTTGATTTTTCATGGGGGGGGGGGGGGGGCATGGTGAATTTATGGGGCTGCCATGCCCCTCCAGCCCCCCATTGCTATGCCAGTGAGAAAGTTAGAGGTAGAGATATACATGTATATATATATATATATATATATATATATATATGAAGAGAAAGAGATAGAGAAAGATAGAACAAGAGGGAGAGAGAGAGAGAGAGAGAGAGAGAGAGAGGGAGAGAGATGGGGGGGGGGGAGGGGAGTTACTTTTTATCAGATGAGGAGTACAAAATCCATCGAGAGGAAAATGAAATCATAATTAGAGTAGGAATTAGAAATTGCAAAGCCCATAAATTACCCCATCATTTCAAACATATCCAGCCGCTTTCATTTTCATGTCCCCATACCATGATGATGAAATAGAAGGAATGAGTAAATGACTCATGATCTGACATTCTGACTGTGTTTTTGTGTTAAATCACCTGCTGAGACCACTCCGCAAACATACCATAAACAAGTACGTACTATATAATAGCCATGCATGATGTAGCCAACAAGGAAATAATGGTAATAATAGCCTTCAATAGAGAACATATTTCCTGGATTATGTACATCTATGACTTGGTTAGGCACACATTGACATAATATTGACCATGCAGTGTTGAAAGGAATATATGGAAATATATCATATGTTGAGAATCAGAAAGGAGTTAACTCATATACTTTACATAGAGTTAACGCCCTTCTGGCTCTCAACAGACAATATCCCCTATTGCCCGAGAAAAATTAAAATTGCCAGAGTCCAAGATGAGGGCATAATCGATCATTACATCAAGGGCAATTTATAGTCGATATAGTCAGGTCTTATCACCTGCAAAAATAGAGACAGTGATTATTAACATTGTTATTTTACAGTATTATTAGTATCATCAGCAAACAATATCCCCTATTGTCCAAGAAAAAATTATATTGCCAGAGTCCAAGATGAGGGCATAATCGATCATTACATCAAGGGCAATTTATTGACTCAATATAGTCACGTCTTATCACCTGAAAAAAAAAGAGACTGATTATTAACATTGTTATTTTACACTATTATTAGTATCATCAGCAAACAATATCCCCTACTGTCCAAGAAACATTATATTGCCAGAGTCCCAAGATGAGGGCATAATCGATCATTACATCAAGGGCAATTTATAGCCAATATAGTCAGGTCTTATCACCTGCAAAAATAGAGACAGTGATTATTAACATTGCTATTTTACCCACTATCATTCATTAGTATCGATATCAGGTGCAAGTTCACATATGTTATAGAGCAGGGAATAGGTCTATTATGGAATATGGACCAGTTGGTAAAGTATGCATATCTATGCGTCATGGATACGTGTGCGTGTTAAGTAATAATGTTTCACAATGTTTTCAGTTATTTTGACTGAAGTTGAATGACAACCATGACAGAAGGACAAAACAACTGACATAGATATACAGGTAACTCTGCCTAAGTCGAATCTCTTGGGACCACAGAAATCTGTTCGACTTAGGCGAAATTTGACTTAGAAGAGGTAAAAAACACATGTTTTGCTCATTCTGTTCTGAAAAATTGCTTCGACTAAGGCGATTATTAGACTTATGGAAGGTCGACTTATGCAGAGTTAACTGTATTTGAAGGTTGTGTGTATAAGCCTTGTGCTGGTAGCAAAGATCTTAGATCTTAGATCTTATGAGGTGTGATAATTTCTAAGTGATATGGACAGCAAGGTCACCAAGAAAAACAAACATCAGGTGAATTGTTTCTCAAAAACTCTCAAATGTGATTTGTCTGTGGTGTTTGTCGCCCAAAGAAAGAAAAGCAAGAAAAGCAGAAGGGGCAATTTTTTTCTTTTATCACACTTAAAAACAGTTGTAAATTGCTTTGAACTTTCCATTATGCATTCAAAATGTTGGATAACTTTATCATTCTAGCTTTTATATTTTAACTAAAAGATATTGAGTCATTTGATGAGGATATATTATAAAAAAATTGTTTAATATATTCCTTATCATACCAAGAGTGTTAATGTAAGTTGTGAATTATTATTTATGTTCACAAACATGTGATTTCAGAGAACTACATTTGTACCTGTCCCAAAATACGTTGTAGTTCTGAATCAAGTGTGGATCAGAATAATTAGAAACAGTTATCAAATGAATAAACACTCTGTTTGATAAACTATTGTCAAGAAGGATAAACACATTTATGCTCTACCCATTACATATCCCTTGCCCATTACATGTCCACAGTCGTGATTTATTGTCGATGCTATAATTAGAACCCTATTGTATGTGCACTCAAAACACGTCTATGGCTGGAATAACTTCAAAGTTATTGAAGTGTAGCAGTGCGCTCAGTACATTTTGATTCAAAATGAAGACATTCTGTCAGTTTTGACATATTTGCAAATGAGCTTGTGTAAACCCATGCAGCTAGTGGGCAGTACATGTATGTACAATGGCAGGGTGGATCTGAATTTGGAATCTATATACACACCCACAAGAACTTCTTTAAATTTTGGAAACCTCATGCTTCATTACTTCTGATTACTTATTTTCCTCTTTATAATTTGGATCTGTATGTAATGTTATGATATCAGTGAGAGAGTTGGAATACAGGATGTATCATTGATTTGCAGAAATTTGAATTGGTACAAGTAACCCTACATAGGTCTACATGAAAGCTATTATGTGTACCTGCAGTAGGAAAGTAAGAGTCTTGAATAGAAAAGCGAACAGAAAAGCAAACAGGCCTTGTAAAACTCATAGGTAGGTCCCCTATCAGCTTTGGAAATAGACACATATAATGGATAGAGGGAGAGATTTAAAAAAAAAAGAGGAGAGAGAGAGAGAGAGAATTGTTGAGAAAAAGATGGGGAGAAGAGAGAGAGGGGGGGGGGGGTTGAAGAGAGAAGAAAAGAAAAAGATGAAGAGAGAGAAGATAATAGAAAAAGGAGAAAGAGAAAGTTAAGATGAAGAAGAGAGAGAGAGAGAGAGAGGGGGGGGGGGGGAGGAATGAGAATGGGAGAGAGAGAAGGGGGGGGGGGGTAGTATAGACAGGGAGACAAGGTTTTTAGAGGAGACTCAACAAACTGATAATTTTTCAAACAAAAATGTGAAGGAGGGGATGTGTACATTATACATCATCATACTGATGCAAAATACCACTTCAGTTTGGGAGTACCTTTAGAAAGTTTATCATGTTAGAGATTTATAGCATTTTATAACAGCCATTAAATCATCAGTGTTTATGACAACATTTGGGTACTAGTACCTTGGAGGTGAAACCAAATATTAGAAATTAAAGATACAGTATCAGTGAGTGTTCAATCCATTAAATCCAAATTTCAAAACTGGATGGTGAAAAAGAGGCAACCTCCAAGAAAGAAATGAAAAAATTAATATATAAATGTCTCTTCCTATATACATGTAAGAAGAGTCTCTTTTATTTGTTTTGAATAGCTGTGGACTTTTAGTGTATATATATATATATTGACTACTACTTAAGTTCAGTCATGTAGACATAATGCAATCCTTGGAATTAAGTAATACGTACTAAAAACTAAAGTGATAAATCAACATTTGAAAGCATAGAGAAGTGACAGTGTTTTTGACAACTGTATTTTGAACTCCTTTATCATCGTATATACAACAGTCATAGTGTTGGATCCAGTAAAATAAAGTGAGATGCATTTAAAAAAGCTGTCACCGGCTTCTCTCTCCTTTGAAACTTACGATTTTGGAGTGTAGGAAAAAGTGCATTCCTTTGAATGTACTGTAATTTTTAAGAAAATGGTACATGTTTTTCTTCCATTTTCTTGTCATGATAATCAAGTCAATTATCCTACTTTGGGGTATTTTCCCCGCAGTTCAGTACAGTTAGATGAATTATGTTTTACTTTCTCTCTGATAAAAGAGGAGGAGAAAGCTTAAATCTGTTTGAAGCACTTTGTAAGGCCATGTTCTATTATAGTACAAATTGTCCAAAGCTCTTTAAGGTCTTTCAAAGTTGCACCATTAGATTGAGGTGGGTTATATTAAAGGCCAAAATTGTATGAACACAAGTTCTTTAAAAGTCTATAGTTGACATTCCATGTAGAGGATTATGTTGAGAGCCAGAAGGGCGTGAACTCATCATTTATTACAGGGTTAACCCCTTCGAGTTATCAAGACACAATGTGTCCTATTTCAAGAAAATTATATAATTCATGTTGCAGAAATTCAGAGTTAGATTTTCAGTTATAGTAATTGATTTAAGATTATAATTTGATGGAATTGTGTCTTAATTCTGGCTGTTAGAATACTAAATCCAGTGGATATCAGTTCAATTATTAGTTTTATCTTCTGTCTGCATTGCTTGCTTATTGATGTGCAATACAATACAATACAATAATTACATTTCTGTAGTGCTCTTACAAACTATGGCCGGAATTCACAAAGGAGGTTTAAATTTAAACCATGGATTATTTAAATTTTGTGGTATAAGTACGCTTGATTTAGCGCATGCACTTAGAAAGGTCCAATGATCCCTGGTAATGAACGCGTGTTCTTGGCAAAATGCGCTAATTTTACGCTTGTTGCCATGGTTTCGACCATGGACTAACGCAGGTTTAAGCAAATTAATTTACCTAAACCTGCGTTAGTCCATGGTCGAAACCATGGCAACAAGCGTAAAATTAGCGCATTTTGCCAAGCACACGCTTTCATTACCAGGATCATTGGACCATTGTAAGTGCATGCGCTAAATCAAGCGTACTTATACCACAAAATTTAAATAATCCATGGTTTAAATTTAAACCTCCTTTGTGAATTCCGGCCTATAAGTTTGCAAATGTACATGTAGGCCAATATTTTGAAAAGTTGCCCAATTTTATTTTTATTGATTGTTGATCCAAGCAGGTCCATAATAATCACATGATCAGCATTTCAGTAAAACATCTGACATTTATTTCAATTCTTCTACCAGTATTCCAAATTGAAAGCAACCAGACAATCTGTGTAGATCCACATCAGCACTCAGTACTATGATATTGAGACATGGGCCATTATATATATATCCACTCTTTCCATAATTGGTTTTCCCCTTTAAAGTAACCATATAAAAGTCAGTCAATTGGAAAATCTATTGGATATATATTCTCTCTTGTGGCTGCTCATGTAACTAAATTGCAAGATTCTAAGTCACAACAATTATGGAGTTTCTTGGGGAGGTTTGGTACTTTACTCTGACAATGCTGGGTATAGATAAGATGAAACCATGCAAATTGCATTCTTTTGTTGCATTGATACACAAAGAATAAAATTCTAGCCAACCTTGTCAGAAATTTTCTCAACTCTTTCCCCTAGTTACAGTCATGTTTGTATTATAATCTTAGATCATCTTCTCATTTATTTTCTGATGTTGTTCACAAACATTAATAATGTTAAAGAAGTATTTGCAGTTTTAAAAAAGAATCATATTTAGCCCAATCTATTCAGAACTTTTCCCATCCCACAGCAGTCTAGTGAACATACCTGTATCACAAATTATACTTTGGGATACAAGTTTTCAATTGTGGTACTTTTTTGTCTAAAGCTGCATTTATTTTGTGATATCTGCATGCAACTTCACAAATGCCATATTGATGTATGTCAGTGGCATTTTGTATGTTGTCCTGGCATGTACATGTATATCTGCACCCATAGCGTATACCTTTTGGTGACAGACTTTTAACTTTTATGAGCCTGACTGATAAGGTAATGAATGTCTGAAATAAATGACCTGGCATTTGTCAACAAAAACATCTTGACTGTGTCCAGCTAGTTTCAAGATTATATGATCCATAAACTCACTTGTGATTGCAAGCCTTACACCTCTTAGCAAGACTTAATACAGAGCCAATTAGCAAATTTTATTTGTATAGTCCCATGCATATAAAATCAAGTTTCAGTTCATTAAGCTAATTGCGGTTTACCTGGTATCATGGTAATTCAAGTTGATAATGAGTGATAAAGGCTGTCTCTATTTGGTGAAGACGTTTTATCCTAAGATTTAGCAGAACAATGAACCCTAGTAAGAGGAGCCTGTCTATACTTTGACCATTGAAACTTCCTACTTCTATGAGGGCTCAACACTACCAGGGGTCCTGCACACAACCCCAAAATATATTGGCCTAAATGTTAACAGAAGCCTCCTGCATATAAACGCCCATGATTGGTTTTCAGACCCCCCCAAAAAAAATTTAATGTGGAGCCCTGACTAAATAAATATCATCAAACTTGTTGTTAGTCATCATCATTATTTAATAAAGAAATTTTCAAAACTGTCATCTGAATGGTTGTAATATGCACACTCATATACAAAGTGTCATTAATTGTCCCAAAATCAGTTAGATTTGATTTCTTTGATTTTAATTTTGAAAAATGCAAGACACTAACACTGACATACCAAAAACTGTTCAGTTCATACAAGCAATTGATTCATTCATTCATGATTCACAGTTTCACAAAGCGACACATGGTGTATCTAGGCATACTATGATAGTTCCTGATCCAACGGTCTCATCATATGCAGACTGTCATTGTTCGATTTAAAATGAATTGTTGACACTTGTTCGCCATCGGTGATGACATACCAACGGTTGGAACTGCCCACACTCTGCCCTTCAATAGCGTGACAAGTCATTGTCAATGGGACCCTCTGCTATGCTGTGATTGTATTTGGAAAAAAGTAACAACTAAGGTCAAAGTTAACAGTTTCTTTTCATTATATTGTTTTTGTTTGCATGGTGTGGGGCAGAATTTATTTAGCTGCTGACTCAACATCAAACATGGGTGGTGGATGACCGTTATTTACAAATTTTCAAAGTTTGTAATTCATTCATAAAATGCTAGGGTCATTGTTTTTCAGGTGTACCACAATCAATCCATTTAATGTGAACAATATTGTAGGTATATAGGCCTTTGTGAACAGTATAGACTTCCAGATATCATTTGCTTAACATTTTAACACTCTCGATCAAAGGTCAACTATCTCTGTTCATTGTGTATATTGTGTATTTTATCTCAATTCATGCATACTTGTTTGAACAAATGATATTTCATCATAAATCTATATATTGATTCTTCTTATTGATATTGATTTCTGAATAACCTGATGAACTATAAGACATTTGATCATCATAGCATGGCCAATGATCTTTATTGATCCTCATTGTTTACATAAATGTCTGTTTAAACTGATGAAGTATATAATATTTAATTATAAAATGGTCCATAATATTTATCAGCTCCCTTTATGACTTTCCATTTCCATGTAAAATGACATTATAGCTGATACAAGTTTATTGCTTATTTTAGTGTACATTTATATTTTGTTTGCTTATACTACCAGGTAGATGGGAAGATTTAGACATTTACAGTGTCTGTAGAGTATTCCAACTCATAAATTGTGCGCAAGATGTTCGTTCAAAGTCCAGTAGGATACTAGTAGGCTTTTGTGGATACAGTGTTATAATGTAGAAGATGCAAAATGGGAGTGGTAAGCCATTTATCACTCAAAACTCAAAAAGAGCTCTACTATTAAGAAATAGATTTGTGGAAAGGAAATTTCAATGTTAGGTTGTAGCTACAAAATACGTACGTAAAAAGCTGCTCTGGGATTTTAGGTTGTTGGTCATACCATAAAAAATGCACTCTGGCACAGTTTTCCTTTTTTTCAACAACATGCAGTTTGACTGTGACCATTTAATAATAGGAAAGGTCTTATATCCTTGTCAATGAAGATTTATGAAATGTACATCATCCTGTTTCAATATAAGATAAATTACCCGAATGACAATTATTCAAAGGTACTAGTCAAACATTTTTCAAGGAATAGATTGAAGTTATTGAATATTGGCTAAAGTGGGCCTACATCTTTAAATATGGGAAAATATAACATTCTACATTTCCAGCAAAAGTGCTTATTGTCCAATGTGTATGAAGAGAGAAATTTGCTCTTTCATTTTACCTTGTTTTCTGTATTGGTTTTGCAAGTTTCATTAAGACAAATATGGCTAGAATTATCTTTATCTGATTTTTTTTTGGATCACTTTTCTCCCCCCCTTTTTTTTTTTTTTGGGGGGGGATATTTAACCCCATTCAGTTTCCTTGGAAATTGTGCTGTGCATGGTAACATGATGCATCACAGTTTAAGGAAAATGTGATTGTATAGAAGTGCTGACGTCATATTCGCTCGTCGTCCAGGATACTGGTTCCAAACAACAGAGCCTGCGCATGAGGTGCACCGCAAAATCATTCAAGCAATGGACTGGAGCAGGGCAATTTCAGTGTTCGGCGCTGGTGTGATCAGCACGCCATTGTTTAGCACAAAATTGTTTGGAACCAGCAACTTTGATAACTTGGCCGGTATGACATCACACTTTGGTACTCTATACCTTTAATATCTCTAAGCATGTGTATAATTATTCCTTCCAATTACATTATAGGGATCTTATATCTCTGCTATCCTGATCCTGTTAGGATATTGGGTCAGTTCTTTGGGATCTCCTGCTGACTTGGACCCTGTTATCCTGCTGGGAATAACCCTTCTGGCAAATGAGTAGTCTTCCGCTTGGCCACAACTATGTTGGATGGTATTCCTTAAAGATGGTCATAAGTTAGCCTAAATAATATTTAAAGTGGCAGATGGCAGAATAGTGAAAAATGAAACGTATAATTGACTTCTATGGTATAAAAGAGAATAAACAACCTAAGTTTGTAGATCATTGTGACAACCACAGTTTCATATTTCCTGCATGTAACCAGTCCTTGTGCAAAACACCCATGCAATGTCCTGCATGATAAAATAATTAAGAAAGCCAGCTGTTTTGAGGTATGCCAATATGTATTACATCATTTTATCAGAGTGGTGATACCCCACTTAACCATGGATACATTTTATACAAAGGTACCTGTCTTATAATCAAATCATGTTCACTCATTAGTATTTAAAGGGGAATGAAACCCTGGGGAAAAATCCATTTTAATAAAAAGAGAGGATAGAGAGAAGTAATTGTTATAAAGTTCCATCAAAATTGGTTAAAAAATGAGAAAGTTATGAAAGTTTGAAAAGTCTCAATTTACTTTCTATGACGATCCTCAAATTGGCAATGTTGCTTCAAAATGACAGGTTTAGTAGGACAACTCTCCATGTGTTTTCTACACAGAATTTCATATTTTCTCCATTATCTCTAAAAATGATGCTTGTCTTTTTGTGAACTCCACATATGTTGTGTCAAATACATTTCTCCATGATATTTCTTGAGCTGAGAAGGAGACAAGCTGCACCTTCAGAGATAATGGGAAAATATGAAATTTTGTGTGCAAAACATATGGAGAGTTGTCCTACTAAACCTGTCATTTTGAAGCAACATTGCCAATTTGAGGATCGCCATAGAAAGTAAATTGAGACTTTTCAAACTTTCATAACTTTCTCATTTCTTAACCGATTTTGATGGAACTTTTTTAAAATTGCTTCTCTCTATCCTCTCTTTTCATTAAAAATGATTTTTTTCCCAGGGTTTAATTCTCCTTTAACTATTTTGTAATTTGTAAAGTACATATTCATCATGCATGAAGCTGTCTAAAGTTTCCATCCATCTGGTAAAGATTAGTCTATATTAATTTAGCACCCTGCCACTACAGTCTTTTACTACAATAAAGACTGAATTCGTACCAGGAGGAAACTTTGTGGATTTTCAGCAGAATGGTTCTCCGTCTAGCCGTTGGCTCAGCATGAGGGGAGACTCATTTTCCACCATGAATTCTCTGAAATTGCGTGATAATATTCCTAGGTCTATGACCTCCGTGGTATGAGTACTTGTTCATTGATTATGCGTAAATTGGGTCGTGAACTCTCAGTGGATGAGGAATGTAGGAGGAAATCGTGAAAACAAGCGATACACACAATTGTTGTTTACTGCTTACGATCTTCAGTGTGTTAGGCCTACATAATTTGTGTAAGACAAAGCCTTTTCCGTAAGTTTGTAAGCCTACATTCCAACACCATAGTCTCTAAAAAGTACAATTAAAACAAGCGTTATACACAAATGTTGTTTATAAGTTGCTTACCATCTTCAGTGTGTTGGGCCTACATAAGGTGTAAGACAAAGCCTTTTCTGTTAGTTTGTACATTCCTACACCATACTAGTCTCTAAAAAGTACAATTAAACTCTCAACAAAATTTGAAATTTTCTTTATTATCAAAAAATTACAAATGAAGCACAGGAAAATAGACCCAGAGAACAGTAGGATGAGAGAAAGAGAGAGAGAGAGAGAGAGAGAGAGAGAGAGAGAGAGAGAGAGGGATGAGAGGGGAGAAAGGAAAAGTTAAAGGTTCCCTTTTATGGAATTACAAAGTAACTTCAATTAGTAGACTTTTCTACTGTGAATCCAGATCTGTCAACCATTTTACCTGAATTCCATTCATTAATCTGTAAACTTGAAAATAAAAAATTAATTGGGAACGCCCCTAAAAATTTTGGAAAAATCGGTCCAGCGATCGATGACGTCATGTGACGTCACACTCAGAATGCTTGACTCCACGCAAGCTGAAAGTGTGTGTGTAGGCTATTGAACTTCGTGTAGATCCTAGCTTCGACTTCGTGTCCTAGCTTCGACTTCGTGCCATTACAGCCCTTCATTTTAGTTTTTTTTTAAATCCTATATCAACGAACGATAACATCTTCTTCAGACAGAAGAAATAAAAGAGGAATTAGGGGCACGGCCGTATTTGTTTGAACCAGACATGTCGGATTCTGATTATATGACAGAGACGTCCCTGATTTCAATAACGGAGAAGATATCGACGGGAGACTTGGGAATTATAACTAGTAATTCCTTTTGATAATTAGATTGCCGATTAAATTTTAATTTACGCATATCCACTAATTATGAATCTTGTTTGCGCTTGCAAAATGCCCCAGTCCTGATGAGGCTGAGCTGATAGCTGATCGAGGCAGTGAGCTCGACGTGCGCAGGTGTACACGCCGTGCCGTTCGGTCGTTCGCCTGCTGACCCTGCCTGGCCTGGGCTTGGGTAGGGTTTTACTGGTGCATGGGGTGGTAGCGTTTTGTTTCTAGTAAATTCTAACATTGATATCCAGAAAACCCTTAGCTCTCCTGTTACCTTGCATGTTTTCATTGTGCTGCTATGAATAATAAGTACCGGTAGACTAAGTTAGTGTAGGTACAGTGATAGTTGATCAATAGATATATGATCAATAGATACCGTAGATCAAGTTTGATTTTGGGGATGGCATCTTGCTTCAGGGACGGCCTCTTCTTGATGCCAAACGCCGCATGCAGCCCCGTACTATCGAGGAAGTCCTCCGCACAAATGTGCTCGGAACACACGGACACTGCGGTCACTCGGCCCCTTCCAATTGACGCGAGTTAGTTTCACTTTTGAGGTCCATTTTCTTCTAATATTTGGGTCTTTGAGGAATAAATGTAGACTTACACCCTCCTTTGTGATGTTGCTGCAACCTGCAAAGACACAGCGTTGCGGCATACTTCGATTTAGAGGTGGTTTTCGAGGTGGTATATAACTGCAAGTTAGTTTGCACGCGTGATATATGCAAGATATTGTAAACAAGCACCGGCGATGTCGGTTTGTGACGTCACACGTCAATCATGCTCGAAGAACGAGAATTCGGGGTTTAAAAGGGGGCGGAGCTTAGCAAACTCGTTTAGGCCTGAATACGTGGGGAAAATATTATTTTAAAAATATTCAGATACGTATTCATTGCAAACGGATGTCATTTTTCAGTTTAGATGAGTATCATGTACAAAATAACAAGAATTAGAATTTCATAGAAGGGAACCTTTAAGAGGCAAGTGTGGAGGGACAGGAGGATGAACTGCATTGTGACAATGTAATTCCCTTTTTGTAAACGGGAGCTATTTCTTTATCATTCTGCAGTGGCAGCTTTTATATTCTTATATTCCTTTTCTTTTTAACCCGAGCTCTCTTGAGCTTCCCAGAACTAAATTGCACTATGTTTCAATGGTTCCATGACATTTGCTCCTGCGACAATTGCTCCGGTCTAACTTTGCCATGTTAATCCTAAACCAAAACCTAACCCTAACCCTAACCCTAATCCTAATCTTCACATTGTCCTTAACAAAAAACCAAATCATGACCTTGACCTTAACCTTTCGAGGTATAGACAGAGGAGCTAATGTCGAAGGAGCAAATGTTGTGTCACCGTTTCAATGTATGCATACTTGTTGCTGTTATATAATTTATGTTGAGAATGTATGCTTGATGATCAGCCATCATTGTTGTGAATATCTTCAATCTAATATTATTATCAAAATAATATGCTCTTTAACTCTTTCGAGACAATTGACCACATTTTGTGGTTTGGCTCAATAACTTTTGATTCAGAGCTCTAAAAAATATACCAGATGCATGAGTAGAAAGAGCAAAAATTTCTACACACATTATGCCCATTTTTATTGCATGATCATATTGCGTTTGATGCCAGGAATTTTAAAAACGAAAATAAGCTTTGAAACCCTTAAATTGGCAACACATTGAGAGGTTCAATATTACTGTTTTTCATCAAAATTGACATTTTTTTCAACTTTTCAATGAAATTCCTAACCATTTATATGTTCTTAAAGACATTACACCTTAGTAGAACCATGTAGCACTAAAAGAAAAATATTATTGTTGCCAATTTGAAGAACAAAATGTGATCAATTCAACCCTTGAATAATTCCTGTCCTGAAAGGGTTAAAAAATACCAGTGCTAATACGGCTGCACTTCTCTCTCTTTTCTTTTCTTTTTACAGGATGAAGAAGGTGGGGATGAAGGAGAAAAACAAGAAGCAAACGGTGCTAGTCATAATGGAAATGATCATGCGGTAAGCTATGTTATATTCTTAACTGATTGCAGAGAGGAATCAGGCAGTTCTTGTATCAACCCAAGATAGGAATGAGAGAATTCAGTAGAGAACAGGGGAGCGTTTCATCAAGCATTTTGTCAGTGATTTTTACTGACAACTGTTATAAGCTACTGAAATCCTTGCATCTGATTGGCTGAGAGCAAATTTGTCAGTAAAAATCACTGACAAAAGGCTTGATGAAACGCTCCCCTGGTTAATGGGCTTCTCAGGTTGCTTTTAATATCAGAATTCAGAAATCAGAAATATCGAATCATTTGTTTAAAAGCAGGCATTATATTATTGATAGCATTTCAAAGACTTATTCCACGAGCGATTAGCTGTTTTTCCCTGTATGGAGAATTTCTACATGTAGACAAGAAATGTTGTTGTCAGAAAATCTTCAAGACTGAAACCATCCCCCTCATGGGACTCTGATCTCAGAAGTCTGCAGGCTTGTGACCCTCCAGTCAACTTGCAACTTTATCTCTCCTATGAATATATTTAAAGATTACATCATGGGTTGTACATTGATATATTTTTCGATATGGAATTGAAGCTTGAATGTACTGATCATTTATGAACTTTACTAAATAATGTATGAATAGAAAAGAGAGAGAGAGAGAGATTGAGAGTGTGTGTGTGTGCATGTGTGTGTGTGTGCATGAGAGAGATAGATAGAAAGAGGGGGGGGGGGGAAGAGAGAGAGGGAGAGAAATAGAAGGGAAGCTGAAGGGAGAGGACACTGCACTATGGTGCACCTTTGTCTGTAGCATTGGCAATACATTAGGAGAGAGAAAGAGATAGATGTGGAGAGAGAGAGAGAGAGAGAGAGAAAACTGATAATAAAAGAGAGTATGGGATAGCCCCATAAAGAATTGAGGAAAGGCCAGGCATGATTTGCTGAACCATGCCTACACCTTCCTCAGTTCTTACAGATAACATATGGTACTTTAATATCCAGAGCAGATCACAGAAAGCTACAGGGACATAAAACCTTCCCTTCTAAATCACTTTGGTGCATATGGACTAAGCTCAAAAGATTTGGGATAAATATTTAATCAAGTCTTGTGCTAATCATCTTTGATGGAACCCAAACGTAGTCTAGCAAAAGTAAACATTCAGTCTCCACATCTAGGATATACACTTTGATACATTAATAAGAGTATGCCCAATTCACAAATGACCTCAAAATGAAGTGCATTTAATTCCAACTGTTTTGCAGTGATCAAGAGTAAATGCAGATAAAATGGATGATATTCCATTGGGTATTTATTTGATACTGGGGATACTTGAGCAAATAGATTATTTTATTCCTGAAAATGAGAGATTTATAGAACCAAATGTTGTGATTCACTTCTTAATGCTAAACATGACTTAAATTAAAAGGAAGGAGCAGGCATTCAAACACATGACTCATTTATAAGAAGAATTACAGATTACATGTGGTACTTTAATATCCAAAGCAGATAGCAGAAGGGCCATAAAACCTTCACTTCTAAATAACTGTGATGCATATGGACCAAGCTCAGAAGATTTGGGATAAAAATTTAACCAAGTCTTGTGCTAATCATCTCTGATGTAGTCCAAAAGTAGTCTAGCAAAAGTAAACTTTGAGTCTCCAGTCTTCACATCTGTGATACTAATTGATACAGTACTACTCGTAGTATATGCCAAATCCACAAACTACCACAAAACTACTAGTAGTATATGCCTAATCCACAAGTTACCACAAAACTGCTAGTAGTATATGCCTAATCCACAAATTACAACAAAACTACTAGTAATATATGCCTAATCCACAAATTACAACAAAACTACTAGTAATATATGCCTAATCCACAAATTACAACAAAACTACTAGTAGTATATGCCTAATCCACAATTTACCACAAAACTTCTAGTACTATATGCCTAATCCACAAATTACCACAAAACAGCTAGTAGTATATGCCAAATCCACAAATTACCACAAATGTGGCACTCAATTTCAACTGATTTGCAATGATCAAGAGGAAGTTCAGGAAAAAAAATGGATGGCATTCTATTGGGCATTTATTTGATACTGGGAATACTTTAGAAAATACTTCTTGAAAGTGAAAGATAAAACAGCAACCAAATAGTGTTATTCACTTCCTATGCTTAACTTGACATAACTTAAAGAGGAAGGGGCAGGCATTCACACATGTTTTATCAGAGTTACAGATTTCATGTGGTACTTTAATATCCAGAGCAGATAGCTGAAGTGACAGGGCCATAAAACCTTCACTTCTAAATCACTTTGGTGCATATGGAGCAAGCGTAGAGGATTTGGGATAAAGATTTAACCAAGTCTTGTTCTAATAATTTCTGACAGTGCTCAGAAGTAGTCCAGCAAATCTGATTTAGTGTTATAGTGTAAAGATTCTGAAGACTCTGGAAAGGGGAAAAAATGTGCAAAAGTCAACATAGTAGTTTCAGACTGTTAAAGCTTCAAATTTATTACAGAGTCAATAAATTTCAAGTAAAACTTATTCAACAGTAACTCAATGTAAAAACAAGACAACTATTTATGAAGCTGAAAGCATTGAAGAAAAAAAATGTTACCGACTTCTTAGTATTTTCGGTGAAAGGTATATCAGTTCAACTCCATAGCTGATACTGTGTTATTTCAATCACGGTATCAACAAACTTGTAATACATATATTCAAATAAATTGACCATTCTGATCACAGCAGTAGGACTCTGCTCATGCTAGCACAATTTGATGTTAAATTGTAGACAAATATCTGTCACAATTAAAGATGGATCAATATATTCAATTAATAATGAAATAGAATTTTAAAGAGAATCAGAAATTGAATAGAGCTATACAAAAAGACTGTCAATTCATCCATGTGTACGGTATAGAATCTTTGAGCTGAGCGAGAGGAAGATGGGTCTATCGGATTGTAAAATGACACTCTGGGATTCCAGGGATACTTTGCTTCTGGCCTACTTTAGTCTACTATTCTAAACTTTAATCCTTCTATAGTTTGAGTTACAAAGTGTTAAAATTAATATGTGAAATGCTTTTGGAGAAGATGGTATCATTTATTATTTCGAATTGCTAAACAACGAATTCTGACAGAGACAATTTACAATATAAGTTGAAAACTTGGATGCTTCATAGAAGACTAATTCAGAGGAAGGTTAAAAGCTCATATAGGCTGTAAATAAAGGGCAGTACTAATATCATTACAGGTGAAAAATACAAATATGATTATCAATATCATTTGATAAATTAATTTATGTGTCTTTAAAAACATAACTAGTGCAAGATGCTTACTTGGAATCAGATGATAATTTGGTCATGGGAATTCAAGATAAGAAATGGCAGATTTAAAATATATGTTAAAAGTTTTTGAAATGGCCCTTGTGGACTATACATATTTTATGTAAGAATAGATGAAAACCCTTGAGAACCCCCAATTGAATTTATTTCTGCATTGGTTGAAACTCAAATCAGGAAGTTCACTTGTTCGTATATGAAATGAGTGGTCTCTAATGTTGTCATTGCTACCTTGCATCTGTCTTTAATGAAGGGGTTATGAGATGACAGACTAGATCTGATGGCTGCAAAGTTCAAATAGTTGACAGTTAAATGCCTGAACTAAATTAGATTGGCTTCGGGGGCGTGCTAATTTGGGAAGTCGTGTCAAAATGGCAGGGAATGATGATAAAAGAGCACCTAAAGCTGGAAGTTAAAACTTACTTTTGTGATGTTTAGGAAAGTTGGCGGCTTGGTGAATAGACATCAGTGAAATTGAGAAAATATATCTAATCTTCTATATCTGTTTGAGAGTTCTTTTCTTTCTCTAAAAGTGAAGGCCCTAGCAGAAGTTGGTTGGACATTTTTTTAATGGCAGAAATTTTGTTGCTCACTGTCTTTGAGAGACAAAGTAGGGAAAAGAGTAGAAGTTGGTATGGGATGGGAAGTAAGAAAGTATAAGATTTATATAGACAGAAAGAGAAAGAGAGATGGAGAGAGTGTGTGTGTGAGAGTGAGAGAGAGAGAGAGAGAGAGAGAGAGAGAGAGAGAGAGAGAGAGAGAGAGCCTGAGAGGAAGGGTGGAAGGGGGGAGAGAAAGAGAGAATGAAGAAGAAATAGAGAATGCTTGTATTTTTTTAGCATAAGATAAGACTCAGTTCACCATAGAAAGGTTATTTCCATTTCTATTAGGTATTAGAGCTCTGTGAATTCTAACCACATTCAAACCATTATCCATTTGAATATCTTTAAGACCATCCTAAATATACCAGTCTTCAACAGCTTGAAATTCAAGAGGTCTGAAAATTTGTTCGAACTTTGTATGTACACAGACAGAGAATAGTCTTTTTTATTTTTTTTGTGAATTCTTGAATGGATGTCTCCTTTAATTGTCCTGTCAGTAGCATCGTCTTTCTGCAAACATCTCATGTTGATAAATGTTATGTTCCTTGCTGATAACCATTGGATACCAATGATACAAGGCCATCAGGGCATGTGCTCAAGCTGTGTGCATGCATGAATAGGGCTGCATTCATGAGACTTTTACTCAGCCCAGAATAACCTTTTGATATACATTTTGCCTAAAAACACCCTTGTGTTCATGAGATTTTCTGCTTGTTCATAGATTTTAAAGATGTTCTAGATTTGTCTATTTGCACCACAGAAAAAGGAGCATTTTGAAATAGCACAAACTCAACCAAGATCTCAATCATGTTTAAATGATGTCAAAGCTCATTGCTAGTCTGTAAGAACAAACCCTCTGGCAATCAAAACATAGCATCAGAGTCTGAATTATTACATTTAGGGGCTGCATATACCCTGCATAGAAGTTTTTTGTGAGATATTCACCACTTAAAGGAGGCGTGATGGCTCTGTGGTATATAGAGCAGTGGTCTCGTAACTGGGAGGACCCGGGTTCGAAACCAAGTGGATGCGCTAGTGCCCTTTGGTAAGGCATTAATCCTCATTACCAAGTCCCTTGGAGAGAACTTAAAACTTGTCGGTCCCCTGGTTGCTTACTTACAAGCATACACATGCTTTCTTAGTATCAGGTAAAATAAACCATCCAATATCATTGAAGTGGTTCAGCTTGTTCCTTACGAATGATGTACAATTACAGTCTCCGTTACAATTAAAGTGTATTTCAAATTGATGATCTTTATCTGCATTTTAATGTTCCCGATTCTGGCCTTCAAAAAGTTTTACCGAACACAGCCCAAGAATGTGGAGCTGAGACATATTCAAGGCAAAGATGACACATTCTTTCTTCATCACTGTTGAGTTTGATGAAGTGAGAGTGATCCTGATGGAATCTTTGACATTCCAGAAGAAGAGGTCATTGCATTTTCAAATAAGTAGCTTTTTTTTGGGGGGGGGGGGGGGGGGGGGTGGAGACGGGGAACAGGCGTTAGGGGTATGGGATTATGAATTCATATACATGTATTATGCAGTTATTATTATTTACATTATTATAGGTGTGTGTTAGTTCTTTTTGCATAGATGACCTTTTTTAAATGTCCAAAGGTCCAAAGAATATTGATGAGACTTTTTAAAAATGTCCAAAGGTCTAAATTAAGCCTGTACACGTTTCTGAACGAAATTGCACTTTTCATCCTTTCACATAATATTTTTTTTCACTTAATTGCAAACCATCATAGATTGAATGTTACATGTAGGCCTACATCAAATGGATGTATTAGAATCAGTTTTGAATATTTATAGAAAAATTCACAGAAAATATTCACCTTTGAAAAGGTAGGGCCATTCTCACTTGTTAACATCGCGATGAAAATACAAGTGATATTTCTCTGCACGATTTATACTGACTTCCAAACTCCGTGGAGTTAGAAACGATGCAGAACTAGGTACTGTAATGCACACGTGCAGTTTGTTCCCAGCTTACTGTGTGATCTGATACGGCACAAACCAATAATGTCGATTGTTCGTACAGATCAAATTTTTGTGCGACCTAAACAGGAAGCGCCAGACAAACTGCGCAGAGTTTCACTTCATGTTGGAAAACTTGCAAGCAATTCACTCGCAAAGATAGAAAAATTGCTGGTTTACCTGCGAGTGTTCGCTCACAAGTTTTTTGTGGTTTTTCTGCCCGCATTATGAAAAACCATAAGAAACTCCCTGGCATTTTACTTTAAGTTAGAATGGCCCTAAAGAGTAAATTTCTACTTCCACATCAGCAGAAGATGAGTAATATGTAAGTTTAATGCTCCCATGGGTCCGAGATAACATTTTGTTATTATCATTTTCTTATTGTTGTTATAATCGTTGTTATTACAATTTTGATTGTTCGTAGTGATGTAAATTAAATTTAAATAACATCATTGCCAATTGACTGAAGTACAATGTAATGTTTAAGGTATTCTGAATTGTTTTGTTTCTGTAGGGTTTAAGCAAGGAATATTGTGCAATACCATATCACACGCAGAGAAACTCTTGTACAAGATCATCAAAATACAAATAGATAAAAAAAAGAATTTATTCATCAAAACATGAATAGATCAGAAATATATTTTGGGTATGTTTTAAACGATCTAAATCTTACCTTTATATTTGTCAATGCAGTAGACAGTAGGCCTATATGGGTATATTATTATACCTGACAAAATGACATGAGTCACAAAATGTTAACTATATCTTAGGAAACAAGAACAAAGTGCCTCAAAGTTCAAACTTATGCTTGTTTATATGTGAGAAGGATATTAAGCTGTACAAGCGTGTATATTGTTTTGCCAGAAATTACACTTTCTTGAAGCCACATGATATAATCTGAATATTACTTTTTTGCATGTTCTTTCATGGGGTAGTAATGTGCATGGACAGTTTGAAAACATTGCAGCAGCCAATTACCCACCATGCTTATTTTTATTGAAACCCCCTTTTGACCCCGATTCACATTATTGCAGAAAATTGACATGGTTTCAACAGTATAAGAAATTTAGGCTTGCTTGATGAAAAGATGCATTAAATAGAAGGTTGAGTTCTGGGAAAGGTGAAAGAGAATTTGTGAGGTTTCTCATTCCTTTTATGTAAGTTTGGAAGATCATCATAGTAGAAATGTTCCCTATAACTTTGTTATATTTATGTATTCCTCCCAAATGTTCTCCTTTCTCACTTACTATCTCCTTCTTTCTTTCCCCTCCCTTCCTCTTTCCTATTCCTGACTTTTCTCTTTCTCTCACTTTTCACACTTGTTATCTTATTATTTGTGTAGCGTAAGTCTTTGTATCTTTGTTTTGCTTCCAATTATGTATCTTTTTATATATTTGATGCGATTCTATTGTATATATTTACATGTATATTTGAGACTGATTGTAAATTGACCCCTTCAGCCCCTGTGCTGCTGGTCAATCATCATATACCAATAAAAAAAAAAAGATTGCTCTTCAAATGCCCTCATATTCAAAATATGATGAGAAATAGCTGAAGTGTTCGGGCTGAACATTCATGCCACATGTGTGTGCAGACCCATAGACCTATTTCTGTGTGCAGCACATGTGCTTATCAGTGAGATTCGGTCAATTTCTTATCATTTTGATGATTTCAAAACATCACAGTATAGAACAATTCTTATGTGGACATGATCAACCTTTCTCAACCTTTCACAATGTAATTGCATGACAAGAACTCGACTTTATCTTTATAGGTAAATTCATTCTGTTATATTATGACTTTTTCAGAATTTTGTGTAATTACAGTCAGAAGGTCATTTGTGTACCGGATGAAGGGGATGGTACTTTGCACTCCAAAACCCTATAACTATATGTAGGTCAGGGGTGTCAGTTCTTGGGATAAGTTGCCCCATTCCCTTTATAGATCCTTTAAGGTTTTGTTTAACTTAGCAAGAAATTAATAATAATAATGATAATAATACACTGTTCTTGTATAGCGCATATCACATTATGATATAACGTCCCTATGTGCTTCCAAAGGGTTTGGATATTATTACCCTGGCTTTAACTCCGGCAGCCGTAATCAGCGCACAGTGCATTTCAAGGAATGAATCCTGCCAGGTACCCATTTACAACACCTGATTGATGTGTTTGTCCTCTCATCCCGAAGATGGATAGAAGGCCCAACACCTGAGCACCCCTGATTATTCCTATTTTAAAAATCATAATGCGAAGAATTCCATTGCACATTTGTACAGTCCTATGACTGATGAGCATGCTTCCACAGAATGATGCATTCCACAGAGAGATGTGGTATTAGGCTGTCTCCTGAAAATAAAACAAACACACACAACAAAAATTGATTTTTTTTTTCTTCTTCAGATGTTGCCAATAAAAATGCATTTTTTGACACTCTGTATGTATGTCCGGTGTGTCAGTTCTTGGGGCAGAGGGGCAAGTTGCCCCACTCCATCTCGTCAACCCTTTAAGGTTTTGATTAACTGAGAAAGAAGATCTGATTGATGTGTTTGTCCTTCCCATTCTGAAGATGGATCATGGGATGGATGGATGGCCCAACACCTGGGTGCCATTGCATAAAGACTTACTATTATAATAACTTTGCCATCAATGGTAACTACCATGGTAACATTGCTCAAGAGCCAATCAAAATCCAGTATTCCATGAAAAGTTACTATAATAGCAAAGTTACTATAATAGCAAGTTTTATGCAATGGCACCCTGATCACCTCTGACTATTCCCTTTAATCATAATGTGCAGAATTCGGCCAGTACAGTGCACATTCCTGCAGTCCTATTGACTGATGACCATGCTTTCACAGAATGATGCATTCCATGGAGAGAGGTGGTATTAGGCTGTCTCCCAAAAGCTGAAGAATAGTGAGATGATTGGATCGAGGCCTGGCAGACAATTTGATTGGTCTAATCTCATAAAAATGGAGGCATGGTATGTTGCAGCATTTTTAAGGGGGGGGGGGGGGTTGGCAATGGGTCTTTCATCCTGTTATCCTAATAATCGGCACAGAGTCACAATGTTGTGTACACAATATCTGAACTATTTCTAATTTCTCTTTATATTTGTGTTTAAGTGAAATGTACTCACTAAGCCATTTTTTTTTTCAATTTGATATTACAATTAAATCCTTGTAGTGTTCATGACCAGTAGTTGAAAAAGGTCAACATTTTTCATTTATTGTGCAAAGCGGTAGACCCCAAATTTTCTTTGACAGCTACATGTATGTATCAATCTCAGTCTTTCCATGTATGATGTAAAGAGGAGAAACTGATGGGGATGATGTCATGTCTTCTATCTTTAAATCTGTCTCTCCCAGTGATAGGCCCGTCAGTAAGACGATCAGGGCCCTGTTTCATAAAACATTTATCAGTAACAACTGCCAAAGTTCTATAACAAATTTCCAGCTCAGCCAATCAGATGTAAGGATTTCAGTGGCTTATAACAGTTTTGCAACTTGTTATTGATAACAAGTTTTATGAAACAGAGTCCTGGTTTATGCATCATCATAATAGATGCTGGCATCTACCTTTTAATCCCCCTGTTTCTCCTCTCTCTTTTTTATATCCACTACTCTTTCTTTTAAGTCAGCTTTTTTTCCATCTCTGTCTCTCTTTATTTTAAGCATTTTCCTCCTGCTTATGAATATGAATGTTCCAGTCTCTAGTTTTCTCCTCTTCTCTCTCTTTAACTCTTTGTCTCTCTTTCTCTCTCTCTCTCTCTGTCTCTCTTTCTCTCTCTCTCTCTCTCTCTGTCTCTCTTTCTCTCTCTCTCTCTCTGTATCTCTCTTTCAATATATACTTATGTGTTCCACTTTTTGTAATAGTTGGTACAAATGAAAGCAAATTAGTTCTTCATATGGAGGATTGTACCATGATGTCCTTCATTCGCCATATGTTAAATGTTTTAAATGTTATGAAGAATTTTTTTTTATAAAGCTTGAATACTCTGAGTGTTTAAAAGTTTATTTTAACAATTCAATAGAAAAGAGAGGTATATATATACATATGTATATACAGCATGTATGTATATACAAGTGTATATACTTGTATATTGATAAAAAAACATAATGGAACGTGTATGCTCTCTGCATTCGGTCCATCCTGAAGTCACTCGTCCTTCTTTTGCAGCAGTACTGCTGTGTTTAGCTTACAATTCAATAAACAAAACTCTGTGGGTAGGGGGAAATCAACATCTAGATTCCTGTATATCTCCACTGCCCACTGTACTGGCTGGCCTTGGGGTATCTGTCAGGATGCCCAGCATGAAAGTGTATAGGTGGGGCTGTGTAAGCTGACCTTACTGGAGAATCTTATCTAGGTCAGTTTATCTTTTGTTATGACACCTAATAATTCACTTGATGATGGACCACAAATGCTAACTTATCCTTAATCTGGACACAGAGTAACTGTTACTGTAAAATTGTGTCCACACTACAAGATACTTGTTCAGAGATGCTTATGCTTGCTTATGAAGATATGAAGTCATTGGAGGAAGGAAATCTGAAAAAAAACCTTTTTGACTATATAACTTTAAGCAGCAACCCCTTTTGTGAAACAGCTGTATCTTTTAGTATTTCTAGAGGTCATTAATGGTGGCTATGATTTGACCTCTCAGTGGAGGTGTTAAATTAGGTTTGATTGTTAACCAGTGTTGAAATCACTGATGAAGCCACCCTGGTAAAATAAGACTAAATAAATAAATAAATAAATAAAAGTCCATTATTTTATTGAAAGCTGATATTCATTTATTTCATTCATTAAATTTCTTGAAAACATCAGAAATAATAATCCAAAAAATTATTTACTACCTCTTACATATTTCTTTGTATTTTCTGAATGCATTTTGGAGAATTTATGCAGAGAAGATCACTTACAAGTGTCATTTTTAAGAGAAATATACCACATCATCTGTTTTGACCTTGATTTCCCCCATGTTTTGAATGGTTATTTTGTCACAGTCCAAGAAATATTGATTAGAACATATAATTACTTAGTTCTAGTTATTGTTCTTGTGGGTACGTGCATGGGATCCTGACGTAAGGCACTGTGTGTACTGTTCTGTATTGTCAGTACCCTGAAGTTCACACAAGTTTTAATACCAGCTGAACGGAGGCTTGATCCCTGTGTATGTTGAATCATTAGAATACCGTAGCAGACAGGGGGCACCGTGGGGTTTAACACATGAACAAATGCCACCTATCATGTTACCTCAATCATGTTAAAGGTATTGCTGCTGGTGTGTGCTTGGTGCTCTGTCTCTGACTTCAGTCTAAGTGTGGTTTAAATTTGTACATAAATTTAGACTGGACTTGTGGTCTAAGTCAGTTTTAAGTAAATTCTGGTTTAACTTAGACCGGAGTTTAATTTAAACCAGAGTTCAGAATACCGGCCATAGAGTCTAAAACAAATTTAAAAATCTTTGTATATAGTTAAAGTCATCCAAATATAATTTGGATGTAGAAGGGAAAATTGGGAATTAAAATTACCCAAGCAAGAAGACAAAAAATGAATCAGTTCAACTAAGACGATCTTAATAAAGCAATTTTATTCACAGATGAAAGATCGTCATGATTCTGGTTGAATTTCTGGATAGAAGGAGATTTTGCAAACAGTACACTAGATTAGTATGGTTTGGGGAACACAAGTCGGCGCAGTTTGACTTGGGATTTAGGAGGCATCAGTGTGTGAAGATCAATGGACGAATCAGCAATGTTAAACCAAGATATCTAAGGGAATAGATAGTTGAAATGCATATAAACAGATAAAAAAAGAAATACTTGAAGTTATATATACATGTATATATACATATATTTATCATACTCTCAAACATGATAACTTCTTATGCATTCACTTTGTATCTAAATGATATGATGCCATTTAACATTATTCACGATTCTATGATTTGAAAGTTCAAATATCCATTTTTTCCCCCAAAGATTTTTCTTTCATGCAGTCTCAGTAAGATTTCAAATTGTTAATTTATCTTTATTTGCTTTTCATTTTATACTAGTACTTGCTGAATCACATTTGGTCACTTTTGTATTGAAAATTCATTTTGACTGTTTGTTTGAATAAGATTTTTCTGCATTGTTCATATTTTGTATTGTATTGTCAATGTTATATTTGTTAATTTGCAGGGCCTTCTTGTAAACCAGTGTTGAAATCACTGATGAAGCCACCCTGGTAAAATAAGACTAAATAAATAAATAAATAAATATGTTCTTCTGGGTACTGAGATGCTTAGAGCATATGGTTCGGTCACACATGCAGAAAAACTTGTTTTTTTTAAGTGTAAAAGAATGGCAGAAAAGGCAGAAAAGTGTAATCAGTGTTATCTGTGTGTTATAAAATACAGCAATGTAAAGTGCACTATGAATATGTCATGTTATTTAAAAAAAAAATTAAAGTTGGCTTACAGTGTCATATCTGGGGAGTGTTTCATCAAGCGTTTTGTCAGTGATTTATACTGACAAATTTGCTCTCAGCCAATCAGATGCAAGGATTTCAGTAGCTTATAACAGTTGTCGGTAAAAATCACTGACAAAACGCTTGATGAAACACTCCCCTGATTGAAGCTTAAAGAGAAGGTTGAGTTCTGGGAAAGGTGAAAAATAGTTTGTGAGCTTTATCATTCCTTTTATGCCAGTTTGGAAGAACATCAAAGTAGAAATGCCCCCTGAAAAGGAAAGATCTTCACAATTCACATGCCCTCATATTCGAAAAATAATGAGAAATACTGAAATGTTTGGGCTGAACATTCATTCCACATGTGTGTGCAGTCCATATACATATTTCTGTGTGCACAGCATGTGCTTTCCAGGGAAAATGGGTCAATTTCTTATCATTTTGATGATTAAAAAACCTCACAATATACATCAATTCTTATGTAGATATGATCAACCTTTCCCAGTTGCTTTGAGACAGTTTCTTTCACAAAGTAATCGTATGACCTGGGGAGCGTTTCATCAAGTGTTTTGTCAGTGATTTTTACCGACAAATTTGCTCTCAGCCAATCTGATGCAAGGATTTCAGTAGCTTATAACAGTTATCGGTAAAAATCACTGACAAAACGCTTCGTGAAACGCTCCCCAGAACTCAACTTTATCTTTAAGGAAGAATAGGCTATGAGGATCATTTGAAGCCCATGACGAAGCAGCAGTGTAAACCCATGTACGTGTATATCTATGTTCTACTGGGCCCTAAGGTGCTTTGGGCGATGTGGCTCAGCATATGTAGAAAGATCTTGTAACCTTTGATTGAAAGTTTATCCCATGCATGGATGATGAGCTCAGCTCCTAACATTTCAATCATATGTCTGGCCAGGTAACACGATACCTCAGGAATCGGATCAGAGGGATGCATGGTTCAAAAGTTTGAAGGGAGGTATTGATAGGGTGCCTAGATATTCAATACCCGGTTGTCTTCTGATCTGTAAAGGATAGTCATTATGCCATCTTGTTTTGGAATAAACATGCATACTTTGTGGACAAATGTTGCTTGTGGAATAACCTAAAAAGTTCTTCAGATTTTTCCAAGATAGCATCAATTCACATACCTTGGGCATTCTGACTATTGAAATACAGTACTGTATTTAGCAGGTGAATGCAATATACATGTAGTTAAATAAAAATCAACTTCATCCCCCCCCCCAAATGGAGATGAGCTCATCTTATAACAGTTCAATTATACTTCTGATTATGTAATGGGATACCTCAGGAATTGGATCAGAGGGATAAAGTTTAAAGGAGGAATCGACAGGGCCCCCAGACATTTAACACCTTGTTATCTTCTTACCTGTAAGATAGAGTCCATGTGCCATTTTTGTTGTGTAATAATACTGATGTAATATCTAATAATAATAATAAGATTGATTCATATAGCACAGCTAGTACTGTATATGCTCCTCTGTGCTTCTGTGAAAAACTTCTTCTAATGCATACATTATGGACACACAACCAACCTCTTTAGAGGGAAAGTCCACCCTGATATCAACTTGCTTTTAACTAAAACAGAATATTAATGAAACAGATCAGTGAAAGTTTGAGCAAAATCTGATAAGAAATAAAGTTATGATTTTTTAAAGTTGTAATTAATGAAACACAAATTGGCAACTCCATGACCTATCTTGCAAGTTCATCTCCCATTTGCCCTGTACTGAAAAATCACAAATTTCCGTTTTCTGTCTGAAAAATATTTTATCATACATGCACCCTAGATATAATCATTTCACTTATGCTTTTACGCAAAACATGTATGATACAAATCTATTCCCTGTAAAAAACAAAGAAAATGAAAAATTATGAATTTTGTCTATGGAGCAAATGGGAGAGGAGCTCACAAGATACGTCACGGAGTTGCCAATTTGTGTTTGATTAATTACAACTTTAAAAATTCTTAACTTTCTTATTTCTTATCGGATTTTGCTCAAACTTTCATAGATCTGTTTCTTTCATTTTTCTGCTTCTTTTAAAACTAACTTAATATCAGGGTGGACTTTCCCTTTAAAGAGTTGCAAAATAAGTATGTCTTTGACATTTAAAGTGCCATTATACACAGCTGCTAAATTTATGTAATGGTTTTTATCACCTTGTTTATAAGGAAGAAAAATAAATTGTATGCACACAAAAGGATCTATTGCCACTGATCTTTTCCTATAATATTACAATCATATGTTTGGCCATGCAACATCATTTCAATGGATGCAGGTTAAAAGTATAAAGAGATGAATGAACTGAACTGAAATAGAGAGGTATTTACCTCTACTTGATCTGTTAGTTATATAGATCAGTAGTTCTACTTGTAATGATACATGTAGGCCTATATGAATGTTTATCATAAATCTAATTAGCAATATTTTGCAGGAAAAGAGGCCTAGAGATTTATAAACATTTGCAATGGATGGCTACGACACTTTCTAAAGTTTAAAGTAGATGAAATACTTTGTGCAATTGGATTTATTGACCATGGGTATTGTGACATAACATTTATCATCACTGGACAAGGCTTATTAAATCATGTCTTGAGAGACAGTAAGCGATAATTTAGACAATGTGACGCCACAAAGGTCTCGACATTTATTTACTGGGGCAGTCTAAAAGTAAAGTTATGACAGAAGACGAATGTAGCTGTTGGTCGAGTTTTAGCTTGCTTATTGGAAGAAAAATGTAAACTGTGTATCAATTCCACCATATTTTAAGTGTTTTTTTTTTAATAATGTCCCTGTCTCGTTACAATATGTAACCTGCTAATGATATCTAATGTGTTCTGCATCTGTAAGGAGTTGTAATGCTAGATGTGACCCTCAGAGTGGAATATAAAAATTGAGTAATGATGCACAAGCATCATCTGTGTGGCGTCTTTGTGGGACAATTATTTTCGGGCGACTTCATTATCACCAATAATGATGTGATAACCTTCTTCAATACAATTAAATGTGTTGTAGGTTATCTATGTACATAATGCGAGTGCTGATGACATTGATTTGAAACTTGGAAGTTGTTGACTTATTTTTAGAATATTGCTCCATGTGTTCATTTACATCTAGCCATGGGCATTGTTATTTAATCTATATCCATTGTATGCAGTAATGCAGCGCTCGATTAGAGAATGTATATGTCCATTTTTGTTTCATGATCATATTGCGTTTGATGCCAGGAATTTTTAGAAGGAAAATAATCTTTCAAATCCTTAAATTGGCAACATATTGAGAGGTTTAAAATCATTGTCTTTTAATCGAAATTGGCAATTTTGTCAACTTTTTGCCAAAGTTTTTTTCACCATGTATATCGTTTTCAAAGACAAGGGGAAACTTGTATGGTACTAAAATGTTTAAGTTATAGAGAAAAATTAAAGTATATTGGTACCTGCAAAGTCAGTTGAGCATGTGTCTCCTTGAGTTATTCAACAATTGCCATATCGCTGAGCGCAAAATTGAAGTGTCCAGCTATGGATAAGATTTATGGCAAATCCGTCATCTTTATTGCATCATCAAGACATTGGCAATATTGAAAAGTGAAAAATTGTTTGTTATCCAATGTGACCTGTGACATTTGGCCGAGGATGGTTATAACTGATCTATAGGTTTGTTTGCTTCAATATTTCTCTCCTGGTGTCAGTCTGAAGCTTCATCCATGAAAAACTGTTTGATGTCCAATAAAAAATTGAAATAAGTATATGATGCAGTTTTCTGTCTGCAATGGTATATTTGCCAATGCTTCCTCCTTTTTAATAAAAAGTGTTGTTATTTCAGATTCTTGCGTTAAAAATGCTATGTAACATTTTTTTTCAAACATTTCTGTATATCTTTTTTGCTCATTTTGAGATGGATTTATTTGCATTTCACACTTTTTCAGTTTTTGATAAGAGTTATAAAGAATATACCTGTAAAGCCTGATAATGATAACCAGATTTTTCATTAAAGGTACACCCTAGAGCTGCTCTACTATTATCAGTCACGATCATACTCACACATACACACCATATAGTAGGATGTACCTTCAATTAAAAATCTTATTATTGTTATCATTATTGGGACAAATGTGGCCCATGCTTAAGATGTGCATTCTCTTTAAGTCATTATTTATGGATTTTGAATGATGTTAGCATATTTACGTAGGAACATTTTCCAGTTACAATTATTCAACTCTCATAAGTCTGCATGCATTTGTATGTGGCATATATTTAGAGCTATTTTGGGGGTGTTTTCATATCTTCAGAAGACAAAAGAGATGATAGAGTAGGCCTTATGTATATGACACTTCAAGCTTTCTAGGACACTTGTGCTTTCATACAAAACACTTAAATTACCATGTTTTTAGTGACACATTTATCTACCAAGATGCATATTGACTATAAGTCTTAAAGACAGTTTGATGAAAAAAATGAAAGAAGGTGATCTCTAATCAACTGAGTATTAAAGTGTAATCCTACTGTGTATTTGGTTTACTTACTTACTTCACTGTAAACTTTACTTTATATCTGTAATGTAATCTGCTTTGTTCAACATATGAGTTAGAAACAGCTTTTTGAAAAAGATAGTGTATTAAAATAAAACAATAGCTACATCTACATTGGTCACATATTGGTCCCATGGGATGCTGAAGGTGCCTGCAAAGTATTACTGTACATTCAGCAAAATGAAGTCCCAACAGGTTGTGCATCATGCTCTAAATATGAAATAATTGTAACATGAATTATGAAGCTTGTAATCTTATTTTAGTGCCAACTCCTCAAGACTTCATTACATATTCATTTCTCCTACATTCTATCATGATTGGTGACACAATGAAGTTGGAGGATGTGTCAAACCAACTAGTGTGAAAACGGCTGGTCCCACCCCTTGGGATTAGTGTCATGAAAACACTACATCCATGGAGGCAGGTGGGATTAATGAGCCATATCACCTTACATCCATCATGATGCTATGTTTATCAGGTATTAGTCCGCACCATGGACCTCCTTCCCCCATCTGAGCCTGTGTGATGGAATTAGCTTTTTTTTCTGTTCTTGTCGGGGGGGGGGGGGGAGCAGGGGTAGCCCAGCAAAACGTCCCAACTAAAAATTTGATTAAGAATGTATGCTCACATTTGCAGACTTAGAATGTTTAATATTTTAAACGAATGTTGATATGCAGAAAAAAATCTCTAATTTTACATTTCCTCTGTATTTATTTATTCATTTATTTTTGGGAGGAGGTGGGATGGGGGAGGAGGGGAAGGGTTAATTTCCCAAAAAGGAAACCGAGATTAAACCCTAAATATCATTGCAATCAGTGCATATAGAGTTAATCTAAGATGCTCACATTCAAACCTATTAATTTGACACCTTGATCAGTAAAATCTGGAAATGGACAGCTGAACAGTAACGTTTTTCTTGAATTATGTCAAATTTGCCTCTGCACAAATTTTGAGTGAATATGATGGTCGACCCAAGGTTGGTTGAATGGTCGGCATTCCAGTTGAATGCACTCACAATGTAAGTAACTCCTGAACACCATTCAGCCCATACTTGGGCAGAGACGATTTTGACATTTTTTTTTTTTTTAAATTGGCAAGTGCTCAGTCATTCACAATCAGATTCTGATGAACAGTGCATCAAATTAAAGAAGACATTATCAACTATCATACCATTACAATGCAGGATTCATTCCTTGAAATGCACTGTGTGCTGATTACGGCCGCCGGAGCTAAAGCCAGGGTAATAATATCCAAATCCTTTGGAAGGACATAGGGACGTTATATCATAATGTGATATGCGCTATACAAGAACGGCTTATTATCGTTATTATTATTTCAGCAATATTACCTAATTATGAAGATATTGGGGCTTGAATATGTGTTTCCTTTTTATTGACTCACACTGTACAGTTAAGTATTCATGAAGCACTAATATCTGAGGTAGATGTGGACATATTATTATACTTCAACTCACCGGCTTTCTCAAGTACAAGCTATATTTTAGCCAATATATCCATTGGTGTTTGAAAACTGTATTTGTAACAAGGTATCATTGACATATATGTAAAGATGTATGTGTTGTAGACCTTAATGAATTACACATTTAAACAAGGTACAAGTGAATTCACATCCGATATTGACAGTTTTTAGGTCTACAATTTTCCATTTCTTCATTTGAAACAGCATTAAGAATTTTGAAATAGATTTCTTAACTGCCGGCAGCATTTTGATTCTTAGTTGTTATGATCTTCATAACTCAATGAAAATTTCAATAAAAATGATTTCCCCATCTTATTTTGTGCATCAACATCACTTATTCAGAAGTTGAAATCATGGAACCTTTTTCAGTCTGTGTGCTTCAATGCCTTTGACCTGTATACATACACATGCACCATCGCATCATCATCATCATCTTGATTTGTATGGGATGGTCCTATCTCTTAACTCTGTTTGATATGTACTGAGCATATGGATTCTAAGAGGGGCTCAGAGATAAGGCCCTCCCTGATCAATTAGAATACAAACATCAGTATCACTTCAAAACAGAGATCATCCAACCAAAGAGATAAAGTGTGTTTAAAGGGAGTGGCTGGAGAGGGGAGATGTCTTTAATCTGTCTCTGTACACTGATGCATAGTGTATAGTAAAATCTGCCTAGAAATGTTAGCTATTGCTAGTGTGGTGATGCAGTTAATTGATAGAAAGAAATCTTTTCTTTCTTTTTTTTAGCAATTGATTGGTTGGCATATCTGACGATGCAGGTAAATGCCCAGATAAAGCAATTGCTAGGTTATTTTTTTCAATTTTGTGTAGATACAGCTTGAATTAACACATGTATGCCTTGTGATCAATTTAAAGGTTTTTTTTAGCGTATGAGGATCTGTCTTGGTGCACTGCAGTAGTAAATTATATTTAAAATTGAAAAATAGGTTGAAATACAACCAGTCTTGCTGTTATTAGATTTAGATGCAGGAACGAACATGAGTCAAAATGAAAATGATATACCTGTAGGAACTAAAGGGGGAACAAAGTGCCCTGAAATGATAACAATATTTTATTTTACAACTTATTTGAATGACATCCCAATCAGTTATATTGGGAGGAGAGACCTAACGGTTACAGTGATTCAGTTCGCTTTTCCCCTCCCAGGCACAGGTGACGCCAAATACTCAATAATAATAATAATAATATATATATATATATATATATATATATATATATATATATATCTATATATATTTGTCCCTTTAATTAGCCAATATCTTGATTTGTTGAAGCATAAGGTTTGTTCAAGAATCTTCCCAAACTCCTCTGGAGGCCAATGTTAGAAGTACAAACAAATTGATCTGTTTATATTTGGCAGCCTTTCTTGAAAACCCGCTCCATATCCTTCCTCAATTTCCGTATAAAAAGAAGTTTCCCTGGGGTGGAATTATTCCGAGACTGGTCGATATTGCAGCTGCCATCTCTAACACCCTGTGGCACTGGTGATTTACACAGATGAATGATAGGAACACCCTGATATCTCTGCTCTATGTTGTTTCATCTCCTCAAATCTCCTTCCTCATAGTACATTCAGTTTAAAGAGACAGTTGAGTTCTGGTAAAGGTAAAAAATAATTTGTGAGCTTTCTCGTTCTTTTCATGTCAGTTTGGAATATCATAGAAGAAATATCTCCTGAAATGTTTGCTCTTCAAAATGGCCTTATATTCACAATATGACGAGATATGGCTGAACAGTTTGGACCAGATTTCATGCTGCATATGTGTGTTGCTGGATATACACATTTCTGTGTCCAGTGCAAGATTAAGTTAATTTCTAATCAGTTTGATGATTTCAACACCTCACAGTATACACCAATTCCCATGTACTGCACGATCAAACTTTCCCAATTTCCTCCAGACAGGTTCTTTCGCAATGTAATCTTTAAAAGTAAACCCCACCTTCAACTCAGTTCACATTGATATGATATGAAGGTGCGGTTCCTCTTTTTATAGATAACGTTGAGTTCTGGTCATGCGCGCCTTCATATCAGTTTACAATGAGATAAAGCAAGGAGCTTGTGTTTGAAGCTCCTTGGTTAAATCAAAAAGAAAAATCATAGAATAACAGATTTGTGGGTTGGAGTACCAGTAAATCAGACTTTCAATTCTTAAAATTTTGAAAGTATAAGGTAGCTTAGCAAAATATCGCGTAATTTTGTCATATGCCTTTTCCCGCGTTCTTACCCACGAAAAGGCATATGACAAATTTGCTCAAAATCATAATTTCATTCTATAAAGGCAGACTCAAAATATTACAGTGTAGAATTAGTATTCAAATATTTGAACAATTTTAAGCAAAATAATATGAAAAGTTTTATTCAGATATGTCTGATTCTAATTTTATAAGCACATACAAAACTTTCAGCTTTCCTCTATGCGTCTTTCCCGCGTTCTTACGCGCCACAACGTTTTGCTAAGCTACCTAAGATTAATAGATATTGGAAGGATAATTTCAAATTAGCAAACTGTCTTGTAACCTTTTTATGTCAAACCTTTCCAATTTTAGTTCTTGTTAATACCAATTGGTCCTTTTTACCTTGTTTTACAATACCCAAATTGTTTTTTACACTTATAGATTGGTAGATAGGTAATCTGATATATGCTCTAGTGACAAGTGCTCCTCGATTAATTTCCTCAAAGATATGAGATTAGGGTTTTTATTGCTATTGGGTTTTAGGTTAAGTTTAAGATTAAGGTTAGGGTTAGGTATATTTCTTGGTCCACGGTTAAACGTAAGAATTGGTTAGTAAAGGGGAAAAGACACAGAGCGATTGTTGCCGGAGCATGTGCAATCGGTAGATGTAGGCCTACACGTACACGTAGGCCTACATACGTGTAGTAGCACATTCTTGTTGTGATAGCGCCCATACTGAGCTGATGTATATGTAGTGTCTAGTCTAAATGGGATGTGATGTTAAACCTTTGTGATGTCATGTGCTCACCAGCTGATTATTTGACCTCAACATCTTCAATCTATTACCACTACTATAGAGTGTCACAAAAATCAACAGTGTTCAGTATACAATTCAGTTGACATGTGAGTTGAAGAATCTCTCTGCAAATATTCAGAGCTTTGATATAAAGTTCATTGGTATGTACTTATGATCAACGTATGGTAAATATTGTTTATTAAAATTATAAGATATTTAATCTCTTTTGATTCAAAGTTTGATAGAGGTTGTCATCATCACTCTTCCTTGTCTGTTTCATTGATATTTCTTTCTTTTAAGCTCACAAATAATACCATAAATCTGTCCAGTTTGTACTTCTGAGCCACTGCTATATTCCCTTTGTATTAACATAGCCTTTGCTAAAGCTGTAGTCAGTATGGAGGTTTGAATATATGGATATGTAACTGGATGAACAATTATGTTTCTCTTTTATTCTTTGCATTTACCGAGAATTGCAATTAAATCTTTAGACCATGTAGCTGGCAAATCCCCCAGGCTTCTTATCTTGACTTTCTTTTAAATTGGAAGTGATTGAAGTTTAGTAATAAGAATATTTTAATCAATAATACAGTGTACTTCTAATGTGTATGATTATATTGATTAGTTTATTGTGTGAGTGTTTCTTTATATTCTTGAGAAAGAATTTTAAAATGGTTTTTAGTTGGTGGACCAAAACGGTGTTGTCGTTTTTTTAATTTTAAATTAGTCGGCTTAAAATTAATTTATTGACAGTCATCACAGGTCTTATTTCCATATTTTCTACCTCACATCTTTGTTTTTGCTGCTCTCTTGATGCATGATTATGTTTGTCTGTTGTTGTATGATGTTCGCCCCTTTTTAGCACGACAGCTTGTGCACAGCCTCAGTAAATGGTTAGGTAACCATTGCGATTAAAGTGTTGTCTGTCCTATTGTCAGTCAGACCCATCTCCGGAAAACCGAGCACAGGTATATACTCCAAAAACGGCGTATGGAGCAAAATGAATATAGAGCCCTCATCGTTCAGTTCGAGACAGTGTGTACAAAAGACATGGGGAAAATCGTGCAATGTCGACCTGCTAGTGATAATATATTTTTCAAAAATAATGCTGCGGATATATTTATTTCAAATGTTTTTCATTTGAAAGTCATTTTATATGACGAATCATTCAAGGATTTTGAAGATAATTGGCACTCAGCATTATTTTAAAAAAATTATATATCGTTTCCTGGTTGACTTTGCAAGATTTTCCCCATGCCTTTTGTACACACTGCCTCGCACTGAATGATGAGGGCTCTATATTCATACGCCGTTTTCGGAGTATATACCTGTGCTCTGTTTTCCGGAGTTGGGTCTGACTGACTGTGATGGCAGCGGTTAGATAGGAAGCACACCATTTAAATGACTTCTTGGCACTGCAGCTTTTGCACAGCCGTGCCTCGATAAATGATTAGCTAACTTTAAGACTATTGTGAGTGAAGTGTTGTGTGTCCTGTCATGATGGCAGCGGTGGGATAGGAACCCATACTGTTGAAATGACTGGTGACTGGGTGCAATATGCTTGTGTGCAATATGTTCAGGACTTTTCAGTATAACTTGTTATGAATATGTTGATATTTAATGCAATATGAAAGTTACTTTTGTGCTGTCAGTGGCTTTTTTTAGATATAATGCTCAAAAACCAAGATATTCTCTGATATTTTCTCAGAGGGGGATTTACTGTGTTGTTTTATTTTTCCATAGCTCTTTGGAATTTTTTTGAGTTCTTTATCAGCTATTTCTATAGCTTAATCTCTCTCCTCTCCTATGTATTTCTACCACCACCAATCATATATGGAAAGCCTTTGCTTTTTTGAGACACTGTGTACCCAAACCTGAACATAGCTGCGTCACATTGAAAGGTCACAAAGCACTCCCATTTATCACTGTGTGGAGGGCTGGGGGGATAATGAAGACAAATTAACAAATTAACCCCTATCATGCTGATGCCTGCTTTATCTCACATCAGTTGTGAAGAGATAACTCCATCTCGGTAGCATGAATGTTAAGTTCCTTTGACTTTAATCAGTTTTTCTTGGTAATAGTTTTTTGAAAATACAAGAGCTTCATTTGACTTACATGTACTTGATCTCAAAAAGGGTTCACTCTATTTTCACCACCCAGGGTTTCATGTTAGTGATCACTTGTTTTGGAGTGAATATTGAGTGTTAGTCTCATTAAAAATAAAAGTGAATTTCCACTCTTTTTTCTGTACCCTAGGGAGTGATGTGAGTGATCACTAATTAAATTTTTTTTAGTGAGTATTCTATGCTCATTGAGTATTTTGCGCTAGCATAGCTGTTAGCATTCATTTTTTAAAAAATCAACCATCTGCTAAAAGATTACTTGTGATCACCTTATGTGCTATATTTGCGTAATTGTGTTCAATTTTTAGACGCTTTACATTATTCATTTTTTATTTTAGTTATTTCCAAACTGGTTGACCTTCCATAAAAAAACCCATTTGGGCCTGTTCTTACAAAACTGTCATATGTCTGTGAACATCCCCTACAAACAGATGTAAATTTTGTAACACATTTGAGATTACAAAGTAATATGTTCCTCCTTGGATGTGAAGTTGCTCCAGAGATGTTGTGGTCTAGTGGTTCAAGTCCCGCCGTGGCGCTAACGTCATTTTCTTTTGGCAAGACATTAATCTACATTGCCAATCTCACCCAGGACAGAATGTGTACCTGTGAGGATTACTGAAAGCCAATTAATGTGGTTGTTTTTTGCCCCACATTGCCCTACATGCATGCATTTGAACTGTGCAGAATGGTAGGAATGCTCCCTAAGGAGTGGAGATGGTGCACACTTGTGTGCGGGCTTGAAACCCAATGACCAGGGGAAGTAATAAATAACATTGTAAAGTGCATTGAAGTATTCATGTAGTGCACTACATAATGAGCAGATAATGCATTATCTTAGACTCTGTTTGAAATGGCTTGCTTACTTTCAGAGCTTGTCAGTGATAGGTGATAGTATGTAAAGTGATACATTACCATCAGAAATGTCTTTTCTATTTCTGAAGTGATTTTCTTGGAAGCTCTTTTTATAGACCAATAAATTATTTCGCTGTGTCATGTTAACAGTTTCAGTGACATTATATTGTATTAAGTGTGAAACTTGAAGTGAAAGAAAGATGTGATACCACACCTATTTCACCCTGCGAAGATAATGTTATATCATTAAATATTAAATAAACTATTCTGTGAAGAGACAGAAGGATGTTAACTGTGCATTAAATATGTTTTAATGCCCTTCTGGCTTTCAGCACACAATAATTATGAACTGTCCTTGACGAATGAAACAACAGTAGGTTAATACACTTTATAAAACGGGTTCAAGAATGTAGCCATCCTGATTGGTCAAATAACACCACGTGACCGTGCAAAAAAAAAGTACTAACGCACGGCAAGGGGACTAACGCACGGCTAATCTGGATCAAACACTAAGATTGTAAGAAAACACTAAGATTGTAGACCCGTTTTATAAAACTATTAATACATGGTTGTGAGTTCGTGCGTTAGTGCGATCCAGCAACACGCAGGTTTTTATCGTGGTGTCTAAAACACTCGGCTACGCCTCGATAAAAACCTTTGTGTTGCCAGATCGCACTAACGCACTCCCAACCATGTATTAATAGTATATTTAAAGAATCATGCCTAAAAAATGTACCATTCTTTATAAGGACAAAAATTAAAGTTTGGTCTGTTTGGAGCAACAAAGGCTTTAACTGTGTAAAAAAGATGTGAGCAAAACCCTTCTGGCTCCAAAAAGACGATATGTTGGATTTTTTTCTCTCCTCAGTCAAAGATTTGTCAATGAACTTATAAACTCCCTCCCCTCCGTATGCCCAGAATGAAATTGTATTTTGCTTTGAGTAATATAGAGTGGGAAGGCTTATCATACTCAAAGCAGTTGATTTGTTTTGGTGTGTTAGGTACATCAGCTGTTAAGTGCTTGACCTTGGTTAAGGTTGACCTTATGAAGCTGGATAGTGTATCATCATCAGAAACATACAGGGAAACGGTTTCTAAATTTAGGTGTTAATTTTTTTTTTATAAAGCTTTCTGAGTTCTTAATCAGAACTAAGTCTATGAATTATTTTGTATATTTTATGAACCCACAATGAAATGGAAAAATCAACAAATTTCCGTTCATACTCAACTGAACTTTTAAGTTTATCTATCACACCTCATATATGACACTGAATATGACTGTGGATTATTTGACATAATTACCCTTGTTTGAATTTCATTTCAATAACAAACTAAAGAAACTCTTTGAACTAAAGTGATAAAGCTAAAGAAGAACTGAATTTCCTAAATAATCAGCTTTTTATATGCTTAAAAAAAAAGAATCAATTTTTTTTGCAATATGTGCATCTATCCTTTTGAATAATTATGCCTTTAATGACATTTTAAAAAGACTTAACAAGTTTGTGTATTTGATTACCTGGGTATACCTGTAAACAATATTCACTCACCATGATATAAATCAAGATTGATATCTTGTCCAAGCACTTTCATGCCATAAGCAGAAAGGTGCTTTCTTGCTCCTAGCAGCAAAAAGAAAGAAAAAAAAAAAGAAACAGCTGGAGTAGATTAAAGGTAGAGTATAATTGTTTTGCTTTGCCGCCTGTTATTAATAGCACTGTGGGTTGGAGAAGCAAGCAAATTATTGTCCAGGGTTTGTTTTTCAATACACCCTAGTTGTGTTTCTTGTAACGTGAGCTCCGGTCGAAACAAATTTGATGGGGAAAAGTTGAAAATGTTGATGACAAATGCGAGGGAAGTTGTGTTAATCCTTTGCACACAATTGTAGTCGTATTGGAGGGAATGTACTATGACATAGCTAGCATGTCAGGCCAGCCCTACTGACGACCATATTTGGGTGGTGTGCGTCATATGTCGTTTACCCCGTTTACCGGGCACGCCGTTCAGCAGAGGGGAGAGGCGTGAAGAGAGAATGACAAGAGGGAGGTAGCGGGAGGAAGGTAAAAGGAGGTTCAAGGGTAGGGAGAGAGATACAGCGAGATATACAGAGAGACAGATAGAGAGAGAGAGAGAAAGATGGGGGAGAGAGACAGGGGGAGAGATAGGGGAGAGACGGGAGAGACAGGGGAGAGAGATACACAGGATATAGCAGAGAAGGAGAGAGAGAGAGAGAGGGGGGGGGAAGATTAGGCTATGGAGAGAAAGGGAGAGAGGGGATCAAAAGAGAACTTTATGGGAGGGAGGGAGGGAGGGATAGAGAGAGGAGATAGCAGAGAAGGAGATAGCAGAGAAGGAGAGAGATGAAGATAGATGAGTGTATGGAGAGAGAGGGAGAGAGAGGATCAGTAGAGAACTTTAGGGGAGGGAGGGAGGGAGGGATAGAGAGAGTTATAAAGAGGGAATCTGGAGAGAGACAGGGGGGAGACAGAGAGAGAGATACAAGAGATAGCAGAGAAGGAGAGAGATGGAGATAGATTAGATTATGGAGAGAGAGGGAGATATAGGATCAGAGGAGAACTTTAGGGGGGAGGATAGAGAGAGTTAAAGAGTTATAGAGAGGGAGAGAGGGATAAAAGTGCGAAAGAGGGTGAGTGAGAGATGGAGTCAGAGAGATGTGACAGTCAGATAGATATGATTTTAATGAATGGAAGGTGAAGTGAGTGTCCATCTCAGTGTACTAGATGGCAAGGCAGTGCCATGTAGAATTCTAATGACCTATACATCATATAACAGATATGGGTATGGAAGAGAGAGAGAGAGAGGAAAGTAGAGAGTGAGAAATAGTAACTTAGTAAGAGACAGATGGAGAGAAAGAGAGGGAGGGGTGGATAAATAAGCTACACAAATGTATGTATTTTTCTTTCCTTTCTCCCCTTTCTCCTTTTTTTTTCTCTACTGCTCTCTCTTCAACCAATTCTATTTTTTTAAATGTTCCCTGTTTCCTTGAATTATGTGATATTTTATGGATTTGTACTTTTTCTTTCTCTTTTACTCAGTGTTAAAGGTGTCTCATCCATATAATTCAGCCTTTGTGCTGAAACATGGATATAAATACAGTCTTCAATTCAATTTCTTTAAAAATTCAATATACTGTATTTACTTTGTAACTTTGTGAATGCAGAGTCATGATACTGGAGCAGGATCATCATCAGATGAGGTATATTTTTGAAAAAATATAACAATTATCCATCGTAGTTTCAAGGACTAATCCGACTAATAACGTACAGGCGCAAAAATATCAGTTAACATTTAGCCACCATGTTGAAGAAAATGTAGCACAAAGACAGGTTTGTAATCATTGGTAATCTTTCATTGTTCTTACTGATTTAAATCAGCTTCAGTGATTCATTCGTAATTATCAAACTTAACCTTTTTGAGTCACCTTTTTCATTTCAAGCAGTAAGACACACTTTTCACAGTTAGCGAAATATTATGAACAATTTTAGAATTTGGGTAGGCTTAAAGCATTCTGAATGACACTGAAAGAGTTAAGATATCTGTGAAAGGATCAAAGGAAAATAATGAAATTTGGCTTGTTGGGTATAGTTTTGATATCTCATATATTTTAGATTACTTTTACTAATTTAAATGTCACCACATGTAAGTCAACTTCAGTAGTGCTATGTCTGTACTCTTCTGACATTTGTTGTTATATTATAATGCTATACATTTTTCTTCAAAACATATATTTCAATAAATAGTGTGTGACTTTAACTCTTAAACAGTTGTATTTTCCTTTTCTAAAACATTTTGAAATTATAACCAATACGCATTTTACCAACTATTTTAATATCATGATTTTAGTCAGTCTAACTTGTATATTTGCGTGCTGTTCTTATAATTCCCATTGACACAATTATACGTATTCACAATACTACCCCCAAAATAATATTATCCTGTAATTACCGTGATTACTGAAATACGGATTAGACCATATTTACATTTTCTGTGTTTATGATTTCACATAAAAGTAACAAGGTAGCACACAGTGACATTTCATTTGCTTTCTTTACAAGTGCACAATACATTATGAACTCTCAGTTAATGTTTACAAATGCATATTCTTGGCTCTATCTGTAAAGAAAGCCATCAAGTTCGTGCCCGTTTTGTACTCCCACTATAAAAGCTCGTTGAAATATGCCACGTTAAACCACCGTAATTGTACTGCGCTTCTCATTTCTGTATCTTATAACACACAGGTATGCATAGTACACGTAGGACCTTCATTACGTCATACATCCCATCTTGCCATTCATTTGATACACAAAAAACCTTGGCCTTTTTTTATGGCAGTTTACCATGGCAAATGAGAATGAGCCTTAACCCAAGACAGAGACAGTTGACTACATTTTGTGGTTTGGCTCAATAACTTTTGATTCAGAGCTCTAATAATTATACCAGATGCTTAAGTAGAAAGAGCAAAAATTTCTGCACACACTGTGTCCATTTTTGCATTTGATGTCAGGAATTTTAAAAACAAGATTAAGCTTTAAAATCCTTAAATTGGCGACACATTGAGAGGTTCAAAAGCGTATTTTTATAAAAATTGGCAATTTTGTCAACTTTTCGACAAAATTTCTAACCATCTATATTTTTTTAAAAGACATTATACCCTATCAAAACCATGTAGAACTAAAAGAAAAATATTACTGTTGCCAATTTGAAGAACAAAATGTGATAAATTTAGCCTTAAACTAATTCCTGTCCTGAAAGGGTTAGTGAAAACTTATTCTTAATCACAAGCCGCCTAGTGTTTGTTGTGTACCTCTCAACTCTAACAGACATTTCTTCGGAAGGACTGCTGGACATCACTTGAGACATGCATGACATCATGATAGAGATAATTAAAAAGCACCGATGCACATGTCCTTGCATATGTCCTTCTAGCGGTCATTAGTACACTAATTATCCTGTCTTGGAACAGAGGGCACGGGAAATTAGGCCACATCCCTGCCATCTTTTTATGATATTCTCATTCAATTTTCCATCAGTTCATTAGATTTCGCTGTCTATGTGTGATTGAAATATTGTACTTCACTGTTTATATTCACACACACACAGACACGCATCAAAAAAATCATTAGAATTGTACTAAATAATCATATCTGTCAACTATGATTAGTAAAAATAGTTATTCAGTCTTCATTTTTTTAATCAATTGCAGGTCAATAACACCATGTTCAAAATGTTGGCTACAACAGTGAGGAAATATGAATGATCATGTGTTTCCTTGGGATTTTGCTAGAAGAATTCCAATTGTTTTTAGCTACAAGGCATGGGCCGCGGAACCGGGGGGGGGGGGGGGGGGGGGGGGGGGGGGGGGGGCTGCAGTAGACACATTAAAAACAATCTCGGAAAAAAGGCTCAAAAATTGTCATTAATGAGTGAAATCAGATCAGCCCCCCACTTTCAAAAACGCTCCGCGGCCCCTGCAAGGCATGTAATTTGTTCTTCAATCTTCATTTGTACTTAATGGCAGGTCAATAACACCTTGTTCAACATTTTGGCTACATGTCACAACAGTGAGGAAGCAGAAATGATCATGTTTTTCCTTGGGATATTGCTAGACAAATTCCTAACCTCTGCTTCCTTGAATACCTCAGCACAAAAAAAAAAAAAAAAAAAAAAAAATCTCTTCAGACTATACAATAACAAAAGGAAGTGTTTGTTTGGTATTTGGTACGTTCATTACAACTTCTTTGGCACTGTCTTTCAATATTTTGTTTTACAATGCAAGGTATAAAGGACATTAAGAATCATTTGAAAAATACATATGTGGACAAATTGTGTTGACACTGCTTCAACAATATATATACAAAATATACTAACAGTTCACTTGCTTAAATCTTATATACATACAATAATAATATAAATGTATATATACATATATTTTAAAAGGTGTCTTAATTACCTTTTTATCAGCATTCCCTTAACATTTCACTTTAGTTTTTGATTTGAGATTTATCACCTAGAAAAACGGAAGTATACTCAAAACGAAAGCCCTCTATAGGATGAGTTTGAACTTTGAAGGCAACTGGTATCATACAGTGACCTACTAAATTGTAGTTAATCTTTCGATGACATAGTACTGTATTATGTTACCTTGTGTCATTACCACAAAACCCACATTCGTACATGTTGTATTACCACAGACTGTCAATGTGTTTGCAATATGGAGGGCAGTTTCACTACAATGTGGACTTCAATTACAGTAAAAAAAAAAAAAAATAAAAAATCAGCATCTGTTTACAATGATAACTGATACGTCTAGAACCTGTAGCTTTTGGATTCATAAATTACCAACTGCTTACAAGGATATTTGTAGGAGTTACTAAATAATTGAAAATAAAAGCTAATTGATAAGTTATTTGACATTTTCAGTGCTGAAGTACTAACATTAGGCAGCCTGAACAAAAATCAAACACAAAGTTAAAGAGAGATATTTCTACTAAATTGAGATTTTATAGAGAAAACATTTTTCATTTTATATTTTTGACATGTTTGGCAAACAAATACAGTATTTATAACTGAAAAGTTACCACAATTTTTTTAATACGTTAAACATCACTTTCAAATTTTGAACACCCCTCCCCCAAGAATGACTGAATATACGCAAGATATAATTCAGACACAGGGTAATGTATTTTAGTTGTACCTTTAATTTGTTAATGTATTTGTCCATTGTCAGGTGATTTTAATGATTATAGCATTTTGTAGGACACAATGAGGAAGTGATAGATCCTCATTCCATTCTCAAATACCTCAGAAACCACAGTGGTATAATGTCAAATACTAAGTCATACAGACCTTCCTAAAATAACCAATGCATATCAGCAGCTTTGTTTTCATAGTGTAAACAAACCAAAAGTAATGTTCATTTCAAATGCAATGGAATTCATTTCTTTTCTGCCAAGAACCTGATGGGTGTTAACTTTGAGGTAATGGCAATGTATTGTTTGCTGAGTGCCAGAAGGACATTAGCTCATATATTTTTACACAGAGTTAATGCCCTTCTGTCTCTCAGCAGATGACATTGCTTATATGGATATTCAAGAGTAAACACAAGTAAGACCACAAAGATATGTGAAAGGTTTGTTTCATGTAAATAGATGTTATTCACTGGCTGGTTTTTCTGAGCAATTGCATGCCTTAAAGGGAAATCCAACCTTTATAGCAAGTTGCTTTGAAAGAAAGAGGAAAAATCAGAGAAGCAGATCGGTGAAAGTTTGAACGAAATCGGACAAGCAATAAGAAAGTTATGAATTTTTGAAATTTGTAATCACTATGCATATGGGAATTTCAAATTGGCCGAATAGGTAATGCCACTGTGATGTAGCTGTGGACAACTCCCTCATTCGCTCTAACACACAAAATGACTAAAATGTCACTTTTTTTCAAAATGCATTATTCAGTAGGATCTTTTCACTCATGAGGACCTATAACAATATGCTATCTCCAATATATTTTGAGTACTGTCCCGAGGGTATAAGCGCCTCAAAGAAAATCGCAAATTAATGATATTTTTGTGTACGACAAATGGGAGAGTTGTCCACAAAAATGTCACAATTGACTCACCAAATTGCCAATTTGAGATTCACATAGATGTAGTGATCTCATTTTTCAAACATCCATAACTTTCTTAATCCTTGTCCGATTTCTGTCAAACTTTCACCATCTTGTTTTTCTTATTTTTCTGCTTTCACACAAAACATCGTATTACCAAGGTTGGATTGCCCTTTAACAAATGATACACACATTTAAAGAAAATCATCAGAAAAGCATACTTGAGAAATGTTCTCATGTGAAAGTAACTATGAATCAGGAAAAGGATTTTGCATATCCACCATATTTTCCAAAGATAAATATCACTTTGTATTGCTATTTTCAACAATACTGTATATTAGCTTGATAAGTAACTGAAATATTAAATGTTAAGCTCCACCATTGTTATCTTTGTTTGTACTTTTCATCATGCTTGGTTTTAGAAAGACAAAGATTGTGATATTAACATCATAACAGTGTACATTAGTGTGATTCTGTTATCACATGATCAATAATCAATAATAATAGATTATGATAATGGTAATAACTTATAAAACATCTTTTCAGAATAACCTTCAGACAGTTTCTGTTGAAAGCATAATCCACAAATCATAGTGAAAAATAACATTTTCATTAAAAAATTGTTGAGTTTAGAGTTGATATGTGACATATATATTTAAATCCCCTGTATGTGGAACAGTGCAGCTAGAAGTGTTACCTGTACACATGAACTTGAACAAGAATTGAATGTTTACATAGATATGAAGGAACTATGTCTGTGTTTGTTCTGAGCGGTAGACCCATTCACATGTAAATATCTGTCAGACGCGTGATTGTGATGGTATTCAATGTCTTGTACTCCCTGAAACGAACTGGAAGGACGTTACTGTTTGCCTTTATTTCCATATTTTGACTAGAAATCATGTCCTGAACTTTAAAAGGTCTTTTCACATATAGATTGTCCTCTAAAAAGACGTCATTGCATTAGCATTTTTACAAATACTATTATTACCATTTTGTAATCAGGAGATATAAGTAGTTGTTTGTTCTCACTGCTATGTTTTGATTATTTGTTTTATGTTGCTTGTACCTATTACTATTGTATTCACTCAGTTTCATGTTATACTGTATCTGTATTTTAACATTCTCCAGTTTCATTTTCGGTGTATTTACACAGGGCTCTTTTTTAAAGCAGGCCTATAGGCTCTGAAAAGACTACCCTGTTTTTAAATAAAACGTAATACAAACTAAAAAATAAATATTGATATGAACTCTCATAGGTCACTTTCATATAAATAAAGTGTACTTGAAAAGATGGCACTGACCAACACTTAGTATGAAATTGTTATTTTCATTTTTATAATGGAGAGAATTATGTACTTGTTTATTTTCATTGCCATATTCTAAGATGAAGTATGATGATGCGAACTTGGAAAAATTTCATTTATTAAATAGGCTGTCCTCAATTTTATAATGAATAAACATTCCTGTGAGTACCTTGCTTAGAATTATTGTTTTCATTTTGAAGTGGAGTGGAATGTATGTTTGTTATCACTGCTATATTTTGAGACATGAAATAATATGAACTTTGAAAGGTCCCTTTCGTAAATAAACTGCCCTTGAAACTATACTATGATAATGAATGGGCATTCCTACCAAAGAATAGTTTATAGGAAGCCTTATTTTATATCCAGGCATTTTGAACTTCAACCAAAGAGGTAGTCTAAGGATTGAAGGTCATGGAGCTCTAACATAAAGTTGTTTTCATTTAAATTCTTTCTCTCCTGTTTGCTTTTAAACAGGTTTGAAACGGTTTCTCTGATAATCTATTATGTCTCTATAATCAACGAAGCTTGATTTTATGTCATTTATAGCCTTTCCTTGTTTATGTTGGCTTCTGTTAACAATAGTTCTGAAATTATTATTGTGTCAAATTGTACCCGAAATTTCAATGCTGTCCGATAATAATCCACTTGACTGATCGATATATACAGCAAGCATTGTGAACAGCACAATGTCAGGAAGCAGGAAAATGCTTGACAATAGTATTTTGTGGTTGAATTATGATTTTATTTGATAAGAATTTTTTAATATTGAAATAGTTGCTCCTTGAGCCAGGGTTATCAATAGAACATCACAATCTGCATTAATTTTAACAATGTCTCCTATGTCTTTTTTTCAATTGTAATTTTTTATTACTTCTTTCTCAGCAGGATGATTGATGCAAGAATCTGATTTTTGCAAAATATAGATATTCATCAATCATATTAAGAATTTTGTTATGAGTTGAAAAATGGAATATCTTTTAGGAATTCAATTACACACAAACAAACATTAGAATCAATATTTTCTGATCATGATGGCCAATGTCATTAATGGGTATGGGTGATATTCAAATTTGTTTATGCCATGAAACAATATATATGATTTCCCTCTTTTCATCAATACTGAAAGCATGGCACTTTCCTACATTCGCAATTATGTTTTCTTAAAGGGAAATCCAACCTTTATAGCAAGTTGCTTTGAAAGAAAGAGGAAAAATCAGAGAAGCAGTTTGGTGAAAGTTTGAACAAAATCGGACAAGCAATAAGGAAGTTATGAATTTTTGAAAGTTGTAATCACTATGCATATATGGGAATTTCAAATTGGCCGAATAGGTAATGTCACTGTGATGTAGCTGTGGACAACTCCCCCATTCGCTCTAACACACAAAATGACCAAAATGTCACTTTTTTTCAAAATGCAATACTCAGTAGGATCTTTTCGTTCATGAGGACCTATAACAATATGCTTTCTCCAATATATATTGAGTACTGCCCGAGGGTAAAAGCGCCTCGAAGAAAACCGCAAATTATTGATATTTTTGAGTACGACAAATGGGAGAGTTGTCCACAAAAATGTCACAATTGACTCACCAAATTGCCAATTTGAGATTCGCATAGATGTAGTGATCTCATTTTTCAAACATCCATAACTTTCTTAGTCCTTGTCCGATTTCTTTCAAACTTTCGCCATCCTGTTTTTCTTATTTTTCTGCTTTCACACAAATCATCTTATTATCAAGGTTGGATTTTCCTTTAAAGGAAAGTTCACCCTGAAGATTACTTGAGTTTAAAAAATGCAGAAAAAATAAAGAAAAATATTGGCGAAAGTTTGGACAAAATCCGTTAAAGAATAACGGAGTTATGGACTTTTGAAGTTTTGATTTTGTGACGTCACATGCGAGCAGCTCCTCCATTATGTAATGTGATAAATATTCCATAAAATACAGTTTTCTCAAAAAATTTAGAATATTTTCGTCTGTGCATTTGATATATTGTCAGAAATGTTATTCAATACTAGATTCTGAAAAGAAACAATATTAATTTATCGTGAAACATAAAAAAAAAAGCGAATATATGGAATATTTATTACATGACCAATGGGCAGCTGCTCGCATGTGACGTCACGAATCCAAAACTTTAAATACTCATAACTCTTTTATTATTTGACCGATTTTCATCAAACCTTCGCCAATATTTTTCTTTATTTTTTCTGCATTTTTTAAACTCAAGTAATCTTCAGGGTAAACTTCCCCTTTAAATTCTGAGAAAAAACTAATTAGCATATCCCCTACTTCAACAACCAATTTGAAATGTCAAATAGACGCCTTAAAGTCATTAACAAATGTGAGATTATTCTTTTATGTCCTAAATCTATCTCTTGAGTATCAACTCTGTCAAAACAATAATTTTACCAGAATGTTTTTGTCTTATATCTTTCCAGAATGGGAATGGAAGCAGTGTAGATCCAGATGAATCAAGCGATAGGAGGTAAGACTTTGTTTTAACTGCTGCTATCATTAACCTGTAATTTGTTTAGATTCAGTATGGAAATGAGGGGAGGGCTCCATTATATGTAGCTATAATACTGTTACAGTCACTTAGTGTATGTACATGTGTACTGTATGTGTATAACTAGGTCTTTTACAGATATATATCAATCAGATATAATTATTTACCTCTGGGGACTGGCCTTTAACATTACTTAGTTTTGAATGGGGGTCCATCAGAGTCAATTTGTACATGTATGTGTAGTCGAAGACAGAGAACTGACCATACCACTAGACCAGGCAATCAGGGGTGGCTATTTATTGCCATGGTTGGGGGGGGGGGGATCTTTTTTTTTACAGCCCCCCCCCCAAAAAAAAAAAAAAAAAAAAAAAAAGAACTTGAAAGAAAAAAAAAATATATAATTAGAAATGTAACAAACTGGGAGGCCGATCCGGGCATAGAATTATTGTATTCACTCCTTAATGCTAAGTTGCTAACCAAGAGAGGGCACTATTTCATTAAGTTGTGGAAGGACTTCAGTTATTACACCTCTCAAACATTTTGTTCATGGTCAGCTTCAATTTAATACAATTTTTTAGAGATCTTTCAAAATACTTTTCCTTTCTTTGGATATAAAATCAAAACTGTTGACTACCGTAGTTAATTGGTTGGTGTTATCAAGAATATATATATTCAGGGTCTGTCAGGTTGATGAGAATCTGTGAATTGAAAGTGACCCTTAAATTAAGATAAAGTTGAGTTCTGGTCGTGCGATTACATTGTGAAAGAAACTATCTCAAAGCGATTGTGAAAGGTGGATCATGTCTACATAAGTTAAGAATTGGTATATATTATACTGTTAATAGGTTTTGGAATCATCAAAATGATGAGAAATTGACCCAATCTTGCTGAAAAGTATTTGTGCAGCACACAGAAATGTGTACACGGGACTGCATGCACAAGTGGCATGAATGTTCGGGCTGAACACTGGCTATTTCTCGTCATATTTTGAGTATAGGGCATTTGAAGAGCAATCATTTTAAGGGGACAATTCTACTATGATGTTCTTCCAGATTGACATAAAAGGAATGAGAAAGCTCACAAATTATTTTTCACCTTTCCCATAACTCAAACTCCTCTTTAAGAACATGTGTCAATCAATAAGGATCCCCCATCATCACCTTTTGCAATTTGAAAATGAAACTTTGATTATGATTGGTCAAAGTTTGATGCAATATTAAGCTTTTCCTTCATATTAAGCAAGGGCCCTATACCCTCAATAGCAAGTTTTGAGGAATAATGTTTGTTTTTTCTAAAAATTTGCAGAACAGAGAGGATAGAAGCAGATGGTGGAGATGAAGATGAACGGTCAGCAGAAGAAGTTCAAAGAGTGAGTATCTATTAGGGATACCTTCGACAACTTTAAGGCATGTGTTAAAACATTCCTTTTTAGAAATAATTTCCAAAGCTTATAAAATTAGGCAAGCATGATACACTGAAAATCAAGGAAGTAAGTTTAATGAGGAGTCATTTAAAAAATGTTTGAAAATCTATTGCATGTCCTAATAGTGGTGAAATTCAGTGTGATCATGTTTGTGAATTGAAAAACCAAGAACTTTAAAGAAAAACCACAAGCATAAAACCCAATCAGTTAAAATAGTATAGGAGATTGAAAATAAGTGGAAAACAACATTCAAAGAAATCTAATAAATTTATTTGGGAGGGGGCTTACCACTCCTTTACTTTCTAATTATAAGTGACAAATCTTTTATAATGGTATGCATAAAATTATGGACTCTTCTAAATAAAGATGGAACCGATATTCAGAATAGTCAGTTTCTTTCATTTGGAATTAGCAAAATTGTTTCTAGTTTCTAGTTCTGTATATTATTGTTCCTTGAATATCAGTGTGCATGAATTCTGCTGTCCAAAGCCTCAATCTTTTATGATTTCGATATTTACAACTGTAACTGTCTCTTGAATGGTGACACGATATTTACTCCTGCGACATTTGCTCCTGCGACATTTGCTCCTCCGTCTATATCTTTAAAGGTCAAAGGTTAAGGTCAAGGTCATGCTTTGGTTTTTTGTTAAGGACAATGTGAAGATTAGGATTAGGGTTAGGGTTAGGGTTAGGGTTAGGTTAAGGTTTAGGTTTAGGATTAACATGGCAAAGTTAACTGGTGCAATTGTTGCAGGAGCAAATGTCATGGAACCCTCTTGAATTGTCTATTTCCTGACTAAGTTGGTTGATTAATTTTGATTTATCCTTCTCTTTTCTTGTATTTCCTCTTCTTGTTTAAATGAATATCATTTTTTGTAATGTTTTTAATTTTTTTTTCCAGTTTTATTGATTGAATTTTAAAGTCCAATTAAAAGTCTGTTTTGTAATAATAGAAGCTTATGTAGTGAAATTTTTGTCACACATGTACATCAGTGTAGTCATTATTGTATTATGTTATCTTATATAGCGCCCTCGTGGTAGACGGACATAAAGGACTCTACATTCTCTTCATACCTTATTTCCATTTTTGGTATCTATGACCCCAGATATTTCTGAGTTTGTGCTGTGAACTACTAACGGAATAATATTATTATATTGAGCGTTGTAATGGACCTTCATTTGACATTTAATTATATATTGATATATTTGTTGTGAATACATAAATTCTAACTTTCGTGAAAGGATCTGTATTCCAAGATTTCAAGTAATAGCATGTGACCATATACATTGGCAAGTATGTATATGTACATGCCAAAATGCATTTTAATATCTATTCAAATATGGAGGAATGCTTGCCCCTTAAAGAATCATCTTTTATTTTGACATAAAACAAAAACAAAACAAAGCAAAACAAAAACAAATGAATTCTTTCAATTTCTAGTGATTCCTATCATGCTTCTTTGTATATCTGTTAAAGTTGGCTTAAACTCCCCCTCGTAAATAGCACCATCTTTTAACAGGATTTTGAAAAAAAGTCTGTGCATCTTATTTTCCCATCATGCACCATTATCCCTTGTAGAAGCTTAGAATGTACTTGCAGACAATTTTCTACATTTGCAAGTCCAAAGTAATAGTTTTAAATAAAAATTGTACTTATTTTCCAAGTAAGTTGTTAGTTGAAATTAAAAATAAAATGCAACAAATCTCTAATTATAAAATTGAGTTAGGAATGACTGTAAGATGGCGCTGTTCAAATTCTACCAGTTTAAGGCAACCTTAAAAGTGATTTCGATTTGCTATGGTGATTCATATGTGAATTGAAAAACATTATATACAAGTGCAAAGGAACAAGAGGTAGTGATCTTTTAGCCTATCTGTCATTAAAATATCCGAAAAATGTGAAAGTAAAATGATGTGATTGTTGATATTGTGTTTTGATGTGAAGCTTGCTAAAGCAAATCTGAAAATATATGAAAACTGCACATGCATAGTAATTAAGAACATTGTTGTTGCTGTGAATTTATCAGTATTTTAAAAGATTGCAGTCTTTCTATTTTTTAAATTTTGATTTAAAGACATAATGAAATGAAATCACATTACAATGTTCATTTAATTTCCGTCATTTCAATCATATGAATGTCAGAAATAATAATGAGGAGCCTTGTTTTTAGGCAGAATAAGCGTTCTCTGCAATCTTAATTCATGTATAAAAATCATATTGTACAAATCCAGCTGTACTAGACCATACAGGTTAAAGAAGAAGTAGACTTGTTCAATATCATTCATTCTGACTCATTGATAACATCATTTTCCCTCCAATTTTTGTCTCCCCTCTTGCATGGCATCCCTTTACTATTTCCTGCATGTTTTGTGGCTCGGTCATCCCTCGCGCCCTTTGACCCCCTCTGCCACCAATCTGGTCATCAGATGTATAACCGAGAGAAACGGGCGAACAAGAGGTTACAACGGAAGCTTGATCAGTCGCAGGAGAGAGTTATCATCTTGGAACAAGAAATCAGGATACTTACTCAAGTAACACACAACAGAATGATTTGATTATTTTGTACTTTCCTAAAATAAATTTTCTGATGAATTCCTCCAGTAAGTGCTGGTTCCATTGGAAATCCTTCATGACCAGTTCAAAATGTATTCAAATTTAGGAACCTGTAACAGTAAATAATTTGTGAAAGCAAGGTTTATGAATATGGCCCTGCTTATTTCACTTTCGTTGTTAAATTCTTGCAGGTTGCATGCTTAAGTTGTTGCCATATCAGGCAGTCTGAGAAAGCTTTATAATCACATCAATTTAATAGAAGACATTTGAATAAATTTGTGAACTGGACTATAATTGTAGAAACTCAATTGAAACCTTGTTCCTATAATATTCCAAGGCACTATCTTCGAGAACTATGCTAATGTATTGCTGTGAATATTTGCAGTCATGAGTATGATCTATAAAACTATAAGAATGCAGTAATTATTGTCATTACATAATTGTTTGACTGCATGTTACATGTCTGTATTCATACTTGTATTAGTGTGCAGGTGTATACCAGACCTTGTCCTTTTTATTTTTATTGAGTATGCATGCTTAAACTACTTATTTTTTACATTATATGTATACTTTTCAAATGAGCTTGCATGCACCAAATCTATCCTAACTGGGGATAGACGGTATATTCATTAAAAAGTGAATTTGTCATTTATACAATGTACCCATATATCTTGATACATCATTTCCCCCTTCTTTATATGCTTGCATAAAATGATATATGATTAAGTGTCAATGTTTGATAGTTTAGGAATATTTTTATGTAGTATAGTTTGTCTATTATTCATTTATCTATTTCAAATGATATCTAATGCTCATCAAATTGTAAGGAAAGGCTACACTAACTGATTAACATGATTTAAAAAAGGTGAATCTACATCACATTAAAGCTTTTAGGTATAATTTGAGGCATAATTTATTTTATCCCCCAAGTATGTTATACTTCCATGAACTGCAATTGTTTAAAATTCATGCTTAATTTAACTCCATATATCTTAATTTTGAAATTTGTTTGAATAATTGTTGAAAATTATTGATTTCTTTTAAAAATTGAGATCATAAATGTTCATACCATGGTGATGCAAAATATTTTCTTGTGACCTCTTTGACATTTTCTTTATTTCTTTTTTTTCCTTCTAGGATTTGGAAGCTGCAGAGGATGAACTAGACCAGGTGAAAGATGAGAATCGAGCATTACTAAAAGCATTGGCCAAGCTTGGCAGTTAGGCCATGGTACATATCCCCCTCTATGCCCAGAAAGAGAGAATCTGATAGCAACTTACAATGACAAGCACAATGACAAACACAAGGGGCAACGACAATGACAAACACAAGGGCAACGACAATGACAAACACAAGGGCAACGACAATGACGTTTTTACCCACATAGATACTGGCAGATACTTAGGATGAACATCAGTGTAATGCATTTCTTTGGGTTCATATGAGAGACTGTTACGTCTGTTAAGAGCCAGAAGGGTGTTAACTCTGTGTTGAAGTTTATCAGTTAATGGCCTTCTGCCTCTGACCAGACGATTCTTGGTAATGTTGCATTAAAGTACAGTTTTAAGCCTACTCTTTTAATGTAAGAGATTGAAATTTGCTTGTGTTATGCTTTCGTACAGCTCTCTACTTAAGAGTGGAAAATTTGCCCTTTCTGGTGAAAATTTTCCTGAAAAGACCCGAATTAAATCATGTTACTCAAATCAGTGAGCTGTATGGGAGACAACTTACCCAAATAACTTTCACTTTCTTATATGAAGAAGGTTTGCATTGTGATATGACTACAATTCTTCTCTTGAGAGTCCTCAGGACATTAAGTCTGTGTTAAACTATATGAGTTAATGACCTTCAGACTTTCTATAGAATATTCAGCTATGCATGTAAATTTAAATGCAATAATGGATGTAAAAGGCATGAAGGGAAATTGAGAAATGGATTGGAAATCATTTTCTGTGAATACTTAAGTGTTACTACCAAAAGAAAAGTTAACTACAAGATGGAATCTTCTTTTGATGTGAAACTATTCTTAACATTTATCCAGTTGTGGGCATGAGTTACAGATTTTGATCTACATTTATCATAACATTGTGTTCAACGTCATCATCATTGTCTCATTTAGAAAGAGAGAGGGAGAGTTCAGAATTCAGATTTTTCAAAAATACATAAAATTATATTTGCTACCAGATACTCTCTTCTGGGTTTTTATAAATACATGTAAATACTTCCTGTTTGAGAGTACTAAATATTAATACAACTTGTTGCCAAAAACTGTTGATAATGTACAAATATTGAATTCAGGATTTGTACTCAGGCAACATACTTTTATCTAATTTTGGTGAAAACCTTATCTTTAAACCATTTGGTTTCATGGTGCCACTCAGAAGAAAAGGTATCGACATCTATTTTGGGGGAAAAGAATGATATTTTTGTCTTTCTCTGTACCTTTTTATTTATTAAGGGAAGAAATTTCAAGAATGAAACTTACTTTTAATCATAACATAGTGGTATGAATTTGTGTAAAATCTTACCACTGCTTAGGTACTTGAGCACAAGATATTCCTTTTTATCTTCATTATATTTACTTACGATATGTACCAATATATTGCTAACAGTCAGGTTTTGAAAGCAGCGTTAGGTATACATGCTATGTTCTTACAGGCTATGGTTTAACTGCCTTTAAGCTCAGTATGGGGCTGTCGTAGAAGGATTTAGGAATAGTTGGTGTTTGAAAGTAAGTTTCCTTTTCTGCGTGATGACATTAGATTCTTTATATATTTAGCTTTGTTAGATTTAGTATAAATACATGATATAGATGATTTTAAAAAGAGGATAATTTTTAAAGTAACAGTTGTAAAATGCAATTTTCTCAGATGAGAATATATCATATTACACCTCAGTAGTACTTGGTGGAAATGTATTCATAACTTTGAAGAAAATGTACATACATGTAGTATGCTCATGGTAGGCATTATCAACTAATAACGGATAATATGCAAGAAAACTATTTTTCATCGTATGTTGCAATTACATGTACAGTGGAACAGTAAACTGTACTGTGTTCCTTCTTATCTCGAAATTTTCACTGAAAAAAATCAGTTCAAAACATTTTTTACCACAAATTTAGACCGATTTGAAATCATTAATGGCATGTTTCACTCTAATCATGTAACAGGACAATTTTTGAGCAATACAGACACATCCATATGCAATGCGTTGATATGTATAGAAAATATATAATGTCGTGAGTGCTCCATCGTTTGTATTTATTAGACACATGCAAGGGATACTCCTTGTGTAGCATGTGTGTTTGAAGTTAATCTTTCATGTTCAGATGTGTTTTAAGAGGAAAAAAAATGATAATCTTTGTACTAATAGTCTTCTTCTCAGAAGGCCTAACTTTTTTTTTTTTTGCTTCAGGAGACATGGCCGAAATTATTCATGACGGAGCATTTGAATTTACAAGAATTTTTGAAAATGACATGACTGCAAAGGCTTTTATGAAAGGCACTCTGAGGCAGTGTCGATAGCTCAGCGCATTGCTCGTTGAAGTGTGTGGTCTTTACAGTTACATCTTATATGATCTGGGGCCTGTAACATAAAGAGATACAATCAATCTTACGATTGATATCAATTGTAAGTCTATGGAAAACCATGTACTGAAGAGTTACAATTGATCGTAAGATTGATCGTATCTCTTTATGTTACAGGCCCCTGAACATAGTTTCTAAAGGCAGTACATTAAGATATTGCAGTGACCCTAGAGAGGATTTCTTGAAAGTCTTTGCAATAGTGTTCAATGTTTCATGTCATTAGTATTGTGTGAATATTTTTTTTTTTACTTTACATGAATGCAGTTCAGGGGGATCAATGGGTAAACACTTTCAGCTTCATAAATCAGTTTACGATCTGTACCCTTTTCCATTGGGGTTTAAACCGCTGCTACAGATAATGTACTTAAATGGATCCCTACCCAGTGAGGCATATTCCCATTTCAGACACACAAAAAACTGCATGAAAATTATCTAATTTACATGTATGCTGACATGAAAGAGAAAGGGAGTTCCATACTCATCTCTGTAGATTTGGAAACAGGTCAAACAATCAGAGTTCAGAGAATAAACAAATATTCTGTTTTCAAAAATTCTTGTGATGTATGTATATGTTTTGCCCTTTATCCACACTATATGCAAAGAAAAATACATGATAATCCTTTTTGAGTGCATTTGAAATAAATGTTTGAGGAGTTACATAGGAAGTTATCTAGCATATAATTATTTTTATTATCCCCATGTTTAAAGTGGAGGAAATTAGTAATTTTTATCAATTTTATGAACTTTTAGCAAATTATCATAACTTTGTATCATCGGCTAGTTGCAATCTCATGGTATATATTGTAAGCATAAGATTGATACTTTTCCCCAGTGTTACCTATACAAATCATCTATTTATTAGTATTTCCCCATCATTTTATGTAATAATTAATATTCTTATGTTGAAAACAGTTTGGTTAATGAATTCAAAGAGAGAAATATTATCTTAAAGTTGAGAGACAAATTTTTGATGGCAACATAGCCTGTTAATGTTTGCAATATGGTCAAGGAGTTCCCAGTTCCCCCTAATATGGCTAAAAAATGATAACATGTGGTTGTCAGTAGGCTACAAATTTGTAATAACCCACGTGTCGATGTCCTAAAGAGCGCATGTCAAAAAAGAAAGAAAAAAAAAACAGACACCAAAGAAAGAACTAACTGCTTTAAATGATTCCTTACATCCAGAGTGCATGCACTTGGAAAAGACATTACATACCTCGCAAAGAAAGAATGAGCAAGAACCATTTTTTCATGGATGAAAGGCTGATTTTCTTCAGGTGATATAGAACAGTTACTTTTGATATAAAAGATTTTTTTAGTTGCAGTAATGGGTGTTATTCATTGGTGCAAATGTGAACAACAAAAACAAACAAACAGTATCAATATCAAAGGTTACATGTGTGGCATCTGTGTGTTTAACTCTATCAATTACCATGGTCAAATTCACTTTAACTCCAACAAGATTGTCTTATTGTAAAATCAGTGTTTCAAATCAGGAAATAATGTGGTGCATCTACTATCCTGTTCAATTTTATTGTCCACAAGTTTCTGTCTATATTATCCATACCATATGAGTCTAAATGTTTTGTCAGTCATCATTATTCAATGTTCCTGTACTATACACCAGTATAAGTCCATTTTAGGTATTTGTTCTTCTTTATTCTCATTAGATCACATCTCTTCTTTGCTAGCCTTTAGCATTTAATGAGAATAATTTCCTCCATCTGTTTTATTCTTTTCTTTTTAAGGGGGGGGGGGGGGGGAGAATCCATCAATATAAAAGTAGATACAACATTTTTCTCATTTATATATATTAATAGTTTTCCAATGTTTTAATTACTTAGACTTTCATGCAATATTTCTTTTTAAATCTCAATTGCAATATTAATCTTTTTAAAAAAATTACAAATTTGGTAGGTGTTGCCCTTTCAAAGGCCTTACATAATTATGACATTGCATTATATTTTGTAGTTGTTGCAGTATTTTCTCTATGTAAACAGTAATATAATATGGTATTTATTCAGTGTAGTTGTATATAATCACCTTCTGTTTTTTTATGCGTAGAATTAGGTCAGTGACTTTTTTTTTCTTTCTGTGTTCACTTATGTAAATATGTGATGAACGCATGATGTTGATGTTTGCAAGGTTCTATATTTTTAGATCAGATTTCGTTGTTTTCAAATTATTTGCATGTGTCTTGTGTTACACAACCCCAGATGTCTGATGATTTTTCATATTGAATTGAGTGTGTTACGTAAGTAAACCAAGAGAAAGACCACATACACTTATGCTTGATGTGGGGAAAGGGAATAACCCCCGAATGATTTTGATTTGAAGCATAACTTAAGTTTAATGATCATACATTCACTTTTCTATTCCCTAAAGAAGACTTATGGTCGTAAAGTATAGTGTCATAGCCTCGAATGCAAAATATGATCATGGCTAGGAATGATGACAGACCCATTAAATCAGATGGAGCAATGTGAATTAATATTCATATCTTAGATATCTTAAGAGAAAGAAAGACAGCATAATGGTGTGCAAAGTTACCGAGGGGATATAAAAATGGAGTCGAAATAAAAATGGAGTCGCTGCTGTGTTATCCAGGCTCTAGCTCTCCATATAGCTTGGGCATAGCAGCGACATGGCTTGCAAGCAAGGTATTCTTATCAAATTATTATTCTGTTTATATTTCATTGCAGTGACAATCACTGCTTAGTATAGTTTTATATGCGGTCCAGTCATTTCTTGGACCAGACAGTCTAAACTTTGCATTTGGCCAAAGTGTTAGGCACTTTGACGTTGGTTATACCCTTCCCCTTCCACCCCCCCCCCCCCCCCCCCGCCAAATGATGATAGTAAAGGAATGGAAATATAAACACCGAATTTTTCTGCGCCCATTTTACATTTTCATATTTAATCTTTTGTTTTGTCGATCTGCAATCATCTTTTATTCTGTCTTTTGGAATACGTCATATGCTTTAATTATATTTTAAATGAAGAATGCTGCCCCCTCAAATTTGCATCATTTTCCCTTTCACAGGCTCACGAAACAAAGTGTACTCAATGTTCACTGAAAGAATTACAGTTGTATTATAAGTTCATGTACCATGTACCCCTTGAGTCATTCATTTCATGTTTGTCTGTTACTAGAATCATCCGATTGTCATATGGAATGAATTATTTAGTGCTCTTTCGTCTTATCGGTTGTGGGGGGGGGGGGGGGTGAGGGATGCACGGTCAAATAATTAAATGTGCACCTTATAACGATCTCTGTGACATCAAATGAAAGCATGCCTTCTTTTTGGTGATTATTAAAATGCAACCTGCCTTGATTATCCTCAATTTCTTTTCATTCTTCTACAATGTCCCCCCATTTTCATGGCATTTCTTTTGTTGTTATCGGACTCATTTCAAGATCACTTTAACATCTTATTGATATATTTGGATTTGGTGCATAGTGTTCGGTTGGCAACAATAACCCCACAAAATGGTCTTGTGTTTTTACCTGTTAAATTATTAAGGACGAGGGGGGGGGGGGGGTTTCATTGCTTGCTAAAAAAAAAAAAAAAAAAAAAATATATATATTATATATATATATATATATATAACATGGTTTGACATAAGCCATAGCCCAAGATTACATGCATATTTTAGTCCATTTATTCCAACATTTCTTAGTGGACTCTGCCTCCTTTTTGAGCTAACTCTTTGTGGTTTAAGTGCGGCTATGTGGTGTAAGTGCGGCTTTGCACATTCGAGACTGGTTATGGTCGAGAAGAGTTTTGAATATGCAAAGTTACGACGAAAAGTTAGCGATTTAGTTAATTTTTAAAGCTATAAATCATCTCAGTGACGCGTTTTAATAATTTTCTCTGACCCCGATTAAATGAACGTTATTTAGCGAAAACTGTGCAAACTTATTTGTATAACTTGTTCATGTTAGGTCCTGACGGCTTTGTGAATATTAGGGAATACAGAGAACCACTGAAAGATGTTGGAATCCAATATTCGCCTGATCCGTCTGCATGATTGTTTGGAAATTCTCGATATCTGTCTTTTCGTTTGGCAAAAATGATTGCTCCAGAGTTTGGGGATGTTTGAAAAGAAAACTGCTATTCGCAAAGCAATAGTGATATATTTGTCTTTCTTTATCGTTATAATTTATTTATTAACCTAATGCAACCCATCCGATGCATCCTTACATGAAGCTTATGTCATAAGGTCTTGGAGTGTTCGTCAAGATATGCCTTTGATAATGAGGATGACATGCCGTCAAAATGGAATGCAATGTACACGAACGTGTATGGTGTTCATACTGTTTTGGAACTTGTGAAGTGTTGTAGACGAAAAATATAACAAAAGTCGATACCATTCTAACGGACTTTAAAAAGATCAAATTTGAATAGAAGACACCAGGATACAAGATATGTACATGATTGTTTTAATGACAGTCATTATTGTCTTATTAATTCATTATTTATGGGGGGGGGGGGGGGGTTGTCATTCCTGATCGTTTTTAAATTTTATTTTTTTAAACATTTACGATCCGTTCCATTTACATCATCGTAGATTCTTCACACTTTCTTTTAATTTTATGCAGTACAGGCACTATGCTGTTGTCCTGAATATGAGCATGACATATTTTTATTTTTTGATTAATGCGTGTTTCCAAAACACCTCATATTTGAGGTAGGCCTACAGTCTTCGTAACGAAGATCCATTTAATATCATGCACACTATACCCAGACATTTTCAATCGCAGTGCAGTTTCCTTTCCCTTGTATAGCCTACGTGGTTGTTTATCTGAGCTATATTTGTATGTGTGCGGTGCTTTCAAATTTTATCTCCTTTTTTTTTTCTTTCTCTCTTTTTGTTTTTGAAGTGCTTTATAGATGTTAAACTATTTGATCGTGTGAGTGTTCATCTAAAATATAATATGACAAAGCCAGATGTGAGTGAGTAGCAAAGCAAAAATCTAAATGTTGTTTTATCGAAAGTATTATCTAATTGTCTACTGTATATACAAATGTATTATGCGATGTTTATTATATTCTTTATAATGTGAAGTAAATAGCAGTTACATATTTCGGGAAACATATTCAATCAGTTCGTTTGGTACATGCACGATGTGAAAGGAATAGGGAACTTCAATGTGCTTTTTTTTTCCCCCTTCTAAATTCATTCTATCAGTTCGTTTGGTATATGCAACATGTGAAAGGAATACGTTAACTTTAATGTGTTTTATTTCTACATTCATTCAATCATTAATTCATGCGTCCTCTTATTTATTCGTTCTGACCTTCATTCATTCATCTATTCATCCATTCATCCATTCGTTCATATAAAGCACCAATATTCGTCTGCAAAGGTGTATTATCTGTCGGAAACATGGACATTATGAACACCTCAACTTGATTTCATTCGAATTGCTCAGTCAGTGTGTGCGCCTCTGAATATGAGATGTCTTCGTTATTATAATAAGACATGCAATCTTGGGGAAGTGAATTTAATGATACATTGATGTAAGGTTTTTACACATGATATAATTATTCTTACACGATAAGATCTTTCGAGACTTCTGTAGTAAGTGTGAATAAGTATGATTTGTGGAAAGATAAGTAGTAACGCTGATCAGCTTTCTGCTGTTCTGCAGACCTTCTTGGGGTTTTTTCTTGTGTGACGTCGATATATTTCCCTTCAAAGAGAGTAATAAAGTTTGCCATGAATCCTGAAACTTGTTTCAAATGTTATTATTGGTGAAGTAGATGCATTGTATGGTATATCCCTGCCGGAAAGAACACAGTGTCCCACAGTGTGTTCACAGTGTGAAAAACAGTGTGAACTCATTTTCACACTGTTAAATTCAAGCATTTTAATATTGTGAACAACATCTTCACATTGTGAGCGCGTAAATTCACACTGTGAAATCGAACATCACTATGTGAATACTGTGGTAAACCCCACTGTGGAGGTGTCCACAGTGTGAAATCTTCTTCACACTGTGCGTTAGGTTTTTAACATTGTGAATCACATCTTCACAGAGTCGACTGTGTGAACACACAGTGAACCACTGTGGGACACTGTGTTCTTTCCGCCAGGGACAATTATCCAATAGAAACATAAATATTCAAGTCACACCGCCAAACCGACTCCACACCGAATCCAAATCGACCGATCTTCGGCCATTCGGAGTAATGAACTTTTTTTTTGTGCGGTCTGTTGTCGGTCTGGAGTCGGTCTCCTTGGTGTGACTGCGGTATTACCGAGTGCTTCCACAATGATGGTGTTTCACAAAGGCCCGTATTCACAAAGGAGGTTTAAACCATGGGTAAGGTTTAAACCTCCGTAAGCGTACTAAAATAAGCGTAAATAAGCGCACATTGCCCATGCGCGCGCTCAAAGAAAACATATGATTGGATCGGATTCAGTGCGCACGTACGCTTAAAAACCCAAGGAGGGGGTTTAAACCATGGTTTAAACTAAACCCTCCTTTGTGAATTCGGGCCAATGAGTTCAGTTTGACTTAAAGTCGCGCTTAAATTCCTAGTTGCGTGCTGTATATTACGCGTCACCGCATTGGTCAGATCATGCTCAAGGGACGCCCGCTATTGGGAAGTCTATCAATGAGATTATGCGTTAAATACCGGATGCGCATTGGGGCTTGCGCATGACTTTAAGTCCAACTTAAACTCTTTGTGAAACACCCCCTGAACATTCCAAAACCACACTGTGGCCGCGCTCTTCTATGTTCACTCTGTAATTCTCTTATTGTTATACTGTTACAGCATAATGTTTTCACATACTACATGTATTATAAAAGTGCTTGAAATCCCTACGTTGATCATGTTCACACTGGTGCAGACCCTCTGCGATTCTCTCTTTGGCCACAATGTACATGATATATATACTACAATGTAATCACAGCAATGTTGGTTAGAACATTGTCATAGTATGGACAATGTTCAAACACTGTTTTCAGATGATTTACGCATCACAGTTTGACTTGTATGGATTCTACTGAGGAACTTCCTTTGTGTTGACTATGTGAAAACACTGTGTTCGCACAATGACACTTATTATGACCAAAGAATCACAGAGTACACACGCCACTAGTGTGGGTTGAAACATTTCCATAGTTGACTACCAGTATATGATAGTGTATGTGAAATAATTTCCAGTCTTCATTCTGTGAAACTGTGAAACCAGACAGAGAATCACAGTGTGGTTTGCGTACTACAGTGTGGTTTATCGAATGCTTTCACAAAATTCAATATGTGAAAACACTAGGTTCACACTGTGTGCCAACACTATTATGACCTTTTATAGTGTTCAATATATGTGACGACACTGGCCCGAATAGACCGCTGAGCACTATATAACAGAACTCAACTTTATCTTTAAGTAAAGTACACAAAAGCAAAGAATCTTAAACAAATTTAATAGTATTTCATCAAAATAGTCAATTTTTAATATCTCCTTGTAATATGAAATATATACACATGAGATGATAATTATGTATTTATACTCTCTGGGGAAATAATAAGTTTAAATATATTATGAGAATACAATTTTACATCAAACACCATTTTGTTATCAATACATACATGTTTGTTATTGAATATTATTATGTTTGAAACACAATCATTCCATTTTGTCCTGCATTCTTCCATTTCTTGCCACACTTTCAACACTTCAACATAGAATGTTGGTACCTTCACATTGATCTTGGAGATATCATACTTACATTGAAAAATGAAAACACCACCAATTGATTTGCATAAACTATTGAAAAGCATCTTCCATTTCATTTGATTCTCACAATATATTAATCTCTTCATCCACATTACCCGTTGTGCTTTAATAAAAAGTTCAAAATTTGTTACCCGTAAACCTCCATTTTCATAGTTTTGATACATTGTGTTTCTTTTTATTTTATCTTGTCCTTTCCAAATAAAGTCAATTGTAATTCTTTCTATTTCCACATAAACCCACTTCGGTACCACGATTAAAGATGAGACATATATCAATTTCGAAAGTGCATACGTTTTCAGAAGATGAATTTTACCTAATATGGTCAAATCTCTTTGCTTCCACCAACTCAATAACTTTTTTATTTTGCTTAGTATTTCTTTGTAGTTCATTTCTTCTTTAACCTTAACATCCATGGAAAAATATATTCCTAGTATCTTCACAACTTCCACCATATTCCACCCTTTTGGGGCAGAGTCCTGGTTTGTATTGGTTCCTAATCTCATTAAATTTGTCTTGTGTGTGTATGCTCGAGTATTTGTTAGTAGTAGGGCAGCTCTAGGGTGTACCTTTAATGAAAAATATCGTTATCGTTATCGTTATCGGAAAAGGTGACCAGCCCTTTAGGTTTAAAACAAATCATTTTTTTTTTCTTCTCATTTTTCTCAAATCAATTTTTTTTATTCTTGAACATCAAAATTGAAACATCAGATGTACATTCATATAAATAATCATATTTGAACAAGAAAAGGAGGGCAACAAAAAGTACTTGAAATAAGAAGCCTCTGAGAAACCATGGGTTGAAATAAATCTCTCTCGTGAATTCTGGCGAGAGAGGTCACGGGCGCTTGTTTTTCGGGAAAATGTGTGCTACAAATACAGACAACTTATGACTAAGGTCAATTCGAAATCTGAATCGGAGTATTTTATTGAATTAAAATCATGACAAGCGACGTCATAATAATTACAAAAAATAATTATACACACAGATCTCACTACTACTAACAGACTTGAAAACAATGTGTAGTCTGAATATATTTCATACCTAATAGTCAAGGATTGTAATTCCGAACAGATTGTTTCGGAATTACAATCCTTGACTATTAGGTATTTCATACGCGTGGGATTACGCGTATGAAAACCACACTTTTAAACAAAGGTTGTGTCTTTTTCCCATAGGTTTCACACGTTCGGAAATACAGTACCTTTTTCAAGTATTGTAGTTCATTCATTAATAACTGGTTAATGGATACCTCGTTACTAGGTCCCCAGGAAAGAAATATCCATACATTTGAATAACTTTGTGAACAGGTTTATTGATTCAGAACACAACAATACTACGTGCATTGCACACTCTTGCCAACCAGTGTCATTAATGATTTATGACTATAGGTTAAAAGAGGTGCGCTGGAATTTCAGCTGCTATGCACAATGGCAATTGTTGTAGTCTGAATTGATTACTGATACACACAGATTTAGGTTCCAAGTATTGTAGTTCATTCATTAATAACAGGTTAATGGAATACCTCGTTACTATAACATATACAGCAGCTTTGGCAACTCTTGTGGAAATAAATACAATATGAAAGGAAATGAAAGAATAATTGTTACTTAACTTAGGTTTAGCTTCGTGGCGCTTAAGAACGTGGGAAAGACGCACAGAGAAAAAAACTGCAAGTTTTGTATGTGCTTATGAAATTAGAATCAGACATATCTGAATAAATATTTTTCATATTATTTTGCTTAAAATTGTTCAAATATTAGAATAATAATTCTACATTGTAATATTTTGAGTCTGCCTTTACAGAACAAAATTATGATTTTGAGCAAATTTGTCATAATTATGCGTTTTTCCCGCGTTCTTACGCGCCATGACGTTTTGCTAAGCTACCTTAAATCAAAGTTCCCAAGAGCTGTCCTCCCTTTTATAATTTTTGCAAAGGTTGTGAAAATGTCTCCGCCGGGAATCGAACCCGGCAAATTGGCTTAGAACGACAATGCCTTAACCACTAGACCACGGAGACGGGCCTGGCTTCGATCCCCGGTGGAGACATTTTTTCAACCTTTGCATTCTATTCAAGTTTGCATACATGTTGAGAAATAAATAAGGAAACATGAAATATCTTATTTTTGTTGTGTCTTTGTCATTTATTTTGTTTCTTTGCTATGTACTTAACGGAATTACACTTTGCATTACTTCTGTGTGCAAACTGCTTTTGACATCACTCAGTTAAAACGTTTCAAATTCATCCATGCCTGACGAAATCATTACATAAAATATTTGGTATCATACGAAAGAGGATGAACTGACCTTTGATATGAATGATAAAAATCAATTCGGACGTAATCATTTTTCTAGTAACTGATGGGAAAAGTTTGGTTTCCTTATTTAAGAAACACAATGTATCTATATATAATGTGAGAAATTAAGAAAATACATGTAATTAGCATAGCTTCGAAGCTAATTCAAAGTAATTCTAAATACATGAATTCGTCATGGAGCTAGCTAAGCATGCGGCGTGTCATTGTTCGAAACTCCAGTTTAAAATCTGAACGACCATCCAACTTGGAAACAAATCATTGATTATGGTACTCATGCAAGTACAAACATGTTGTCGGCAGATTAACGCGAATGAAGTATCTCCTTGACTGGGTTCAAATATCTTCGAAGTCATATTCAGCTAGATCTTACTTTAGACGTTATGAAGACAATACACAATCATTAGATTGCAGAATTGACATGATCAAATGGTTCTGCGACACCTGCTCCGCGATCAAAATTAGCAGCATTATAGGTTTTTACCACCCCCCCCCCCCACACACACACACATACACACAATGCGTTGTCATTTACCATGATATACTGTGCCACCATCCATGCCATCGCAAGAATGACATCATTCTCAAGGAGAATAACGCGAAAGAAACTTTCTTGAGTGAAACACTGACTAAGGACTTTGAATTTTGTAGGATTTATTTTGAGAGCAGGCCTAAGTGGCATGAGCCCCCAGCAGAGGCAGATACGGGAACTATACAAGAAGTTGTCATCATCTTTTACTTATTAGAGCGCTTGGAATCTTAACCGTATTCATCATCTGATCATTAAAACTTAATTAAACGTGACTTTTTTTTGCAGATGCAAAGTCAGTTCTTCACAAAAGATATAGCTGGATTTCGGTTTGTTGATATGACAAACATAATGCGGACACACACCAATTTAATCTAGATTCACAAGATCGACAATGCAACTTTTTGCGTGTCATTTCGAGATAGTGGTATAATTGAGCGCGAATGAAGACAAGTATACGTACGGATATGCCTCACATCTGGAAAGAATACTTCCTTTAGTCCTTTGCTCCATGGAACATTGAGAATTTATTTCGCATGACCATGATGACAGACGAAGGCGATTGATGCATGGAAATGAATCGTGCATACGACAGTTTAGGGAACTCCTGCAAGAAACATAACGACATGCAGTGAATGAATACGAGAAAACGTTTTTAGATCTCTTGTACTACACAAGGTGGAGCAAGATAGACATTGCATCCATAATCTAACACAAATTTAAGTTGTTTCACTGTGACTAGCTGAGTGAATTCTTATGAAGACGAGCAGTTAGTTAAAAGTCATCACGATGGTATATCAAGAAATGGGGTCAAACACAACGTCATTTGATTTTGATGTATCCTTTGCGATGGCATGTATTAATTTCCTGATGACACCCGTAGGTATAATTGGAAACAGTCTCGTGCTCGCGGCTGTGATTCTCTCAGACAGGCTTCGAACAAAGACGAATGCTTTTGTAGCCTGTTTAGCTGCCACAGATCTTCTGAACTGTTCTTTCTTTCCATTCCAAGCGCTCGCGTCTCTCAGCCGCAATGGCCCGCCAGATATAGGATTTTTCTGCGAAGCTGCAGGATTCGTTGCACCACGACGGTACTAGCAAGTGTCAATATCTTGACAATGATTGCCGTAAATCGGTGGGTAGAAGTTTCGCGACCTGCGAGCACGTACAATCGTTGGTATACTAGAAGAAACATCACCCTTATAATCATCTTAAGTTGGAGTCATCCATTGCTTGTTGCCATCGTACCTCAGATTGTTGGCATAGCCAACCTGGGTTACTCCGAATTCTTCAAGTTATGTACATGGACAGATGATCCAGTGGGCGATACATACTTGGCCATAGCAATGGCGATTCCAATGATATTTGGCTTTGGTATAGTCACATGCGCGTACGCCATCATCGCTTGGGAAGTCTCCAAACGAAATCGCCAGGTCGCGCCTGTCGGAGGTCGAGCATTGAGGGTCACCCAAACTCTTGCAGCCGTCGTCGGCATTTTCTTCGTCTGCGTCATGACATTCGTAGCTTGTGCTATGATTAAGACATCAAGCAAAGTCCCTTTCCTCTGCGGAGCTGCCATCATCCTCGGTAACTCCATCATCAATCCGTTCATATATGCCTTCCAGCACCCTGTGTTTAAGCGCACTCTCAGGTGCATCTTTTTGTGCCGTTTGCGAGATATTCCCGAACCATCTCGTGAGTTAAGATTCATCCTGCAACGCCTGTAAATTGTCAAGAAGTGATAGGGGGAAAAAAAAGAAAGACACGATTTGCGTCACCACTGAAACTTGGAACTTGTTATGAAAATTACTATCATTATTTTTTTTTTTTTTTTTGGGGGGGGGGGGCGCTGGTTAATAGAATGATGTAATATTCGTTGGCCGTAGGTCAATCTTCTTTCTTATTTTTGCTAACTTCTGTCAAGATCAGTCATAAGGGAATGCTGGTTGAAAGCCAGTCTACAGTGCCATTAGAATCATTGGGAGAATGGTGGATGCTGCAACTGGGGACTACATGGTCGATGGTCTGAGTTTCGCCGCATTCACAGATGTTAGATGGCTCAGCTAGCTCCTATTTTGTGGAGGTAGTAGGGTAGTACTTAGCGCGACAAAGGAGTGCTGTGATAACTCCTTGGTGCGACCAACACCTGATTTGAGTCTCTTCAGGTTTATCGTGGCCAGATGGTTTGTTTGAAGGTCTACTGATATACTGTCGCAGTGCTGAGGTGGAAGAGTCCCACCATTCGGTCAATCAATCAATGAGCCATGAGAGCTTGTAGGGGTGCTGAAATATCAGATTTGACATGTTTGAGACGTCAATTACAAATGCCTGCAGGAGATCTTCTGCTTGAAGTAGGCTGGGTCAGTCTATGATCCCCGGCTTTGCGACAGCTTCATCTTCGCAAAATCACGACGTAGATCAGCAGGTGCTATCCCTAACAAGATGGTAGATTGTCAAGAGGGTGGCTGTTAATATGCCGCTGACATGTCTCATGGCAGAGCTGAGGACAAATTCGATGTTCTTGGTGTGTTGATTGTGACCCCAGGCTGGTGAAGCATTATTCTGCAGTATAGAGTAAGCCAGAGATAAGGTTGGGTGTGGATCAGGTATTATAAGACGCGTCCCAGCTGGTGTCAGCATGTTTCCTTTCCAAGTTGACAAGGCGGGCCTCGGTCTTCAAATGGTCTTGGATTTGACAGACTGCGTCTGATGAGGGAAGGTAAGAATGCGGTCCAGGACAACACCAAGATACTTGGGAGTTGATTCGAACTTCAGCCTCCCACCATTCAGGGAGAGGTTCAGGGTCGTATAAGCACATCTGTTTTCTAGATAGAAGAGGGAGAAAACGGTCTTGGGCAAGCTTAATTTAAAGGTGCCACTCTTGGAGGTAGCTGCTCATGTTAACAAGGCATTTCTGAAGAATAGATTCGATGACATGAAAAGAATTGTCATCATGAGTGCCGAGAGCCGATGCATCTGCGTAGGTGCACTGCGAACTATCACCAGATGGCATGTCGGCTGTGTAAATAATTACTGAACAGCACAGGGGCAGTGTTAGAATTCCAAAGAATTTTTTGTCTCCGACATTTAATTTAACTCTTGTGTCTGTGAGAGACTTTAAACAAAAGATAAGGACTTTGGTAATCATCCGTAACCTACAGCATGACCAGGATGATCGTAGCCACGACTACCATCGGGATATTTTTGTCAGGCTTTTACACTATAAAGTCTTCAGGCCTACTGGCTATAAGAATTCCTTGAGAAATTCCATTACTTTTATCATTCAAGGTATGCCTATGAACAACAGATTAATAATGATATTGTAAAGTTGGTTGCGTTCAGTAACGTACATGGGTCTGTGTTCGCTCTCCCAGACCAAATCGCGAAGATTCTACGCATTTGATAGTGTGATCTTTGTGATTCTTCATTATGATTTTTTGTCTTTCATCTATATTTCGTAAATTAGCAGTTGATGGGTAATGAAAAGAAATCTGTTTTACGCTTAGTGGATAAGCATGTTAATTATTAGCTAAAGGAAGGATTTTCTTTATATATTGTGGAAGAGATGGACTATGAGACGGTCGTAGCTTTTATCCTCTTTTATTTGTCGTCAAGCTTTTGATCTATATGATCTTCATCAGGACTGTATAAAAACACAAAATGATGGTGTTTTTATTCAGTCATGCATGATAAAGATCATATAGATCGAAAGCTTGACGACAAATAAAGGAGGATAAAAGCTACGACCGTCTCATAGTCAGGGTGTGCCCCCCCCCCTGTTTGGAAGAAAAGTATACATTGTGTCCCCCTTTTTTGATTGTGCCCCCCCCCCCTTTAGAACGAAAACCTTTTTTTTTTTTTTTTTTTTTTTTTGCTTATCAGAGAATTATGGAGGGGAACGGGCCCCCATACCCCCCCCCCCCCACTGAGCGAATTTTGGAGAGCTGGCGAAATTTTTTTTATTGCCCCCCCCCCCCCCCCCCCCCCCCCCCCCCCCGAGCAAATTTTCGATGGAGAGCTGGCGAGACCAAAAAAATACGGGTCTCCCTCCAAACAGTTTCAAAAAAATGACAACCTGCATTTGTGTGCCCCCCCCCCCGATACAAAATCCTGGATCCGTCCCTGATAGTCCATCTCTTCCACTATACCTTATGTGTGTGTGTGTACAAACATCTTCAAAATCATATTGAGCTCTATTTCATTGTCAACTTTAAAAAAGAAATAAACAACCATTAGATTGCATTATAAACTTGATTAAGAATACAGTCGGGAAAATGCCCCCCCCCCCCCCCTACACACACACACACACGAACTTTCTTCAAGCATGCATGGAACAACTATTTTCATGCTGGCAGCAATTGTTATTCATTTTTCCACCTCGCTTTCATTTTAATGGTAGATATGGAGAATCTGCTATATTTCTAATTGTATAATGTATTAATTATCACTAGTTACTTATTACTAGTAATGAAGAGCAATCTTTAAAGGGATTCGGTAACTTTGTGGAGGCTTGATTTAATAAATTGTTGAATTTTGATATCTGTCTTGTATGATGTTCAGAATGATAAATAAATAGCCAGGCATAGAAAGGTTTTCAAATATATAATGCTATTATTAAGATATCTATGACTGAATACTCCCATTCACGAAAGCATATGACCATACGCTTAGTCTAACACTGACTCTACGGGGGGAAATGAGTCTGGCACTTCCGGTCACATGCATATGTTTACTTTTGTGAAGCATATGATGATTTTGAAGTGCTTTTTTTTTTCCTGGGCTTCATTTTTACACCATATTACATACCCCGATAGCATGTAAGACCAGGCAGCTCAAATTTTATCAAGCCTCTACAAAGTTACCAAATCACTTTAAAGCCCAGCTCATACGAGGCGTATTTGCTGGCGTTAGGACCGCGTCAGTGACTCGTATGGTGGTGGATCCAGTGTCCGAACACTTTTCAGAAAATCAACGATAGCAAATAAAATATCAAACGAATATCAAACTTACATAATGAATGCTCAAAGTCCTACAGAAAAAGAAGTTGATGGAATTTTAAAAAGACAACGTAGATTTAATCCGAGTGAACCCCTTCCCAACGACGCGGCGTTTTGGTCCCTTGAAAAGGGTACTGTATTTCCGAACGTGTGAAACCTATGGGAAAAAGACACAACCTTTGTTTCGATAGTGTGGTTTTCATACGCGTAATCCCACGCGTATGAAAACCCTTTTTAGGCGCTTAACTGTACACGTTCGGTAACACAATCTGTTCGGAAATACAATCCTTGACTATACGGTCTTTTGCGCGTCATAAAAGAGTGATATCGTTTACAAAGTGACTGCAAAATGAACAGTGCAAACAATACTATTAATAACTATAGTGTATGGGGTGAATTGCCTTCACAAGCTCCATAAGCGTAGGTAATGACGCAACCAAAATGGCGTCTCGTGTGAGCTGGGCTTAACTCTTTCAGTGCCGATGGTACGGCGACAGATAGACTTGTCATTTTCATTCACTAATTACTCGACCACAGGAAAGGTATATGGTGGTCAATGTATATCAAAATTTTTGAGCATAAATCAAGCATTTTAAATGATTAGAAATATATGCTACCATAGACAATGTCAGAGAAAATTGGAGATTTTTGAAATGATATTACCTTATTTCAACATTAAACAATAGTAAACAAAAGGGAAACCAAAATATAATGGACAAAAAAGAAACTCAGATGTAACTTTCAATGCATAAAGTTGGGTAAAGTAATAATGTTTGGTATCATAAGTAATGACAATAAATTTCCTGCAAGTTTTGTGCACATATTTTGCGAAATAATAGATGGTTAATGAAATGCAGACATTTGAAAAATAAGCATTGATCACATTTTGGTAAAATTTTGAAGAGAACTAAACCCCTTGGCACAGTAAGAGTTAATGAGCCAGACATGATTAGCACATTTCTATTAGCTATTAACCCATTGTCTACGGGGACCGGGTTGTCCCTGTATTAAACCTATGGGGGAAAAGAGAATTCAGTAGTCATCGGATTAGGTAAATCAAGCTTATTCACACTGTCCTTTGTTTTGAAAAGTCAGCTTAGAAATGCGATTTGCGCGTGTGTATTTTTAATGATTATTATGGAGTTGCTTGTGTCATATTTCAATAAAATACTTAGGTACAGATTTCAAATGAACCACAATTATTGTAAGTTGACTGTTTTTAATGCACTGCTTACCAGAATGATATCACAATCGGTTGAACTCTGTCTATGAATGGGCCTCCTCCCCTTATTTTTCTCTCTCCCTCCATCCCCATCTCTCTCTCTCTCTTTTCTCTCTATTCCCTTTCTCTTCCTCTCATTTCCATCTCATTTTCTCCTTCTCTTTCTCTACATAATTATTTCATCATTCTGTTCATATTTAGCGTTTATCCCCCCCCCCCAACCCTGTCAACCTGCCTGCCTGCCTAACCTGCGCACAAGCTCTCTCTTCCCCTGGTGCCCCCCCCCCTCTCTCTCTCTCTTTCTAAATCTCTTTTCTCACTATCTATTCTCTCTTTTCCTCATTTTTATCTCTTCCCCCTTCTCTCTCTCTGTCTGTCTCTCTCTCTCTCTCTCTCTCTCTCTCTCTCTGTGTCTCGTCTCTCTAATTGGATCATAATTCCGCTGCCCACCCTTCACTTAATTTTTGTCTCGCGCTCTCTCTCCCTTTCTTTTAAATCTCTCTTACTCTCTATTCCCTTAAGCCCACCGCACAATATACGATCAGTCTGGGATCCGATTTCGGAAGAAAAATGTTATAGCTTTTGATTTAAACATTTAAACACATATAAGATATATTTGACTGAGGTTCTGAATAGTTATATAGATAGCAAAATCTATATGACTATTCAGAACATATATTTATGAGTTTAAATGTTTATATTGCGAGCTTCTAGGCGGAGTAAGGGCCAAATCGGCTCCGAGTAGTAGTGACGTCACAGTAGTCCCACGATTGTCTACGATTTGAAACTGATTTGACCCTTATTCCGGGTTTGAGGCCGACAGCGTACCCAAACCCTGTGTTTAGCTTGTTTGATTTAGTACGTTAAGTATTCATATTATTGTTCAGAACCTTAATCAGGTAAATTTTATTTGTTAAAATGCCCATATTTAATGGTATTGCAATTTATTTCCAGAATCGGATCGCAGTCGATCCTATAGTGTGCTGTTGGCGTTTCTCTCAGTGTCATTTTTCTTTCTCTTTCTCTCTCTCTCTCTCTCTTATTATTGCATTTCGTTCTCTTTATTGTTATACCACTTCCTACACTTACAAACTCTTTATTTCTCTCACTTTCCTTTTCTTTGAATAAACACAGAGCAAAACAATTTTCACCAAAGCCCTTATCTTAAGCAATACTGCATAATCTGCATTACCGTTCATATGATCAAGTTTACATATCATTGATTCAATTGTGAAGAAAAGACTGAAGATCAAGCGGCTAAAGTTTCAACGCATTTATTTATCAAACATGAAAATTCAACAACGACAGAGAAAACATAATCGTATACACAGGCATATGACGAAGACATTTTACAAATAAACACAAATTTATGGGTAAGTTTTCTAACAGGTATCACAAATACACGATGTTTAAAACCACATTTCAAATTTACTTTTAAAACTATCTATTAAAGGTTAGTGTTATCGCTACATATTTTTTCGCCTCATACCAAATAAACTACATTACAGTGTGAGTTTCCCTTTATTTAAGTCTAATTCTAAAGACGGTTATACAAAATGTGCCACCAACCAGGAAAATGAGACAAAAAGCTTAATACTGTGTTTGGGTTTCCCCCCTTTTGGGCTATTTTTCTCCTTTCAATATGAGATTGTTTTATTTATTTCAAATCGTTTTCTTTAAACTCATTTTGGCACATTTATTCTTTTGATTACCGATACGTTTACCATGTTGACATGTTTACTAACAAAGTGTAAATAGTTTTTTTTTAGATATAGACCTTAATTAAAAGCTTGAAGTGCTTGGAATTGTATGACACTTAATCGGTAGCTAACATTGACATAAATGAAAATGGCTTTCATCAAGTTTAAATGATATTCAGAAAAAAATATCAAGATGACACCTGCCTACCCAAATTGCTCGTAATTTTGAAGAAAGCTGTTTTAAGCTCATATTACACTGAACTGATGTAGATGATTGAGTAAGGAATTAAATCGTGAATTTCCAAAAAAAAAAATAATTTACTTTCCTTTGGCTGCTTTTCCCTTTCCTTTGTATATTGTATGAATTAGAAAGTTGTTCAATGGATATAATTCAAGCAAACTTGATAGTTCCATTACCGATAAAACTCACAAATCTGGCGCTTTATTTATTTCCTCCATTTTTTTACCTGCAGTTTTAAAACAAAACTTGCAAACAGATAGGCTCAATTTCCTTCTTAACGACAATCCTGAATCCTTCGACAAGTTGGAAAACGACTCACACTTTGACCATTCGAAAGGTGTTCACAGACGGTTGACAACCACATTCCCGACATAGCACCACGTTGTGTTCATTTAATTGGCAAATTCGCCAGTAGTATACTTCTCGAGGTGTCACACTAAATGTCAAACAGTGATCAAACGCATTAGATAGTCAGCACTTTAGTAGAGTAAGCATGGCGGTAGCGCGCGGTTAAGTTTCGAGTCCACAGAATGCGTTACACCTTTAACCGCGTTCTTTCCGCCATGATGAGCAGGGAGAGAAAAATGACCGCTTGTCTACCGCGATGTAGTGTACTTGGTGACCGCCTTTGTGCCTTCCGAGACGGCGTGTTTGGCCAACTCCCCCGGCAGAAGGAGACGGACAGCCGTCTGGACCTGCAGAAGAAAAGAATATTTAAATTGACTATATATTTACATTCTTATACCAATGAAGGCCTCGACCTCCTAAAGCCCGAACATCGTTCGGAGATAACTCTACCATGTCTACTAATCTGTTCTTTTTGACATCAAAGGATTGCATGATGAATACATAACTGCGAAAAAAAAATGACATAGGATTAGGCTGATTATCTACTATACAGTGGAACCTCGTTATAACAAACACCTTGGGACCACGGAAATTACCTCGTTATATCAGGGCTAAAAAAACCCCCAAGAGTCCAGAGAAGTGGGACCAGTACAATTATTAACGAAAGTTGGTTATAACAGTATTCTTTATAACGAGGTTCCACTATACTTATTAAAGGTATTCAATTACTTCGAAATAACTTTGAATAAAATAGTCCATTTCACAATGATAGATAACGAGTGAAATTCATTGAAAATGTGGGCAGGGTGACAAAAAAAAAATAAAATAAAGTATTTTAAAGATTCAACTTTAATTGGCAAATCCAAGGTGTTTTTGTTACATATATTACCAAATTATCACGGAATGGGGAACATGAACAATGAGGGCATCATTCCCTTGATATTTGGTCGGACGTCAGCTACTAGTATCATCTGAATACAATCTTCAGGTATTCTAAAGTCTCTGATTTTATAACTCGGTAACATATGGGGCGAAATACCTCGGATATACCAAATAAAGTTGCAGTATTAGTGAAAGAAAACATGAATAAATTACCTCTCGACTACTAATTGTGCTCTTCTTGTTGTACTGTGCCAGTCGTGATGCCTCTGATGCGATCCGTTCAAAGATATCATTCACGAAGCTATTCATGATCGACATGGCCTTGCTTGATATACCAGTGTCAGGATGGACCTAAATAGAAGGAAAAAGAGTGAGCAAGCAACTTTTTTCAGCTTACAATTTTCCCCAACCTCGTAAACTTTGACAGAATGTTTCTTGAACCAGGTTAATGAACTGATGAATGTCACCGAAAACGAAATTACAAGGGTTACAGAGTTTATAATAGATCTAGACTTGTAACGTGTGTAAAGAAACTTCTATGCAGTTTCAAGGGCAAATATATTGAGACATTTTTTGTCTAATCAATTGAGAGAGAGAGAGAGAGAGAGCGCGAACTATAAGGAAATAAAATAATATAAAAGGTATTGGCTATACTTGAGGAAAGTTTATGTTTTCTAACAATTCTAAATACTAGGAATTATAATATTCACCTGTTTGAGGACTTTGTAGATGTAGATATTGTAGGATTCCAGACGCCTTCGTCTTCTCTTCTTATCGCCGGTACGACTGGAAGCCATCGACTTGGACTTCACCTGCTTCTTCTCTCCCTTCGTAGGGGCACCTTTGGCGGGCATTGTGGATTTTGATTCAGGATCTGTTGGGAATTAAAAAACAATATTTGTATTAAGTATATATTTTAGTATTGCTAATGAGGTATTTGCGATTTGATAATTAGCCTTGCTGGTGGGTATTACAGATGGATTCCCAACTTTAGGGCAAAGTTATGGATGGTTTCCTTGCTACATGTATTGGCCGGCCAACTTGAAGATATGTTTTAAGGGAAGCACATATTTGTCATGATTGTAGTGTCGGCGTTGAACCTAATTTAAAAGGCAATCCAACCTTAGATGAAATGTGTCAAATGAAAAAAAATAAGAAAAAACAGGATGGTGAAAGTTTGAAAGAAATCGGACAAGAAATAAGCAAGTTATTGATGTTTGAAAAAGGAGATCACTACATCTATGCAAATCTCACACTGGCAATTTGGCGAGTCATACATTTTACTTGCGGACAACTCTCCCGTTTGTCGTAGACAAAAATATCATTAATTGGCGGTTTTCTCTGAAGCACCTCTACCCTCCGGGCAGTTCCTAAAAATATTGGATATAGCGTGTTGTTATAAGTCCTCATGAAAGAAAAAGATTCTATTGAGTAATACATTCTGAAAAAATTATATTTTAGTTATTTTGTGTGTTGGAGCAAATGGGGAAGTCCGCAACTGCATCATGTGCAGTGACATTACCTATTCGGCAAATGTGACATGTTCGAAATTCCCATATGAATAGTGATTGCAACTTTTTAAAATTCATAACTTTCTTATTGCTTGTCCGATTTCGTTCAAACTTTCACAAATCTGCTTTTCTGATTTTTCCTCTTTCTTTCAGAGCAACTTGCCATTAAGGTTGGATTTTCCCTTTAAAGACAAGCACTTGGCTCTAGCTGCTATGCGTTTTGTTCATCTAAATGCTAATGACAATGTAATGTAAGTGAAACATATTCGGGAAACCTTTCTAACAAAGTTGGGCAAGTATGATTGGTTCTAAAATTATCATTTACACACGCCATAAAATTCTTTGTTCATTTTAATGCTATTTTTAAAAAATGTGAGTACCTATTGAATTTTAAAGACCTTTGACTTTGTGCAAAAAGTCGGATCCATAGATATCATTGGTTTTAAAATTGCAAATTCACATATTATACAAACTTCTTCTGCATTTGTTTTTTGATAAAAAGACGTTCCAGATTCACCTTCGGCTTCGAATAACTGCAGATTGGGTTTGCGGGAATATGCAAATTCAATGGTAACCATTAAAAAAAAGAAAAATGTTCTAAAATGTTTAAACACCTTTTATCACTCATCCAATATAATACGAGGTTGGAATTCCACACATTATTGTCAATAATTTGGATAGTAAACCATAAATATTACTATAAAACGGAAATTTCACCTTTCTTTTTAAGTCTCATTGAAAATGTTTAGTTGTTTAGACTTTGTGGTCACCAGAATAGGAAATGTCGTTACAACTGACGGTGTCCTCTACATCAAATTATTTATGATTTTCATTGGTTTCTTCCAATAACTTCATTATGTTCTTAAAGAGTAGAAATTACCTTACCTTATAAAGTGGTAAAGATGAATGTTGGAGTTCCACTTCTGGTTTGTTGAAATTGGTCACAAAGGAGACACCGTTTTTTACTGGTTTAAAAAGATGTGGATCCCTTTTGTCGGAGAAAAATAACGAAGCCACGTTGTAAGCACAGTTTGCTGTAGAAAAGCTTTAGGTCCAAAGCGCATCGAAATCAGTTTCCGCCAGTATATGCAAAAGAAGACACATTCATTATTGTTTAAAGGGGTAATTCAAATATTGTTTTATTTAAGCTTATATATTTCTCGTCATTTCCCCTTTTTGCTCCAAAATAACCCTTGAAATTCAAATTTTCTACAATCTGAATTAAAACTGAAAATTATTCATGAATGTGAATATCAATCTAACTTTCTTCATGAAAATTAAATGACAAATCTTTTTTTTCAAAAGATTTGTCCCTCCATTAGATCGCGCTATGCATCACCCACCCTACATCAAATGTTTGAATCAAACAAGTTTAGAAAAGAACACACCTTCCCGATAATTGTGCAATACGCGTTCTTCTCATTCCAGTTACAATATGACATTCCGTTCTTTCGAAAGACAAATGCATTCCTTTTTGCATGTTAAACTACAAACGTAAGTAGTAAAGTAGAGCATGCCAGGAGCTTGTCCGTCATAGCAACAGCTGATTATGCAACTGCATTTTGACTAATAAAACAGCCAGAAGGTACAATAAATCTGAACATGTGAATGTAATAGTTCGTCACGAAGACAAAAGGGCGTTCATGAATTTGAATGGATTAAACTCGTCTTCGTCTAGATCTATAAGGTTGATCAAGGTAGTATGCTGGATAGTACTTTTGAATAGATAGTACTGTAATGTATTCAAATTTATTCACATTTCTTCTCTGAGCACCTAATGACGAGATATTCTGTTAACCTGCTTTTTATAAATGAGTCTCAATGCTTGGAATCCAGTTTGCATACATTACTTGTTGCTATGTCCTGCAAGCTTCGGGCAAGCTTTCAGGTTGTCAAGAACAACCTTTGTTTGAAAGGTATGTATAAAATGTGAATACATTACCGAACCGGTCTATTACGTCACTTCAATATTCTTTTTCTTTCCGTCTCTCTCTCTCTCTCTCTCTCTCTCTCTCTCTCTCTCTCTCTCTCTCTCTTATACTATCTCTTTCGGGGCCAGCCTGATGGGCGGGAGGGGGGGGGGGGGGACTGCTACTTGTGTGTAATAATTATATGCTGTACCTCTTCCATTTCTTTGCCTACAAAAACTTAGAACATTATTTTGTTGCCTATATAGGACGCTTCAGGGAAATTAATTCTGATAAATTCCTTGGAGTTGAAGGGGTTTCCTCTTCCGAATCTATAAAGTAGGCCTATCTCTTTCATTATCACCAACAGAATTCATGAAAAGTTCTCTTGTGGATGTAATTCAAAAGGAGGACTGTTCAAAGTGAAAAGAAAGTATCCCTGCGCTGCCGGCTCGTATGTTATTATTCTAAACTAGTATGCGAACAGTCAGGGGCGGATCCAGGATTTTGTAAAGGAAAGGGGGGGGGGGGGCACAAATCTCAGGAAAAAGAAAAAGGTCATCGATTTTGGGGGGTAAAATTATCCTCCAAAATTGTCTGACAAGCAAAAAAACAAACACAAAACAAAACAAAAACAAAACAAAAACAAAACAAAAAAGAAAGAAAGAAAAAAAAAAAGGTTATCACTTAAAAACGGGGGAGGGGGGGGGGGGCATCGAGGCACAATTTAAAAAATGGGGCACAATGTACACTAATTTCAAAGGGGAGGGGGCACTGACTGGAAGTGAACAGTTATAAAAGTGATATGTCATATACATTATGTTCAAAAAATTGAAAAAATAAAATAAAAAGGGTGGAAACAGTTTCGTTGTAATCATCATCTTCGTAAATCATATTCTTTTAAATTGGTATTTCTCACCGCTTGCATGCGCTGCTCGCGACATGAACTTGAAATTTGAGTGCCCCCCCCCCCCCCCCCCCCCCTTCACGGTCATTGCCTTTATCATCAGTCCGCATTTTTTCATTGTTTTTTTGTTCTTCGCAGATACCGTATTTCAAGTCGCAAGACTTTTACCAGAAATTAAAAACAGGTAAGAAAGGAACCTTTTAAGCACTTTTATCGCTCAAAGAGAAAGTTTGTTCGAGTAATATAGCTGTATGATCTAAATTTTAGATTTTTCTGTGATTTTTCTGATCTAAATATCGACTGTTGTCAGATCTAACGTTAAACCTATATTTCCCAACACATAAATGAATGGGTGGGGATGTAACTAATACTATAGAACCTTGCCAACAGTAACATTAACAATTGACATGAACTGTTGTTGTTAGTTCTGTTATTTCTATGTCAGAGCCTACGTTGATTTCTGCTATATCGTGGTTGAGGAAACCGTTCGTTCGTTTGCATGCAGGTCTATGAAGGGGAAAGAGGACACCAATGTGTGTGAATGCAGTGAAGCCACTCATGGCCATGGGCCCTTGCCTATGCCCCTATGGCTATGGCTAGATCTATGTATGATGGGGGGACCTAAAGCTACGCACTTTGTTTCCAGCGGCTAAAAAGTCACATTTTCAATGATTTATGCGAATTTCTTTTATATATCTTGGTTCTACATACTCTTAAATTAAATCCCTGAGAAAATTACGACGGACAAATTTTAATAACATTTATTTTCAAGTCGATGTCGATACCCATGTCGAATTTGGTCGAAAAAATGAAAGGGTCCTAAAGCTACGCACACGTAATAAATGAATGCAAATCTTGATTTTTAAGCTGACTGACGTGAATTTGCAAATAGTGATAATATCACCAAAAAATAAATGAAAAGTACTCATTCTTTTTGGCGAACGTAAATGATGATATCGTTGCTTAGTCACACCAAAAGTTTGGCGCATTGAACGCGTCGCATTGCGCGTATTTGCCGGGTGCGTAGCTTTAGGACCTGCGTAGCTTTAGGACCCCTGACCATACTTATGTGGGACTGTGTCCAACATTCACTTTTACAGCAGTCAAAAACAGACAACAAAATTGCTCTAAGCAAGATTCAATTTTCTTAAAAATATCGATATCCTTTTTCTCTCCATCACCCTCTTCCTCTCTCTCTCTTCCCTTATTCTAAATGTATAGAGATGCTGTGCCTATGGCAGTGATATAAAAGCATTGCAGTCAGAGGCGGATCTATGATTTTGTAACAAGGGGGGGGGGCACTCAAATATCCGAAAATTTTCTGACAAGCCAAAAAACCCCCCCAAAAATTATCAATTCTGAAAGGGAGCTCGAGGCACAGGCCGGAATTGCCCCCCCCCCCCCCCACATGTAAATCCGCCATTGATTGCAGTATCATTATCTTCTTTCCTCACTTTTTGTCTCACACACACTCTCTTTCTCTCTTCCCCAGATGTTGAACACATCAGGGCCCTGTTTCATAAAACTTAATAATTAGCAACAACTGCCCCATTTTTATGACAAATTTGCTCTCGGCCAATCAGATTCAAGGATTTCAGTTGCTTATTTGCTTATAACAATTATTGTAACTTGTGAAAGATAAGTTTTACGAAACGGGGCCAAGGCCAGTAGGATGAAACTTTGGAGGGATGGAGTCCATTTCTTCCTCCCAAGAGGAGCAAAGGTTGAAGATGACAAGAAAGGAAAGAGCTACCTTGAGACGTCAGAGACTGTCAGCAGTGAATGATAACCGTGATGGCACAGTGCCCCGTGTGTGCATCGATCTCAGCCTCGGACATCTCATGAGTGAAAGAGTAAGCAGGGTTTGTTTTTGAGCTTTTGGTATAATACTAAAGTCCCTAATTAATCCCTTCAATTCAATTCAATGCTTTTTATTATCCATAATAATATAAATCTAACAAATAACTAAAGTATAGTTGCAATTAGTAGATCTATGTTATTTACATCGGTTACAGATTGCTGGAAGAGATGAGTATGGTTGGTGGTGAGCTTGTATTTACTCTTAGTTTTTCATAAGATACCCTGGATAGTTGTCATCAAAGCTTCTTGGGTCTAACAACTTCAAGATGAAATTGTAAGGAGCTCGCTTACAATTTCTTTATCACGCGGATTGGAAGTTCTTCAGAGGCTCTTTGTATGCTGTTTTTGTTTTTTTCAGGTTGACTTTACTTCAACCTACAGCCCTTTTTGTGATTTTCACTGCAAAATCAAACTCCACTGTCTAATTGTTATACATGTAAAATGTACATGAACTTCCCTATTTTTGCTGAGTAAGCTAGGTTAGTGAAACGCAATGGTGCATGAAGATGCAAAGAGGAAAATTGCTATTTTTGTCTGTGCTTCTAAAGTTAGAATTGGGCATATCTGAATAAAAGTTTTCATATTATTTTGCTTAAGAATGTTCAAAGAGGTAAACACTAATTCTACATCCTGGTATTTTGGTTCTACCTCTATAGAATAATGTTGTCATATATTAGTCTTTCCTGCATTTTTACGTGCCATTACCTTTCGCTAATCTACCTAATGTAAATTTAATGCTGAATTGATTCCATTGCTTCCTAACTGTTTTTCCTCTTATATTCCTCTGCCAAGCAGGAGATAGGAAGTCTAGTTTGTCAGATCCGGCAGGTGTATGGAGCTAACAAACAAGCTGATAAACCTATGCAGGTATGGCTGACCAGTTTGGACACAGAGGGCGACATATACAAGACCTCCATCAGGAAGAATGATGGATTTCAACACTATATGGTATGTGCACTCTTCACTTTTGGTCCTGTGATGGTGGTTTATATTGGGGGTTGAAATTTTTCTACCCCCTATTCGAAGCATATTCCCTCAAAGCCCAGTTAGGTAACTCAGCGAAATGTCATGGCCCATAAAAATGCGGGAAAGAAGCATATGACAAAATAATTAAAAATATAGATTTTATGCTATATAGCCAGAAACAAAATATTAGGATGGAGAATTACTATTCACCTCTGAAAAATTTTAAGCCAAATAATATGAAAACTTTTTTTCAGATATATGTCTGATTCTGATTTTAAAAGCACAGACAAAACTCGCATTTGTCCACTTTGCGTCTTTCCTGCGTCTTTATGCGCCATTGCATTTTGCTAAGCTACCCTACAAATGATAATAATAATAATGTTAAACTGGAAGATTTCCAAACAACTGGTACTATGGAATATAAAAATGCAAGACATTCATACAGCATTTTGCAAATTTGGTCATGTCCTTTTAGATTTCAGCTTATTTATTTATTTTCTTTTTGGAAATTGTTCATTTACCAGAAATTAGAGCAATCATAGATGTAATGATATTACATGAGTGCTTATCATTGTCTCAAACAGAGCTGTTAAGTAGGATTAATTTTCAGCATTTTGTTTTTAAATTTTAGAAGAATACTATAGATTTTCTGTTTTTGAGTGAGCAGTTTCCTTGTTCTGTTGTATTATTCCCTAAAGTTTTGACTTCCTTTATCTGTACCCGTAATCTTTCGTTTCCAAGACACTACTCTATCCAGTTAGCTCCCTGTCATGGCGTAGTTCCTGATAATTTCTATAATGATAAACCTTAAAGTTTGATAAGAGATTACTTTTGTTTTCATTTTCATAGATCAACAAGACAAGTCAACATTACAGTGCAATATTTTCTCAGGAAGAAGTCGTATATCTCACTCCAGATTCTCCAAATGGTAAGAAAAAGACAGTGATTTTAGGTATTTTATTGAAAATATGGCATGGCTGTTATACATGTTCACTAAGAAACAGTAGTGTGATGACCTGGTAAAATGATTACAGGTTTTTAAGGAGTTAATGCATCTAGGCCCTGTATTATAAAGAGTTGCGATTGGTCCAAATCAACCACAAATTTACAGTCTCCTATCACTTATGTACAGAGCTGCGATTGATGTCAATATCAAGACGGGGCCCTTGACTAACAAAATTTGTTTCCCTATCCCACATTCAGTTGCTGGTGCATGCCAGTTCTGTTTAGCTAGAAAAAAAAAGAAGAAGAACTCTAAACTTTGGTATTTTAAAACTGCAGCATTTAATAATATTTGTAGTTTTGACTTATTTATTTATTTCTGTTGCAAATGTAATTTTTTCCCCTCTGTTTCTTGTTTTGTTTCTCTTTAGTATTAACTGACATTCAGGAAGGCAAAGTGTATGTTATTGGAGGACTGGTGGATGAATCGGTATTAACTGTAAGTTCCATTAGAATTCCTATATTTATTCAAATGACTTAAATTGAAAGCTTTGGAGAAAGATGACATGCAACCTCTTATCTTGATGGTTCTTGATTGATTATCATTTCGGCAGCAGGTGGGTGTGTTTTGTAGAAATTACTCAAAAATGTCTTCTTTTTGTTTGTTTGACATAGAACACGACGTTTGACCTTGCCAGAGAGAGAGGTTTCCATACTGCCAGGTTACCTATATTGAGATGCATGAAACATGCAGAGAAAGGAACATTCAGCCAAGTTCTCGCCATTAACCAAGGTAAAAACTACTGTACAGATATTGGGAGAGAGAGAAAGAAAAAGATGGAGGGAAAGAGAGTAAGCGAGAGAGAGAAAGAGATGGAGAGTGAGAGAGAGAAAGAGAAAAGGGAGCATTCAGTCAAGTTCTTGCCATTAATCAAGGTAGAAACTACTGTACAGAAATTGAGAGAGAGAGAGAGAGAGAGGGAGATGGAGGGAAAGAGAGTAAGCGAGAGAGAAAGAGATAGAGAGAGAGAGAAAGAGAAAAGGGAGCATTCAGTCAAGTTCTTGCCATTAATCAAGGTAGAAACTACTGTACAGAAATTGAGAGAGAGAGAGAGAGAAGAGAGAGATGGAGAGAGAGAAGGAGTGGGAGAGATGGAGGGATGGAAAGAGATTGAGAGATGGAGAGATCGAAGTTCCACTGTATATCCATCTTGGTTGTACAAGCTTTGGAGAAAGATGACATGCAACCTCTTATCTTGATGGTTCTTGATTGATTGCTTGAAAAATTTGATCTGTTAGAGGATGTCACTCTTGTACTTTGACTGTCTAGCTGATGATAAGAGAGCTTGAAAGATTTCACCAGCTGTTTTATCACTTTATTAATTTCATTGTAGATATTGTCTGTTTGGAGCCAAAAGGGCGTTAACTCACACCTTTTATGTAGAGTTAATGCCCTTCTGGCTTCAAACAAACGATATTATCCTTGTGCAGTGGCATGCACGAGAGGATGGGGGGGGGGGGGGAGGGATGATATTGGGGATGGTACAAACAAATCTCAGACAAGCGAAAAAAGGGATTTATCACAGTTTTCAGGTGCATAAAAGCCACCGCGCACCTTACGATCGGTCTGCGATTCGATTTGTGAAATAAATCGCTATGGCATTAAATATTGGCATTTTAACAATTGAAATCTACCCTATTCAAGTTCTGAAAAGTAATATGAATACTAAACATAGGGTTTTGGTTAGCTGTCAGCTTTCTACAGGGAATAAGGGCAAAATTAGTTTCGTATCATAGGCAGTTATACGATTTTTGTGACGTCACTACTCACTACGACTCGGAGCCGATTTGGCCATTCCACCTACCAGAAAACTCGGCAAAGGCCGTATTATCGATTTTACTATCTTGTGACTATTCAGACCCGCAATCAAAAATATTTTTCGTTTTTAAATGATTTGTCAAATGATATTACATTTTCTATTGAAATCAGATCGCACACCGATCGTGAGGTGTGCATTGCTCTTAGGGAATCCTGATCAATAGTTTTAACCCTTAGCAGCTCCTTCTAGTGATGTTTTTTCCATTATCTGTGATCCAGAATGCTAGGATTACACATTTCATGTATTTATGAGCAGAAAGAGCAAAAATCACAGAAAATTTTGAGTCTACATGTATTTCCAATACAATACATTGTAACTAATCATGTAGGTGTCTAAATCAGGAATGCAATGTGAAATGTATAATCACTATTTTTGTGTACAAATTTGCAAATTTTCTCTTTAATTTTTCAATTTTCATTCACATTGGTTCATTCAATAACCAATTTTACTTTTTTTCAAACTATGTGGGAGTGGAAAATAAGAATAATTGGTGCCAATTTGAGAATAGGAAACACAGCTAAATTGCTGTGGGTTAGGTAAGAGCCTACTTTAAGTAACTACATGTACTTAATTTTTAAATCCAAAATTGCAGTATTTGAGATCCTGCTGAGATATTACAATACTGGGATCTGGGAGTCATCCGTCATAGCTGCTGTGCCGAAGAGGAAAGGCTTCATTCCACGATGACAGGTCAGGGAGACCTCAGGGGCAGCACCAATGTGGATCCATTTCAAATGAAATATTGGCTTGTCCCCCTTTCTGAAATAGAAGTGAACATATGCTATCTGTATGATTCCCATTGGATAGTGGACTTTATGCTGAGGTATTACATTACTGGGAACTGGGAATCGTCGTAGCAGTTATGCCAAAGAGGAAAGGCTTCAGTCATAGATGAAAGATCAGGGATACCTCAGGAGCTGCACATAGGTGAATCCATGAGAGGAAAAAGAAAACCAGCTGCACCCCCTTAAAGATAAAGTTTAGTTCTGGTCATGCAATTACATTGTGAAAGAAAGTGTCTCAAAGTAATTGGGAAAGGTTGATCATGTCTACATTGGAATTGGTGTATACTGTGAGGTTTTTTAATCATTAAATTGATAATAAATTGACCCGATCTCACTGAAAAGCACATGCTCTGCACACAGAAATATGGGACTGCAATCACATGCTGGATAAATGTTCGGCCCAAACACTTCAGCTATTTCTTGTCATATTTCGAATATGAGGGCATTTGAAGAGCAATCCTTTTCAGGGGACATTACTATGATGTTCTTCCAAACTGACATAAAAAGAATGAGGAAGCTCACAATTATTTTTCACATTTCCCAGAACTCAACCTTCTCTTTAAAACAGTTGAAGCTGTTACTCGCTATGTTAGCTATCTATATACTGTAAAACCAGAAATTTTCGCGTGCATGAAACTTTTGCGAATTTTGCGAGTGGTCGAGGCTCGAGACAGTTTCATGCTGTTAAATTATCAAATCACAATTGGAACAACATAAAATTATTGCAATTTGCGAAAGTTTCTTGCTGCAAATTTGGCTGTCATAAAAAATTCGGGAAAGTTTTGTGACGCAAAGTCTATCGTTTTACAGTACTTTCAACGAATTATGGATTTTCTCAGTTTTGAATCATTTAATCTCCCCTTTTCAGACAATCCGTTTGTGTGAAATTATGCAGAGGAGTTTGCCATTGTCATTGGGTGAATTCAAGTTCGGTGTTGAAGGCTGGTGTTGGTGTTGGGGCAAAACTAGCACCAGCCACAACGCCGAACCTGAAATAAAGCTGGTGCTGGGATTGACTTCACTAGGTGTTGAGCTATCACTAATGTAATTGGTATTATTTTTATAAACCCGAATTCGGTGTTGGGGCTAGAATCAGCATCCCAATTCACACTCTCAACACCAACACTAACACCGAACTTGAAATCACCCATTGTGTATTATTTGCGTAAAATAATAACAGTGCACATCGTTTGTGAGCAGGAATGTGTTAATTATTTATTCAATACAATCTCTTAGTACTGTAGTACAATATGTATGATTTTCACCATCTAATGAGGTTAAATGTGAACATTTTTATATATGAGCTGCCTATTGTCATGTTTTGTTTTTAAGTGTAAATTCTGCGCCATGTACACACTTTTAAATGCAATGTATGGGTTTTAACTAATTCATATATGTACTTTCATTTTCATGTAATTTGAATTATGTTATTTATGTCATTTTATTTGTGTATATTGTTCTATTTATTCAAAGATCAGTAAACATCTATGCCTAGACACATTAGAACTTTAAGTTCTGTTGATAAAAATTGATTAAGGTGAGGTTTAACTATGTGTAGCATATCTTAAAAACTGCCTAATGTAAAACGGGGTGAAGGGGTGTTTTGAGTTTTTTTTTATCTCCAGAGGTGATGCCTACCCTTTTCTTTCTTCTATACATTATAAATAGAATAAAGTAAAGAATGTGCTTCAATACAAGGAAAAAAATTTTTGTCAAAAGAAGCTTTACAAAATTTTGTTCCTATTCACCCTGTTTTATGGTACTTTATCTGTTTATAGCTACATGTAATACTTTTACACTACCCTTTATGAAGTAATTGCTGTTTTGATGTCGCATCGGGCGTTGTTTAAAAAACTGAGCTTCATTTACTAAACAAAATAGTCAGTCTTTATTTACTACAGGAACAATTGTATGTGGTTATAGTCCTTTATACAGTGGAACCTCGCTATAAAGAACTCTGTTATAACAAGATGATTTTGCAGGTCCCACTTCTTTGTATTCTATTGTTTTTTTTTTTAGCCCTGATATAACAAGGTTTCGATATAAAGAGGTGATTTCCTTGGTCCCAAGGAGTTTGTTTTAACGAGATTCCACTGTATGTGAATTAGCAACAACCCCCCCCCCCCCCAAAAAAAAAAAGAAAAGAAATGATCATAGGTTTTCAGTTATAAAGCTGACCTTAATTTGATTGTGATACATCAATTTCTGAAGATTAAGATTACATTTTTTGACATCTGGCTGCACTTTTAAAGATGTTTGTGTTTTATTTTCTGTATTATATTTTTGAAGTACATTATATAAATTTTCATTGGAGGCTTAGACCTACCAGAACATTTTACGCATGAAAGAAAGATATGAGAAGAAATTGATCATATTTTTATTTATTTATTAATGGCTTAAATAGTACATAATTATGTGTAGAAAATATAAATTAGATATTGAGACCAACTTACATTACATTCATTCAAGTACGTTAATATGCTCTTATTCTATGAATAATAAAAACAGCTACAATATAAATGTTAATTCCTCCCCTTCTTCAGTGTGTATTGACAATGGTCAAACATAATAATGTGTATTATTTTAACCAGTGATGTTGCTACGCGGTTGGCATTCAAATAAAAAACAAACGAGAAAAGAACGAGAGGAAAGAGAGAGAGAGGGGGGGGGGGGGGGGAGAGGAGAGAGAGAGAGAAAGGTAGAAAGAGAGAGAGAGAGAGAGAGAGAGAGAGAGAGAGGCAGAGATATTTGTTGTGCTTGAAATTTTTTTATTTAGTCTTATTTCTAAGTATTTTTGAAAACTACTATTTCCTCAAAATTGCACACTACTCACCTGGCAAGCTCAACTGTACTTACAAATGAATTATTTTACTTATTTTATCACACGCATTTAGAGATTGAAAGTGAATAAAATGCCTGCTAATTCAACTGTTACAATTTGACGAACATAAAGCACGGTCCAACGGCATTCTGGGTGGGTTGAATTGATGCACAAAATGTTAATGCTCAAGTTTTCGCAGATCTAGAACGTAATATGGCGACAAATGTTGTGCGTTAATAAAGTGAAATAAAATTTAAAGAAATACAATGTACAATAATCTATCATCTATTGCAGTAATTGACTAAGGAAAACAATGATTAATTAAAGGATTTAATTGAGTTAAGTCCATCCAACATTCTTTGGTTATTTAATTATTGCAGCAAAGTTTGTAGCTTTAATGATTCCTAACTAATGCTTTAAATGATATAAAATTTGACGTTTAATGCCCAATAACGTTTTGTCCGTTGTTCAGTCATCTAGGGGCGTAGATACGGAGACCACCCCTCCCGGCAAAACATAAATCAGATTTTGCCAGGCCATGAGAAGAGCAAGTGCCCCCCCCCCCCCGTGTCCCCTGGTTCCACCACTGTCAGTGCATGGTTCGCTGTTTTAACACCAATGAGAGGAGGGGGATTGTGCCACATGCTCTCCGGATCTACGCCTCTTGATGAAGTTGATGAAAACACTGGGGTCCCGATGCCCCTAGAAAAAGATGGAAACATTAGATTACATTCAGAGTTCTGTCTCGGTGAAGCCTAGACCGAGACATCACAAACCCAAGAACGAGATTGGTCTCACTACGTCTTTGTTAGTAATAACTCCGAAATTAAATTTTCACAGCTTAAATCAGAGCCAAACTACGCCCTGCTCATGCTTCTCCTTTGTAAAAGCTGCATTTTTTTTTAAAGTGGAGGGATTGAACTTAAGCAAACATGTGGTGAAGGCTGATTCATCACAGCTAACTAGTTATTTATTTGAATTTATGTATATCCTGTAGAATGTCAAAAAACATATATAACTGCATGCTAGAAGTTTTCTGTTTTGAGAAGAAGCAAAGGACCAAACTGGGTTGCTGGTCAGTATGAAATAACAAAGTACAATTTTGAAAAACAAAATATTTATCATCAGATCATAGTATGAAAATAAAAATGATTAAAAGAACGGTATATTGACTTGAATAGAATATTCCTTGAAAAATAAGGTGGGATGTGATACTCATGATTCCTACTAAACTGTTTTTGTCGACAAACCAGTCGCTGGTGCCGTTATATGTGAAAAATCTCAGGATCTTTCTCTATTATTACATTCAAATTTGAAATTCTGAAGATTGTGTCCCCATTTCCATTTAAAAAAAATGTAGAGTAGATCGTTTGCCCGCATATCATACTATTTCTTAAAGGATTACGTAATCTCCTTAATCTTACATTTGTCTTTTTTCACAGTGTAGGTGAAACAAAACAATCCAAGTATTTCATTGCATGAATGTCAAAAATCCCGGGTCCGCTCGCTATTCACCGCTATTCATAGAAAACCGCTATTCATTTAACACGCGCTATGAATAGCGGTCCTTATGAGTAGGTAGTTATGAATAGTGGTCCTTATGATTGGATGTCCTTATGAATAGCAGGAAATTTGTCTATGGTTTGCTCGCTATTCAGAAGGACCGCTATTCGTACAAAACCGCTATTCATTTAGTCACGCGTTATGGATAGCAGTCCTTATGAATAAGTAGTTCTTATGAATAGCGGTCCTTATGACTAGCGAGGTTACCCCCAAAATCCTACTAGGTATGCATATAGACAATTTGAAACATGAACAGGGAAAGAGACTTTATTGGACATCAAAGAATGAGCCTCTTCTAATATTAATCGAGAAAAATAAAATAAAATAACGAGCCTCTTGAGACAGAGTGCTCGACCTTCTTTTTATCATTATGCAAGGGAGTCTGGAGTCACGTGTCCTCTCACATATTAAGGCGTAATTTACATGATGTCAGTGAATACCGGGGTCTTTGATACACCATGGAAGAGTGATGTCGTACAAAGTGTCATTGCAGAATACAGGGGCGGATCCAGGGTTTTTGGATAGGGGAAGGGGGGGGGGGCACAAATCTCAGAAAATATTTTGACAAGCAAGCAAGCAAAAAACAACAACAAAACAACAACAAAAAAACAAACAAAACAACCCAAAACCCCCGGACATCGGTCTGTGTTTGTTTGTTTTGTTTTATTTTGTTTTGTTTTGTTTTGTTTGTGTGTGTGTGTGGGGAGGGGGGTCCTGATTTCCCCCAAAATTATCTGACAAGCAAAAAAAAAGTTTGTCAGTTCTAAAAAAAGTTGGGCAGAATTTTTTTAAAAGGAGGGGGGGGGGGGCACAAATGTACACTTTTTTGAAGGGGAGTGGGGGACGGGCCGGAAGTGCCCTCCCCCTAAATCCGCCACTGGCAGAATGGATATAAGTTTGCTTGAATTACTAGTTTATGGGCTAGTTGAATTATTAGGGCATGGGCTGGTTGAATTACTAGCATGTCTAGTGTATGGGCAAGTTAAATTACTCGTGTATGGGTTATTTGCTAGTTGTCTTCTGTTCACAGGCTTGATCGAAGTAACGTAATCGAAAGGACACCTCGTGTGCAACGGGCAAGAGAGTTGTTCTTGTTAAGTCACGTGATCAAAGTTGTTCATACGTCGGCAGGAACACTCTGGCGTCTTTCAACGCAAGGTGAAAAGTCAAAGGACTGCTGGGAATCGAAAACGTTAACTGCTACAGAGGTGATGATGGTCATGCCGTGACTCCCTCGTCGAGGAGTATTCGGCGGTAGTCGATCACCAGGAGAGGCCGGTGTCTCTCCGTTCTGTACCTCCTCAACGGATATCACCGACGGCGGCACGTCTTCGCTGACGACGTGAACGGTGACGCCATCCTGCGGGCAAAGTTGCCCTGATGCCTTCTCGACATCGCCGGCATGGTGCGTCTTCGTAAAAAACTGGTCACGACGCTTGCCACCGCCGCCGCCGTCGACGGTTTCAGTAGAAGTTGGCTCGTCAAGGTGAATGATTTCGAGGGAACGTTGTTGACTAGTGTGTGGTTGCTCGTTGTCGTCCTGGGTGACATCGGAGCCTCGTTGAGACCAACATGGCCGACAGATCTCATCATCAAACGTTACCTCCTGGTCGTTCTCCTGATCGAGATAGTCATCCTAATGATTGGGAAAAATTTGAATTCAAGAACGTGGAAAAAAGAATTCTTTTTATAAATAAGTAATATTTTGTGCTAACATTACTAAGCTGAAAGACCTACTAGGGCAAGGACCTGCCCAACAGCCCAAGTGACTGCTATAATGACAGCTTTCATGTCGTCCAACCACAAAATATCGACAGTCCCTAAAACCAAATACCAACCTGCGCTGCGGGAAAACTCCCAAATCTCGTTATTACCGACCGTCCAATAGCCTGAATAAATATATTGATATCCTGAGCGATTGTACTTTCGTTTACTCAAAGTTCCCAAAATTCACACATTTTCCAGTCCACTATGATGTTGTTCTCATTGTATTTTCTCTACTAAATCATTACTGTTATCAAAGAGACCAAATTTTTGGTAGCTGAATAGCCATTTTATAAAACATTTGTGTACCATACAACGACGATATGACTTAGACACATTGTCATGTTACATACAAAGACAAAGTGTCGGACACAAAGAAAATAGATGAAAGTACAAAATAATCCTGGAATACAACGAAAGGGCAGCAATGACAATCTTCAAGCCAGAGTAGCAATGTAGCGACGGTAACCGTCCTGGACTATTGTCTTGCCACCTTCAAAAGATCACGTGAAACGTCCCTTTCCCCCGGTGATCTATCTAACAGGATCTACTTATTTTTTCAGTCTGAAATTTTCCTTCTCTCTTGGAATCTGTGTTCTTGTAATCGCCAGGGTACTTTAACAAAAATCGTTATTATTATTATTATTATCATTATTATTATTATTATCATTATCATTATTATTATTATTATTAGTAGTAGTAGTAATAGTAGTAGTAGTAGTAGTAGTAGTAATAGTAGTAGTAATAGTAGTAGTAATATTATTATCAATATTATTATCATTGTTATTATTTTCATTATTAGTATGATTATTATTCTTCTGATTATCATTATCATAATCATTGTTAGTATCATCATTATTCTTCTAATTATTATTATCATCATTATTCTTCTTTTTATTATTATTACTAGACTTCGTGGAAATACTTACAAATTCATCGATGTCTTCAAATTCGTCGTTTTTCTTTTGCCGCTGCTTGCGAAGGACCCGACGGTGCGCCAAAAATGCAATAAGTGTGTCGATCTGAAACGGATAACAATAATCAACAGTTTGAAATCTTACATATCTTCAAAAAGAAAATGAAACTCCAGAAATCATTGTTTCAGAAGAAGAAGAAGAAGAAGAAGAATCCCCCCTCTATAATGACGTAAGTATGATAATCCACCAGATTATTCTTTTAATCAAGTTTGTAACAGGAAAGGAAAGAAAACAACACGTAGGAATGGCTTCTCAAAAGTGACGTCGTGAATGGAAAATTCTAAATTCTAACATTATGCAAGTCATTCCAACTTCTGGAGTAATCTTCGTATGCTACAGAGCGAATTATGCTGGTGAGTTGGGTTTCCCCCTCCCCTAATCCTGAGACGGAGTAAGAATCCTACTCTCCTGTTACTGCAGTTCCGTTTCCGGGGGGGGGGGGGGGGGGGTGGTGTCGAAAAGAAAATTCGCCAGACCTCCAAAATTTGCTCGGGGGGGGGGGAATATGGGGTCCAGTTGCCCTCCATAATTCCCTGACAAGCAAAAAAAAAAAAAAAAAAAAAAGTTTTTCGTTCTAAAAGGGGGCCACAATCGAAAGGGGGAGGGGCGCAAATGCAGACTTTTCTTTTAAAAAAGGGGGCGGATGTGCCCCCTAAATCCGCTACTGATTATAATGTAAGCTTAGCTCACTAATAGAAATTACAATTCTCCAGATTCATATTTTCAGCAATCTGAAAACTTCCCTTTGATTATCATATTATTACGTTTTTGTACTTTGTACTTTCCGCCTTTCTCTATCCTAGTCTGCGCCTAGAGCACTCTACAGAGTGGATTTGGCGCATTATAAATTATAAGAATAAATGAATGAATTATATATATATATTCTATACATATAATATCAAGGAAGAACAACTTTGCAAATAAATTCAATGAGATTGTCACCACCAATATATAACTTTGCTCCCTGTAACATCTAAACCATAAACCTAATTCAGTGGACTTAAATTTTGACCGTTTTAATTTGTAAAACTTATGTAGAAATTTCCTTATTTTCATTTACTTTGAAGATTCTCTGTACATAATGTCAAACGGATGTGGGAGACTTGTGGTGTAGCTTAAGGGTTGGTCACAACCGGTCGTGCACCTCCTTGATTGTGGTCTGCGATGGATTTCGCATAAAATCCTTGCGTCGCACGGTACCTGTACGGGGCTGTACGTTTGTCTCAAGAGTTCTTGCTGGTAAGAGGGGGTATGTTAATCAGGAGCGTGCAAGACGCCCAAGAGGAGATGCAGAGGGATGCACGACCGGTTGCGACCATGACAAAAGAAGGACGTACTAAGCGCTAGAGTTGGCCACTAGCCGATCACAATCAGGGCTCTGTTTCGTAAAACTTGTCATCAATGACAAGTTGCAATAACTGTTATAAGCTACTGAAATCCTTGCATCTGATTGGCTGAGAGCAAATTTGTCGGTAAAAATCACTGACAAAACACTTGATGACCATTGTGACCATTAATTACAGCTATTGTGTATCTGCCCGTTTCACCCTTTTCCCTCAAGATCAGCGGCGTATTCAGAAAATAATAAATGGAAGGGGAGGAGCAGAATGGTGCCTTAGAAAATGTGACAGTTTTGTTGATCAGGGTATTTTTTCTGGGCATTCAGACAGGAGAAGGTGGGAGACTGGGGTCCACAGGCTTACACTTTACATAAAACGATTTTTTGGGGGTATTATTTTGTTTTATTTTTAGGGGTAGGGTTAATTCATCAGCATGGAAGTTTTAAAAGTATTTGAGTTATCATGCGACTTGGTAATGACCTACCTCAGTTGCAAATTGTTCTGCCATAGTACAAGCCTTTGCATACAAGCAGGTGTCGACAACCACACCGACACGAAGTTCATTATTGTAGGTTTGCACTGAAAAACTCATGAAGGAATTTCTTCCTGGTGGATACCACTGGACAATACTTGACACGGTGGCATCAGCCACAGACATGTTTGCATGTGACGACGAAAAAAGACTGACGAGGCACTGGCCACTAGCGAGTGTCCGCGAGAGCCACAGTGCAGATAACTTGGACGGAATAAGAAGAATCAGGGTCTGGAGGACGCCGCAGGAGATGGACTGGGCACAGTATTGCTGAAGAGTTCTGGTGGTGCGTAGAGTGTCCCACAAGCGGGGAATGATCCCTTCTGTGCGCAGTGGTAACTGTACAGGGATCGTGGCGAATTGGGCAGCCAAAGGCACTTCCGGTGTGCAACTTAAGACGCAAGAATGACTGCATTGTTGGAAGCTATACAGGAGGTTGGTCATGAAGGTCTCTGAGCATTGTTGCGTTGCCCCATTGGGCAAGATAGAACGCACAGTACCGGCGGCAGCACACATCGCAAAGTCCGATATGTGGCAGTTTGCAACGGCTCTGCTCTCAAGGACTTGCTGAAAGTTTATCGGACGAGACCAAGCGATTGAATGTTTACCGCTAGGGCTCATTCCGGGAAAGACATTGGGGGAATTACTTCTGGAGGATAATTTGAAGTATGCTATGAGTAACGGTCCGAAGAGTACACCACTAATAATGCTTAATAAAGGGGGCGACGAGCTTTGTTCGTCAGGTTCTTTGTTAGAATGGGCACTGTCTGTAAGAGGCTGGCACAGGAGTTCTAGAAAGGCATTTCCATTGGCAAAACATGGATGAACACGGACGAGAAGATAAGTTCTGTTTTCCCATCCACACTGAAGCACTTGGATATTCCATAGCGGCCTTTCGGGCTCCAAATCCTTGTCGGCCATGAGTGCAATATGCGATTCGACGTCTACCTCAGACTTAAACTTCCCTGCTAATTCTGTCACGTGGTTCTCTAATGAGAAATCGTTGTCCAAGTACCACGCACAAGATACCCAAGTTCGAACTAATCGCTTCTGAAGTCGCAAGAAAGAGGCAGACCCAGCAGGGTTCGGACTTGAAATTCTGTTGGATATGACGGTGCGTATGGAGTTAGCTGTGACATAACTATCAAGCTGGATAAGGCACTGTATGATCGATGGTGACCCTTTACTTGTAAAGAGCCAGAATAGCTCTGTGGTGGTAAGAAACTCTGGACATCTTCCTAATAGATGTGAACAACATGAGTTCAGACGATATACCACCCATGCGATCATCACTATCACCAAGACGACCACAAGCATTGGTATACTCACGAAAATCCATATGACTGAGAAGGCTAGGACGGTGCAACGTGTGAAGAAAGAGACGGTGTGCTTTTCAATCGCACTTCTGGAGTTCTTACCTGGCTCCATGTGGCTCTTCTCGTTTAGGTTTGGAGAGACAAAATAATTCCTGTGATAACTGACGAGAATCCTTGTGCCAGCGTACATGTGATCTCTGAGAAACAGAATCTGATCAAGGGCCCTAGTCGAGTCGCACTCGGGTCATCTTTTTCACACATTTTAGAGCTTGTTGAATGTATCTCTCTTAGATGTCGAAAAAGGATGAACCGTCTCCACACTAATCATTCGGTTATGTGTTTACAAAATGAACGAATGTGTTTATATCACGGCGTGGGAACCATTCCCTTGAAATCTTCAACAGTAATGTAGATTTAAAGCTTTTTCATGATTGCAACCAGTCGACGTCACTAAAATTGTAATCAGAACGACTCACATTGTCTTTTTGAGATGCAGAAACACATCATCCAGTCCCATAGATTTCTTTGAAAGTGAAATGTGGAAGCCAAATCACATGTGCGTCAAAAACGTTACCAGATGTCTAATTAATTCACCGGGGCCTCTCAGTTGTGCTTGTTATTTGAGACAGACACGCGATCAAGTAGACAATTACTCATCCAATCTGCAGGGAGAAAGAGAGAGAGAGAGAGAGGGTTTGAAAACATATTCATAGCTTCATAAAGAACAATAAAATAATCAAGATTACGAGTGGTTTTTATTGCATAATTATTTCTGAAAGAAGGACGCTAAACGACTGTTTCCATTGGGCTTGATTTTGTTTTAACCCATTGCATACGGGAATCGGGTGGTCCCTTTATGAACCCTATGGGATTTTGAGAATTCAGAAGTCAACAGGTTAAAAGATTATCTTGAAATCTTAATCAAGAGAAAGTTGACGTGTAATTATGGAAACAAGAAATGATCACCAGGAACAAAAATGACAAGTATGTGATTTTACGACCTCTCACTTCGGACTCAGATAAATTGATATTGTAATTACACGTCCTAGATTTAATCTGGTGGTCAGAAAGGATGTTGAATATAGAACAATGAGGACGAAGTTATGTAATAGTGATGTTTTGACATTGTCAATGATGAACAGAAAAGTAATCCACTTTCAAGGTGTTATCGGAAACTTGAAGAGTATCTTTTCAATGAATAGAAATTGAAAATATTCTAAGAATTGAAATAAAAGTCCTTGAAGAAATTTGGTTGTAATTTCAGTCTCAAACATGATATTTCAAAAGAATTTTTCACTTTGTCAGCCTTTACCTTAGAACTTCGGATAATCTTATTCTTTGTTAATTGATCTCTCTCCCTCTCTCTCTCTCTTTGAATATTTCTTTCTCTTTTTCTTCTACTCCCCTCTCCCTATATTTGTTCTTTTCCCCTACTTTCTCTCAAACTCTCACTCTAGATTTTGAATGAATTATAAGATGCCTTTAAACACAAAAGAACTTTATTCGTATCATCAGTCATATTTCAAAATCACTAACCTTTTGATTGGCTTATCAAAATGACCTATTTCCGTAGAGTACGAAGTGCTCTTTGTATATTAACACGTTGATAATACACGCTTTGAAACTTGATACCTACGGAATTTTCAAGAATCTTCCCGGAGAAATATACCAACCAATCAATGAAACAACAAGGAAATCCAGCGAAAGTCATTCTACATGATACAGCCAACATAAACGTGGATATGATTCGTTTGTTTGTTGTTGTTATTATATATATATTATAATTATTATTATTCTGGCTAAATGCGTAATCGAAAATATTTAATCGGGGAACCTCGGGCAATCGGAACAATTCCTGGACTAACGCGCTATCCCGTTTTAATGTGGTTCCACTGCATTGTATGACCTCGCAAAAATACCCCCATGCCTCACTCCCATCTCAATAAAATATTCACATCGGTAGTCACGATTCTCAACCACCAATGTCACTGATATATGTTTCTTTCTCCAAAGGCCTCTAACGTATTAAGAAAAAAGTCGTTGAATCCATCGATCAAGGAAAAAAAAAGTTTCTGTCCTTGTTGTGTGCCCTCTTAGCATCATCTCGAGTGATCGTCATACAGCTAACATTGGCATTGGCCACAGCCATCGCTAATGCCCCTCGGGAAACGGATAACGAACGAAAATCAAATCGAATTAGGCCAAGCTCTTCTTCAGATTGGCAGATAGAGAACATAGCATCTCATCCTCTTTTGCTTTATCTCCATCCTTGTGGTATATTTTAGAAAGGGAGGATCCAGGATTTTGTAAAAAGAGGGGGCAAAATACTTCTGACAAGCAACAAAAAAAAAAAAGAATAAGAAAAAAGAGAAGAAAAAAGAGAAGAAAATAGAAGAAAAAAAGTTTATTCACATTTGCGGGGTGCCTTTTTACTCCCCAAATTAATATACTGGAGTTACGTACTTAATGTATGCCGCAGGAGTGTCGATCCGTGTTCATGATTGGGGGGGGGGGGGGGGGTGACCGGCGAGGGTGTAGGAGTGGAGTATCCCCTTCCCACACCAGGGACTTTTTCAAAAATCTGTCTATGAAACTTGCATTTTAGAGCATCCCCAAATGGTTTTTAATGAAAAGAAGGAATGCACGGATCTACGCCAATGGACGGACCCCCTTTGAGAATAACAATGCGAGCGAACGAATTTTCTTCGCATTGAAATGATGGCATTTCTTATTTCCTTACTTCTAATAATTAAAGAAAGTGATGGTATTTCAAGATCAAACATAATGAGTTTGTATAATTATTAGTTTTAAGTTAATGTATCATAATTCTTATTTATTTTATCCAAAAATATTGGGGGGGGGGGGGTGATAATACAGGCTACCCCCACCTCAATTTTTTGTTTTTTGTTGGGGGGGGGGGTATCCATGGTATGCCGCTTGGGTTTCAAGGGGGGGGGGCATGAATCGGATGTGCCCCTCTAAATCTGCGACTCTATCTCAAGGTATATTCACCATGGGATGAAACGAAAAGACGATTCCAATTCACAAAAACATTTTACAAAATGTGATGTAGTTCTATGCTCTATATTTTTTCTTCATGAAATGCATGAGAAAATCAATTATAGAAAATCCAAGGCCATTTTCTATTATTAAGTTCGTGTTGGGTGTTTTATCTAAAGATTTCATGGGAGAATCCTATTTTTTTTGTTCTTTTTTTAAATTGATGGGAGTCTATAATATTTGATTCTAGTTAGACAACTGCATATCGGCTTTCTTCACTTTCTAAGAAGACAACTTTCAGACGGGAATTAAGTATTTAGAAAAAGCGTCGCAAAAAATCAGGTCGATGGCCCATTGAATGAAATTATTAAAACAAAATATCGAATTTTCCATTTTTCAATAAGAAAATCAAATAACGGTATGCAGCATCTAATCTAACACATGTATATGGCTGAGAATGAAACGTTCATAGGGTCAATGGCTGAATAGGGGTAATAAATTGATAACTAAGTGTATAATTTGACATTATTTTTCCCCTAAGAATAAAGCTGATCCTTTCTTTCGTTTCATCCATGAAACACAATTCTAAAAATCTACATCATTACAGGGTAAAAACGTGTCCGAAAATGTTTCAATTCATATTCTCCTCCAATAGAAAGTTGGGTAACATTTACCCCATACAGGGTAAAATGGGAACATGCATGTTTGTCGGGTAAAATGTTACACATTATTTGATGAAATGTATAAACAATATTGTGTATATCTTACGCAATATTAGGTTAAAGCTCATGTACAGTATTGGCAGCAAAAAGGAAATTGAAAAGAAACATGTTAAATATAGTCTTATGTTGTTCTCCTTGTATCAAAAGATGTCTGTAAGAGACATTTGGTATTCCATCTATGATTTCTGGTGAATTTCAGTGTAAATATCTGTCAGGAATGCTTGATCACTGCCATTATGCTAGGACCCTTCCACCCCGACGGCTCCCCGCACAGCAATCTTGGGGCTTCGCATGGAGACAGCGTGTGTGCACTGTGTGTAGGTACTCATTATTGGTTTGACACGTGTGTGTACAGTGTATAGCACATGCTGCCTTTGTTGGGATTTTACGTGCCTGTCCCGGCACATAAATTAGTTTTTGCCTCTCATTTGTTCAATATTAAACTTTAGGAGGCGAAATCTTCACAGTGTCTTAGTATTGCTAGTATCTTGCTATTTATCAACAAAAGTTGAAGAAATCTGACGAACAGTTTTTGAGGGCTTAACCAAAACTTTACATGACCTTTAAATTTACCCCCCCCCAAAAAAAAACACACACAACAACAACAAACAACAACAACAACAACAAAAAACAAACAAACAAACAAAAAACAAAAAACAAAACAAAACAAACAAAAAACATGCAAGTCCCCCTTTTCACCGAACACTGGGGAACACTGATTTCTTTACACAACTCTCTCTAGAGTTCACTGTATTTTAATTCCCCTCAAGTTTTAGATGTAATAGTACTCACAGTTGAATGCCCTAACAATGGATTCATTATTTAATCTAAGAGTGACGGTTTACATAATGAAAATGCAAAATGTAGTCATCTAGCGCCTATAAAAGTGCGATCATCTTGCAAGATGATTTGATTAACAAGTAGTCTGCAGCCGATGGAAAGTCATCAAACAACGGATGTATCTTCTATAAGATAAACCCTTAGATACGCTTCAGTCCTGCCAGAAGAATGAATAATGAATTGAAGCGGGTTTTTTTATCCATCATCAGAGGTGATGAAGCTGTCGGTGTGGAGCTCCTTTTGTGACAAAGAAAATCAAAGATAAAGCTAACAATATATTTAGTTCATCCATCTGTCACCATGACCACCAATGACAATCGTCTGTCATATGAACAATGTGTACTGTCAACGAAAATGATACAGTTCTCTGTAGATGAATTCATTTGTGGCAAATAGAAATGCTAACTTTAAGATTTTAAAAAGAAATTACAATGTATCGGTGTGTAGCCGCTTGGTAATAAAGAAATTCAAAGATATATTTGGTAAATATATTTAGTTAATCATTTATTACTACATATATATGACTATCAGTGACAATCGTCTGTCATAAAAAAAAAAAAAAAAATAATGTCCTGTCAACGAAAGTTATCTAACGCTCTGCATCATGTGTATCAAAGCAATATTTAAGATTTATATTTAAGACTAAAAAAATTAAATCACAATTTATCCTTTCAGCTAAGGTTGTTATACATACATATTGTATAGTGTGAGGATTGATGAGACCGGAGACAAGGACGTTGCTGAACTTCAGCTTTATTAGATTATTAGGCTTTCCCGGCCTTCTTCACTTTAGGTAAGCGATCTTTTACATTGAATTTCTGTACAATATTTACGAGCTATGTTCTTATTATTCATTCACATTTACTTGTAATAAACTGTAGCCATGAAGGTTTATGCTGATATCAATATGCAAATATATATTTTTTAATCAAATGGAGTATAACAACACACACTTATATGTGTATATATTGAAGTATATACTATATGTTTGCATTATTATCTTCAGAACCGGAAGAAGGCCGGGAAGGCCGAAAGCTTGATCTAATAAAGTTGAAGTTAAGTCTCCGGTCTCATCAATCCTCACACTATACTGTGAGGATATGTGTGTGTGTGTCTGTGTGTGTGTGTATATACATATAAAACAAACTTAAGCTGAAAGATAAAAAAGGGGAAAAATGTTGGACAGGGGATTAAAGCACGTTTGGAAAACGCACGTATAATCCACTATTATATTTCGCATTAGCCATCTTAGACATGTTAGACGACACTCCTTTTTTCAACCATTAATTTAATATATCAATCAATTAAGAATAAATTTAAGCACAATTCAATTATAGGAACAGACTTTTAAACATGTGAAAGTACTTTCCACTTTTATGCGAATTGTGATACTTTCATCTCCAAAAGTACACTCAAAACTGAAAGATACAGTAATCCACCTTATTGCTGAAATCCCTCTCAAAACAATTTCTTTAAATAATTTTTCTCCATAAAAAATAGGAAAATGATACAATCACACGATCGTATGCTATCTCTTTTCGTCGCTTTTCATGATGAATTTTACATAAAATATGAAGTATACATCAAAGGGAACAATAACTTCTTCTCATACCTTTTTCTGAGAAATTGTTATTGACCCGAACGAAGTACACTCTTAAAATGTTGGGTAAATTTAGTTGGGTAACTGCTGGTTGGTTAAAAATATTCCCAATTCTTGGCTATTATTAACCAACTGGACACTCGAGTGGTGTAACCAATATTGGTCAATACTTTTTACCTAAATATTGGGCATATATTTACCAACAGTATTTGGTAATTATGGGTTGGGTACTTGTTGCCCTGTAGTTGTGTAATTTTGTCACATTTCCTTTGCCAGTTGGGTAAATTTTGTTGGGTTGGTTAGAAATTCGCTTTTGCCCAACTTGTGGTAAATATTTTTACCCAATATTGGGGAAAACACTTATATGAATATTCATGAATTTTTAGTAGCGTATGGTTTGGGGTGGCCCGATTTACTAACTGTCACCGAATGCATAAAAAAATATAAGGGGTATATAAGAGCTTGCACTAGTTTGCACTAACTGGATAGGATAAGTTAAGATATAGGATAGGATACTAGTAGCTTAAAATAGGATAGGTTAGGATTGATTAGGTTAAGACCCAGAAGGACGTAACAAGCAGATTTCATTTTTTTTTACCTAGGTTGGAGGAAAAAGGAAACAATAAATTGGGCAGCTGAATTTGCCCAACCACATGATATTTGTTACCAAACAGCTGAACAAATAGAGGGTTGGGCAATCCTATTGGGTAAGATTGGTTGGGCAATAATTACCCAACTGAGAATATAACCAACAGTTGGGCAATTGTAGAGTTGGGTAAAATCTAATGGGTCACCAACTGATGGGCAATTTAATTTGCCCAACAACATAGTAAATGGATTGCCCAACATCAGTTGGGCAAATTTTAACCAAAAGTTGTGTGGACAGAATGTTGCCCAGTGTTGGTTAAAAATTGGGCATTTTTTTGCCCAACTTTTTTAAGAGTGTACGCAATCGATGAAAAACAAACTTTTCCCCCTCATTCATTTTTTTTCTAACATCATGAAATACAATCTATAGATATCTACGAACTATAAACAATGTTTGCATTTTGCATAACTTAATTGATTTGTTTTCCTGTCACAAAAATGTTGTAATATTGTGAAGATACATAATTTCAACAATATATTACCTCGCTGTTCAAACAACCTTTCATATTGATTGTCTCTCGTTCGATTTATATACATGAGCAAACGAGGACAAATGGTTATAATGTCATTACACAAGGGTGTCAAAATGACTATGCATGATTAATCTTCTGAATATGCTTCGATGAGCATAAACTGTACCGCGCTGCAATTAAAATTGTACCGTTCAGTTGGCATAACCAAGCATGGATGGACTGACGTCACAATAATTCATGCAGAGCTGAAAAGATGACTGAACACTTTGGACAGAAGTTCACTTGCGCAAAAATCAACATCTTGAAGCGAAAACACTTCACTTTCTGCCGGGAGCACTATCAACTGGAGGAGTGTCTGTCAAGGATGATTGTGTTACTGTGGAATGTTATAAACGTAGCAGAGACCTTTTTTGGAGGGGGGGGGGGAGGGGGCATCACACTTCCCAGACATCCGACTCAAGTTTAAAGGAAAGTCAACCCTGATATCAACTTGGTTTCAAAAGAAGCAGAAACATTAAAGAAACAGATCAATGAAAGTTTGAGCAAAATCCGATAAGAAATACGATAGTTCTGAATTTTTGAAGTTGTAATCAATCAGACACAACTTGGCTACTCCGTGACGTATCTTGCGAGCTCCTCTCATTTTTGCCCAGTACTGAGAAAAAAATTCTGTTTTCTCTAAAGAAAATAATTTATCATACATGCACATAGATATGATCATTTCACTTATGCTTTTACACAAACCTGGATGATGTAAATCTATTCCCTCATCAAAAACAAAGAAAATAAGAATTAATGAATTTTTGTGTACGGAGCAATGCGAGAGGAGATCGCAAGATACGTCAATTTGTGTTTGATTGATCACCACTTCAAAATTTCATGACTTCCTTATTTCTTATAGAATTTTGCTCAAACTTTCATTGATCTTTTTCTTTATTTTTTCTGCTTCTGTTTAAAACAACTTAATATCAGGGTGGACTTTCCCTTTAAAGGGTTAATATCTTAAATGTTTATTTAAACAAGACAGTGCTCTAACTTAAAGTCCTCCTTCCATCAAGCCATTATGCAAGTGGTGAACATTGAAATAAACAATAGAACAGGGGCGTTTCATCAAATGTCTTGTCAGTGATTTTAACGACAAATTTGCTCTCAGCCAATCAGATGCAAGGATTTCAGTAGCTTATAACAGTTATTGCAACTTGTCCTTGATGACAAGTTTCATGAAACGGGGTCCAGGATAAACCAGAAAAAAAAAAAAGAAAAGAAAAGAAAAAAGATCCAAGAGTCTAAATAATGTACAAGGAGATGAAAAAAAATTGAGGACTTTAAAAGGAAAGAAAGGAACCCCCCCCAACAAATACCAAAATAGGATTCGTGCATAGAGAAATAACATTAAAGAATATATATATATATATATAGCAACGGAGATTTAAAAAAAATGTTTATAAAAAAATATTAAAAGATTAAAGAACTGAAAAGTGATACTATTAAAGAAACAACCCACATCTCCACAACACTACAGTAATGAAAACTCCTTCGCTACAAAGTCTTTTCCCTCTACAATTCCACAAGGAAACTACATACCGTCTTGATTTTATGTTAATATATTTGTTTTGCCTCAATTAACCTCTAACAATACGAGAAACCATTCGTGACATGTCTTTACAGCGACAGAGAGGAACCAGAAAAAACATCTTGATCCATTTAAATCCCCATTTGCTTTCGTTTTACACGAGTAAACAAGTATTATAAGTAACAACCCTTTTTGTATCATAAACGTAAATGCAGTACATTTCGTCTGTATACATTTCAAGAGACTTGGCTGCATTTGCCGTGTTTACGGCGAAAAACAACCATTCGCCCCCCCCCCCCCCAAAAAAAATGGAAACAAGTTTTGACGGATTCAGTGGCTTAACACCCCGTCCCCTCGTCGAATGGCAGAACAGGGAATATATATATACATATTTATATATATATATATATATATATATATATATATATATATATATATATACACATGATGTTCCACGTATTGGCATATGATGAGAAATAATAAAGGATGACTCGAATGCATTGAATGCCAATTCCAAGTATTTTTATTCTCCAAATTTTCGGGGGTCCTCCCCCTTCGTCAGGGAAAACGCAATCATCACATTATATATATATATATATATATATATATATATATATATATATATATATATAATGTGATGATGTTGAGTCTACTTTTACCATTCGCTTTGGTTTGGGTGATATAGAACATAGTGGGATGAATTCAAACCAAAGATGACGCAGGATACTCAGGAAATTTAAGCTTTCGTCTTTCGACTTCTTCAGAAATTTATTCTGTCGTATATAGAGAGAGAGAGAGAGAGAGAGAGAGAGAGAGAGAGAGAGAGAGAGAGAGAGAGGGAAAGAGAGAGAAAGAGAGGGAGAGAAAGTAAGAGAGAGAGAGAAAGAGAGAGAGAGATGGTGAGGGGAGGGGAGGGGGAGAGGGATTGAATTATAGAGGATGAACTTAAGATAACTGAAAAGAATGAAGAGAGAACTGAACAATACCAAAAAAAAAAAAAAAAAAAAATTGTACTCTATATCTGAAAGGTATTTTACAAGAGAGGTACAGCAGATTTGTGATAGGTGACACGCACAGGTATAGAATATCCATAGTATGCTGTTAGAATTCTTCAGGAAGATATTGACAAATTAAGTGAGGTTTCTTCGGTCAGATGTATTGGTCAGGTCAAATCAATCACGTACAGCATTACACTGGTGGCACAGTTAATGGGGGGGGGGGGGGGGGGAGAGCTGAGGGAAAAATCTCATTGAATATCCCTGAAAGTACATGTGCAAAATGTCGGAACATAGAGCTGTCACACCAAGACATGGCACTTTGTTACAGGAAACTTGCTTTCTGATTTTTAACTTGTGAATTTGTTCAAAATAAGCACTGTAGGGTGTGTGTATGTGGGGGCGGGGGGAGGGGGCATCCACAAGTTTTAAAACGTAATGTTATGTGTGTTGTCTACTAGATAAAATTGCGACTGATCAGAACGGATCGAGGTCCTGCAATCAATCGCTAAGTTACAATCGCATATTTCTCGTCTTGTTAATATAGGAATAACCGATTAATATTGAAATTCAAATTAAGTATTAATCCATTCAAATAAATCTCAGCTCATCATAAAAAGGGGTCCTTGTCTGCTAATTGTTTAAAATCCACTTTAAAAAAAAAAGGATACAGACTTTGTACCCGGATTCTCAACCCAGCTCCCCGACACCCCGCCCCCTTTGTCCCACCTCTGGATCTAAATCTAAAGTAAGGTCATTCCGCATTGATGACGTTTGTGTGCACTGATCTAGAAATAAAACGAAGCAACAGCGGGATTTAAGGAGATAGTGGAAATGAGATGGTGCGTCTTCTTAATTGCTCGTTCAGCCGTAAAATTAAAGTGAAACCATCCTAGACCATAAGAAGGTACAAGATACAAATTCTGTTCGAAGTCGCTTTTGTTGCACTTTATAGATTTGACGTAATGAATGTTGCTAATGTGTCTTGCAAATGAAGCCATATATTCACCTTCCTTTTGGTCAGAATGATAGAGTATGTTTAGATTATGACAATTTAGATGTTAAATGCCAAGAGAATGACGTTGGCACTAACAGAAATCATAATAACCGTTTCAGGACAGAAATTATTTAAGGGATAAATTGATCACAGTTTGTTCTTCAAATTGGCAACAATACTATTTTTGATAAGGTATATGGTTCTTATAAGGTGTAATGTCTTTAAAAACAATATATAGTAATGTTTTCGAATAGTTGAAAAAAAACCCTGCCAATTTTGATTTTAGAAAACAATCATTATGAACCTTTCAAGGTGTTGACAATTTAAGGATTTTTAAAGCTTATTCTCATTTTTAAAATTCTTGGCATCAAACGCAATAAGTCATGAAGCAAAAATGAACATAGTGTGTGCAGACAATTTTGCTTTTTCTAAATGTTAAATGTTCTACTTCTACATGTTCTGCATCTGGTATATTTTTTAGAGCTCTGAATCAAAAGTTATTGAGACAAACCACAAAATGTGATCAATTATCTTTGAAGGGTTAAGACCTACAGACACTCCCAAAATGTTTTTTACCTTTTTTGCCACTGTGAAACAACAGAAGTTAATCTCATGTAGGAAATTGTAGAAGACCGAATGCGCACTAAATGTTCACAGTGCCTGCTAGGCTAAGCTTGAACAAACGGCAATATACATGATATATAATAATTATGGCGTACCCAGCATATGGAGTTTGCGGATTTGCCCCGATCCCCCTTCTCATTCAAAAGCCTGTAAAATCCCATAATCCATGCAGTGGGTTTATATTACACACAAGGCTACATTCGGCAGCCCAGATTTCCCCTTCATCAATATTTACTGGATACGCCAAAGGAAAAAGGATGTCCCAGGCCAGGGAAACCGATAGTCAGTCCCAATATTCGGAGAAAATTCATAATAGCTATCCGATAGCCTATTGTATAAATTATGCGTTCTGGGATAGTCATTTAATCATTTCAAATGATCAGGAATTGAAAGGAAGGTTGTGGATCGCATTCAACCTATTCAGCATACCTAAAAAAAGTTAATAAAACACCAACACAGAAGCCATTGTATACTACAACAATCCATGTATCCTCATCAAATTTGATTAATCAAATTTGACGGACTGAATACGAATAATCACCACTCAGTTTATTTCTGCACTGTTCATTAATAGTGGAATTATAAACACGGTTTCAAAATAAATTGCGCGGCTATCTGAAATCGAGATATTTTTCTCTCTTTAAAGCCAATTTCTTTTCAAAGGCAATCAAAACGGAGTGAGAAAAAACGCGTACATCCTTTTTTTCAAAGTAATTACGCACCTATCCCACCCCCCCCCCCAGTTATCTAAGATATTCTACAAGAAATAAAAAAATATGTATGTAATATAACTTTGTATTGGAATAGTCACTAGGGAGACACGCGTCATTGTCTAGTAATTTGGTAAAGATATTTTCCTGTCTAGATAGTTTAATTTTCCACACATGAGTTATAGCCCAAAAACCAACAACAATATCTTTTGTTAATTTCTTGCTCCTAAATTGCAATCCACAGTTGATTACATCGCCAGCAAGCCAATAAAAAAACAAAGTATAATAAGCATGTTTCACAGACGTCATATAAGTTTAAGATCCAAAGAGTGACATGTAGCCGGAAACCATCCTTGACTTTCAAATCATGTTGGTAAATACTATTTGGGTGTATTATATAAATAGGATGCCGTTGCCTGCACTTAGCTTGCAACTGTGTTTAATACTTGTATTTATTCCTGGGAGGGACTTTTCGAATTTCGTGTTTGATATGCACTTATTCGATCCAATGCGATTTCGAAGGCAATTTCGAAGGCAATTTCCAGGGATAGGGAAAAGGCGACTGACAATCTGAACACGGTATTCTTATATGATACAAGTTGCAAAGGGGTGGAGAATAGTTTATATTTTTATAAATGAGGAATATGCGTTTTTCTTTGCTCGTTTTGTGTGTGCGTGCGAGGGTGTGTGTTTGTGTGTGTTTTTAACTCACCATTTTACATAGTTGGTAAAAATGCAAACGCCCCAAAGTATAAGTGTCACAAATATTCCGAAATGTACCGTATATAATATATTTAGTAGAATTAAATTAAGGGAGTTCAATGCTTGTTAATATAGAAATTATTAGAGTTCGGCCGCCAAGTAATCATTACTGCGTATAAGGTTAAGGTTGGGTTAGGTTGATGGTTAAATTTACCTGACTGCCAAGAAAACATTTGTATGCTTGTAAGTAAGCAACCAGGGGACCGACGGCTTTAAGTCCTCTCAGAGGGACTTGGTAATGGGGATTAACACCTTACCAAAGGGCACTAGCGCAACCACTTGGTTTCGAACCCGTGTCCTCCCAGTTACGGCACCACTGCTCTACCACTGAGCCATTGCACCTCCTTGAATTGAACTGTGATCAAAAGAAAATATACTAAAATGCTCTCCAGAATTTGGTTTAATAATAATTTACTCTATATTCATCCGAAATGAATGACACTGCCTATAAATGTAATGTTTTATAACAGGTGTGGAAGTGACAAAACCTTTACAAATATGTAATAAATTTTTAAAAACCCAGAAAGGTTAAAGAAAAGATGATTAATATAGTGTATTATCATGAACTTGGAAGGGGGAAACTATATTTTAGAAAGATTTTTTTTTCTTTGCCTCGTTAGAGAATTTATTTTACATTCAAAGTTTACAACTCAATAGAACATTAATCATACATAAATTACACAAAGTAACTACAAAAATCATGAAAATTGAAAGAGACTTACACATATCAGTATTACATTTTCCAATAAACTTCAACAAATCCTTTGATAATAATTATCTTTTCTTGTTGTTTGTATTCTTTCCCTTCTGCTCCTTATATTTCTATTCTTTTTTTCCCCTGATTTCTCTTTCAAACCTATATACACAAATGACACAAAAGGTAAATACAAGATCATGTTTTAACTTACATATGTCAGTATCAAATTTTCAAATGAACTTCAACAATTCCTTTGGTAAGTCATCTTTTCTCTTTGTTTGGATTTTTTCCTTTCTGCTATTGTATTTTTATTCTTTTTCTGATTTCTCTTTCAAACACATGTTTCAGGACAAGATATCTCCTATCATATTTTACAAAGATAGTTTCACTCTATAGCCTAAGGAAAGAATAACTCTAAAATCATAAATAAGTAGAGGAACAATTTCAAGGAAATCCCTTGGAATTCTAGCCAAACATACAATCTCGCTTCCTTAATCTTTGGGACAGACTTTTCACCATAAAAAAAAAGATGCTTAGTACCTTTAATATAGAATCGATCGCATATTGAGGAAATCGCGTGTTTCTAGCCCGTGAATTTCCGCACAAAGCAAGAGCTACCCCAACCCTGTACAGCCTCTCCAAGCCATGCCAACATGATTAGAGTAAAATGGTTTCGAGGTAATTCTCCGCCACACATCATCGATACCTTTCTCCAGGGATTATTGTATTATGTATCATTCAAAAGCTAAAAGGAAAAAGGGTGTTCCATGTCGCTTGCTTCCTGCTCTCCTAGTTTTAATGTGGAATCTCAATTCACAATTTACATAATGGTGAGACAATGGCGAGACTTTCAGTCATCCGTCACAGGGGCGTCACCAGAACCATTTTGAATAAGAGGTATAGGTATGTCCTACGAAATTTGCTGCAAAAGCATTTCCATTTCCAATCTACATAATGGAGAGATCACTGATTTACAGGTTTCCAGCTATCGTTAAAGACAGAGACACAGCGGCGTCGCTGTACATGGAGGGGGGGGGGGGGGGGGGGGGGGGGGGGGGGGGGGGGGGGGGTGTCCGACCAAATTTGCTCGTAGCAAGTAAGTAGAAGGGGGAGGGGGGGGGCATTTTTCCGAATTTTGAATTTGCCATAGGGTAAAATATGGTCCTGAGATATTTGCATATGATGACAATGGTTCCTAAAATTCCCCAAAGTGACAGTGATGGAAGAAACAAAGAAGCTATCAATTTTTGACGAGGCCCCAAGTTTTCCGACAGAAAATTTTGAATTCCTCTCTGGCAACGATCCTGATGAGACATTTACTTTCAGTTTAACAGAGGTGTTGTAATCAATTTATTTCATTTTTTTAAACAAGAAAGTGGATCTAATGTTTCGTGGTTCCAGTCCCTAACGCGGCATCATTCCTTTGACAAAGAAATTGATCTGAATCTCATCCCAAGTGTAGTAATCTTGTCTGAGGAAATTTCATCAGATGCTCTCAGGGCCTTTGAACAGCTTGGCTCAAGCCAAGGTAATGATAGAACTATATTGGCGCCTTCAGCATCCTTCGAGTTCTATAAGGAAATAACGTTTCCATTGTTTATTCAAAAGGTGAATACAAAGCGAATGGAATATATTAGTCACGTTGGTAAGCATTTATGAGCTGATGAGTCCTTTCAGAAATGAGGGGGGGGGGGGGGAATGACGAATTAAACAAAACAAAAAAAAATTCAAAAATTAAATTTAAATCGGAATATATTGGCCTGAAATAATGACATCGAAAAAGGGTAATTTTTATCACCTTATTCCGTGAATCTGTACAGATGTAAGAAGAGAACTATATCCCTGAGCCAAATAAAGCATCAGGTGTTAGTTGTCCTTTACACAACGACCTTACGTGGACTTTGGCATTCGTGACTAGATTCTCTCCTGGATTACTTTCCATTGTATATCTTTATCTTAAATTGAGCTACAAGACAGATCTTCTGTCAACATGCAGACGTCCAAATCAAGATAAAAATGGAGAGAATTAAGATGGAATAAAGGAAACCTAATGTGAAGATGACTATCAGTAAAAAGACAATGAAAAACAAGAATAAAGAGGGTTAGCAGACCATGGAATTATGAAACAAGAGAGAAAATTAAACAAACATAATACAGATGTAAAACTTGAATAATCTGGCAGCGATCAGACAAAAATCAACGAGGTAATAACAAAATTAGTCATCCGTATTGTAACAAGCCATCTGGATAATGATTTAACATAATGGCAATTGATTTTATCTTGCTTTATCCTGAAAAAGTGAACTTATGAAACTCCACTGCTTGAACCAGTATTTTTCAAAACGTGGCAATTGTGATGGTGTCTCTGCACTATTTACAACTGGATATTTTTTCTACTCTATTTCCATCATTTCCATTGTTCCATTTTTATTTTTAGAAATTTTACCTGGATATCAAATAACTAAGTGAATAAATAAACCAGTTATGCTTTAATAAATGTCAGAAGATATTCAAAATATTCGATCCGACCATGCCAACTTCATGAATATATTATCGGTTATTATTCCTTTAATTTCTTGACAGTGCATTGAACGGAATAAAACCTTTATCCTTCTTATTTTGTGTGTTTTCCTAAAGCTTTGATTATCCCGTAGGCGTTGCTACGCGGCAACACTCACTATATATTTCTTTCCACCTCAAAGTGCGCCTACTGTCAGGATGAAAAGCAAATAGACAAAACTTGAGATCATTGTACAGTATATAGCTGCCTTTGCCATTATGAACAATTGAGAAAGAGACCGATGGATAAAAAGAAAAATTGTCATCTTATCTTTCAACAGGAAACGGGATTGTATTCGATCAAACATAAAGAAACGCAACAAGATGAAAAAAGAAGAACTATAACGACCATTGCACTCGAGGCGTCATTTCAATTGCGTTATTATCTACGCTAATCAATACTGCAAAAGACAACAAGTGCATGCGCCGGTGATTCAGAGGAACGGTTTCACTGTCCATTTCGCGTGCACCTTTTGTGCGAAGTCACTTTCATACGGCGCGTCAGAGACCACTCTAGTTATTGACGCATTGCTACAAATGACGCTTCGTGCAACAGGCATTATTCATGCATGGTTATTCACTGAATAATGTCTGTCCTTTGGCTCGAGGCGGCTCAAATGACAGCGGTTTGCGTCAGTGAGGATCATCCATCGTTTGTCCGCAGCTGGAAGATACTTGATGCCGTACATGAGAGAAAGAGAGAGCAAGTAATCTTACATCGGGAAAGAGGGGAGGGGGAAGGGGTTGAAGTACGAGAAAGCTAGGAATTAGAATGCAAGGGAGCAGGGAAAATCTATGGTGGGTATGGGAGGCATTAACTGCGTAAGGTACACCGTTAGAGTGATGCTAAAGTTGTAAAATTGTCTGTATATGTGACGTGTGTGTGTAGGGGGAGCAGTTGCTTGCCCCTATACATGCCAGGATTCACGCCCCCTCTACGGTGTTCTGGTGGCAACCTTATACCGATATATATATAGAGAAGGAGAGGGTTGCACCAAAACGGGAATGCAATGCCAGAAGTTACGGTGAAAAGCAAAGAATACTAAATATCTTCGTCTATGTAATCAAAGCCAAGAAGCCATCAGGCGACGATAAAGGCGCCATATTATACAGAGATACTGATACCAACTGTTGCATACGTTACACCACATCAACATTTTTAGTCTACATCGTTGTGTGTTAAAAAGAATAGAGTTTTTATTCATTCGGAGAGAATGTACATCGTTCACAGTTAAAGGCCGAGTATCTCTTTCCAAAGATATTTGCATATTTGCAAACGTGAACGCATTAGATGAATTTATGAATAGAAATACTAGGCCTCAATGAACATCGTGAGGGGAAAAATTACTTCACATTGCCGATGATTGAACTGAACTATCTTCATGCTGTTCTCCCATGTTTTTAAATTTCTATGAGAAGAGCTGAAAAGTCGTAAACGACTAGATTAGAGCCAACTGCTCATAATAGTTAAATGCTCCAGCTACCCCCCCCCCCCATTAAATAAAAAAGAAAAATCAGTAGTTGCCTGAGGTGATAGAAACACATATGTTATGTCAATCCACGTAGTTAAGTCATCAATCAGTGTTGTTGTTTTTTGGTTCTTGCTTTAATTTGTTATTCCAATTTTTCGTAGGAGTACGGTATATTTCTCTTTTGATGTTGATGAATGCTTACAGAACAAGATGCTAGCGTAAATGTGAATTAACATACTATATCGTATATCTTGAAGTCTGGCAACGGGCGCGTTGGCCATGTTGGCTCAGTCCCTAAAGCGTCTGCCTGTAGAACCAAAGATCGTGGGTTCGAATGCACCCCGGGCGGATGACTGAAGCCTGCGTTGTGTGTTAACGTGCCCCTCCTCTGTTTCATAGACGTGGGCTATGTGACAGTGGAAAACACTCCGTCCCTCGGATAGGACGTTAAATTGAGGCCCCTTTTAGAGGAGAGTCACCACCTTTGCACGTTAAAGAACCCACTGCACTATTCGAATAAGGGTAGGGGGGAAAATCCCGGTGTAGTGGTACACCTGCACATCCACATCAGGTATATCGGTAGGAAAGACCTGGGGAGCGTTTCATCAAGTGTTTTGTCTGTGATTTTTACCGACAACTGTTATCCTTGCATCTGATTGGCTGAGAGCAAGTTTGTCGGTAAAAATCACTGATAAAACACTTGATGAAACACTCCCATGAGGGTTACAGTGATTTAGTTCGTTTTTCTCCTCCCGTGCACAGGTGACGCCAAATACTTAGTAGTAATAATAATAATATGTTTTCAAGTTTTTATGTAAGATTAGATCTTAGCAAGCCTATAGTAAGTAAGAGGCACAAAAGCTAAATATATTATACAAAGTATGAAACCATAATGTTCTCTATCATAGGCATTATATCATTTATGTAGATTAATATGGGAAAGCAGGAAGTATGGGATGCGTCAATAGTGAGAAACAAAATAATTGGATATCAACTAACATCTACTTTAGATATTTAATGAGGGTTGGGGCCTTGGGAAAGAAAGAAGAACAAACAGAGCTGTATGTTTGGTGGTGACAAGGGAGATAATTTTAGATGTTACTCGCCCTGGTTACGGGCATTCTGGAGATGGATAGGCTCAAGGCTTGAAGCTTTCGAAACGAAAGCACAACGCTCATTTACTTAGAAAACTGTACATAATTAAATGGGGCATAAAAAAAATCTATTCACAAAGCGCTCGTTATTCTGAGAGGAGCGGGGTTTTTGTTTAATTTTTAGAAACCATACACTTTTTTTTTGCATTGCCTTATCATGGATATTAATTTTTAGTTTACTGGTGAACTCACGTATGATTCAGCAGATTACGTTGTACCCCGACATAATAATTTAATTCACGATTGTGTCGAAGACTCATTTCGCAAGAAGTGACATTTTCGAACTGAGTTGCCTATTAACCCGTTGACTACTGAATTCTCATATTCCCATAGGCTTAATACAGGCCACACCGGTTCCCGTAGGCAATGGGTTAATTTATTTCTAACTAAAGATAACTACACTGACACGCGTATAAAGTCTAGGCATAAAAAATATAAAGGGTTAGGGTTGTGTAAGGGTAAGGGTGAGAAAAAGAGTCGGGAAAAGGGTTGGGATATCATAGGAATTGGCTTAAAGTGATTTGGTAACTTTGTAGAGGCTTGATAAAATCTGAGCTGCCTGGCCTTACATGCTATCAGTGTATGTAATATGGTGTAAAAATGAAGCCCAGGAAAAAAAAAAGCACTTCAAAATCATCATGTGCTTCACGAAAGTAAACATATGCAAGTGACCGGAAATGCCAGACTCATTTTCCCCATAGACTCAGTATTAGACTAAAGCGTATGGCCATTACGCTTTCGTAAATGGGAGTATTCAGTCATAGATATCTTAATAATAGCATTGTATATTTGAAAACCTTTCTATGCCTGGCTATTTATTTATCCTTCTGAACATCATTATACAAGACAGATATCAAAATTCAACAATTTATTAAATCAAGCCTCCACAAAGTTGCCCTTTTCCCTGATGGGAAAGATCATTTGCCAAATGGAAGATACTCCCCACCGAAATCAGAGTCTACATCTGTCAACTCGTTTAAACCCAAATTGAAATCTAACATTCAAATATCAACACTCGTACAGGAGGCACATCATCAATTATATGGCCTAAAACAACGATATTCAGCATATGAGTTTCCTTGCAGTACTGAGCAGAAACAGAAACAGTAGGGAAAACTACGGCAAAGCGTTAAAATTCTGTAGTTGTAAAGACATATCTTTCAGCTGTTACAACAATTTCCCATTAATTTGTTATTGATTATAAATAACCAGTTTACATGCATTAGTTGTTAATAGGTCGGACTATGATGACCCTCCGACTAGCATTTCATTTTGTCATTAGCCTTTTAAAAATTTGAATTCGTATCAAAACATAAATTTATATTAAAAAAAAATATTATTTTCAATCATATAAAATTATAAAGTCATGTAAAATGTATAGATTTCTTATGGGATGATGTTATAATTATGCTAAAGGTTCATGTTTATGAAATAGTTTACCTGCTCTCAACTAATAGCAAATATTCATCCACCTACGTATTTCGGAATGACAATTAAATACGCATGGGCTAATTCAATCATGGGTAATGTAGCACAATAGCGTGACGAGGTTGTAAAACGCATAGCCACGCTATCCATGTCAATCGATTTCATGCATATCAATACAAGGATTTATCCTTCGCTTTTCGGAATGTATTGCAAGGTTGCCTCGCATGTACTGCGATTTTTCATCATATCAGGTTTAAGCCGAACATTACAGTCGTTTAATTTCGAAGTACTATGCCACCTGAATATGGTCAGGGCGAAAGCAAATGAGATAGATATTGCTGTGATATCAGACATAGCATGAAAGAGAGGAAAGCGTTTTTTTTATTCACAGGATCAGGCATTTACATATAATATTCGACCAAGTTTGTAGGCAATCGATCAAGCAAATCAAAATTTTATGTTTGATCGTATTCTGATACTATGGATTAACATCTTCTGGTGTGTAAAACTCTTCTTCCTTGACATTTTCGATTTCTGACCTGAAATCGTAAAGTAATCCCATAATATTGGAAAATATTGTACTTGTTGTATCACACGTCTATATTACTGCCTTTATTTCAGAGCTAAATTATATAGAGATAAGCAGGTTTTAGAAAAAAATTTGATGCTCTTATATCATGTACATGAACTATTTGGTTTTCGCGCTTTACTTCAATTCATCAGGGAAAGGTATGCGTCTGCAGTCAATTTCTTTATGATTTAAGGGGAATCGGTAACTTTGTGGAGGTTTGATTTGATTGTTGAATTTTGATGTTTGTGTTATGTTCAGAAGGATAAATAAACAGCCATGAATATAGAGGTTTTGCAATATATGATGTTATTTTCACGATCTATGACCGAATACTGCCATTCATGAAACCGTACAGTGGTACGCTTTAGTCTAACATTGTAGTCTATGGGGAGAAAAGGTCTGGCATTTCCGGTCACTTGCATATTTTCACTCTTTGTGAAGCACATGATGATGCGTTTAACATGCATTTTTCAGGGCTTCATTTTTACAACATATTACATACAATGATAGCATTTAGGGACATGCAACTCAGATTTTATCAAGCGTCCAAAAAGTTACAGATTACCTTTAACTTAGTTGGTTGTATTACCTTACCATTTTCCCCCTTCCACAGACTAGTTTACTACTCTCTCATAAAAACATTGTTACTCTAATGACGGTTGCAAATGCTGAAATTAAAAAATTATTTGCTTGGTTTTGTTGTAGTAAGCTATCGCTAAATGTTCAAAAGACTAAATGTATTGTTTTTCGATCTAAAGGTAAAATTATTCCGAATGATATTGATACTCTAAACATCGGGGGACACAGTGTTGTCCGTAGTGAACATGTTCAATTCCTTGGAGTTATTGTCGATGAGCATCTGACTTGGAAACCCCATGTAGAATCTGTTTGCACCAAGGTTTCTCGAAGTGTAGGTGTTATATGTAGATTAAGATATATATTGCCAGAGAGGATTTTAAGAACTTTATACAATAGCATTGTTCTTCCTTATATGACTTATTGCAATGTTGCATGGGGCAATACATTTAAGGCTCACATTGATAGATTGAAGGTATTACAAAAGAAAGTAATAAGGCTTGTCACTAATTCCAACTTCCGACAGCCGAGTAAGCCATTATTCCTTCAGTTAAAGTTACTGCCATTTGATGAATTAGTATCGTTTAATTGTTTGGTTTTTGTGTTTAAACTTAAGTCTTGTCCGCAATTTTGCCAATTAAAAGAATTATTTGCCCTTAACTCACGGATTCATAATTACAACACGCGTCAAAGAAACCTCTTCCATCGTCCTCATGTAAGGACTACTGTTTCTTTGAATTCTTTCCGAACCACTTGTATTAAAGAGTGGAACCAACTACCTGTTGATATTAGGAACAGCACAACATTCTCTAGGTTCAAAGTTCAGTGTAAAAAATACCTATTAGACAATTTGAAATGAATTAGTTAAGCTAATGTGAAACATTTAATTGATGTTATGTAGATTGGCCAGCCTACTTTAGTTTTGAGTGCTCTGTGTGGTGTGGATGTGTATGGGGTGTGAGGGTGTGGGGTGTGTGTGTGTGGGTGTGTGTGTGTGTGTTTATGGTCTCCTTTTTGTAGGTTTATCTTTTCCCATTGTATATACATTACTATTTGTTGTGATTTATACTTGCCATGTCGTAGTGTTAGTGTGTGAACACTAATTTATTTGTACCTTATAGGGCCCCACTCACAAGCCCTGCTTCTTTCGGGGTCCTAAAAACCATGTAAATTTTTTGTATCAGCGATTGTATTATCTTGATGTTTGGTTTTTGAATAAATTGACATTCATTCATTCATATTAGGAATCCATGCACTCAGCAAGTAATGCTGATTTTGGCAGTTTCTTTGGTGACTTATTCGTCATCCTGAATTCTTCATAGACTGACAGAGTTCATGTAGATGAAAACCATCAAGTGTTTGTTTAGGTCGAAGGGATGCAGAAAACGCCACAAAGGAGTCATAGCTACCAGTTAGGGGGAAAACCAACATAATTATTCAAATTTGTCTAAGAATTTCATATTATACATTTCGCACCGTATAACTTTTTACGTCTTGATTAAAGTTTGAAAGGAATGACGGTTTCCTTCATATAATTGGGTTGGTAAATTGAGTGCATTATCTACCCACGTGTTGCTATGGCAACATCAAGTCCACAAACATCTTCCTTTTGTATCTCAAGCTGCAATCTAGGATTGGGCTAGAAGTACATATGTTGATTTTAAGTGGCTTTTAACTTGACTTCGAAGTGTAACAACTGTGGCAATAGGCGATCGGGGTGTTGGGTTACACTCTTAACCTTGCATACTATGTCAATGTGTAGGTGTGGGTGTATTTTTTGCGCGCATTGTGTGGTTGTGAGAGTATTTTTTGAGCAACCTGTGATATGGCAAAATTTTATGTGCAGTGTGTGCGTATGGGAGTATTTATTTTTTGCAGTATATGGGTGTATATGCGGGTGTGGAAGGATATATATATATATATATATATATATATAATGTGTGAGAAATTTGTTCTAATACTATAGCATCGGCAACTCTCGTGGGTAAATTTACATGTGAGAAATCAATTGAATTGAATGAGAGAAAATAATTTGCGTAGCTAAATTCATTGTTCCTCCTTACTGACTTCCTTTTTGTGGAAATAACTGCAGGGTTTGCAAAAACTGTCTCCGCCGGGAGTCGAACCCGGGTCTTTGGCACTGTACGCCAAACGCCTTAACCACTAGACCACGGAGGCGGGTTGAGTGGTATTCGGCTACACCAGGTACAAACACCGACAGGCAGCCCTTGCAACCCTTCGCAGTTAATTTATTCCTTTTCTTTGAGGGACAGGGGAGTATTGAACAATGAAAAGCCGCATGCCTAGCTAGATCCATGGCGGATTCATGTATTAGAATGAATTAATTATTTACAATGTGTGAGAAATTTGTTCTAATACTATAGCATCGGCAACCCTCGTGGGTAAATTTACATGTGAGAAATCAACTGAATTGAATGAGAGAAAATAATTTGCGTAGCTAAATTCATTGTTCCTCCTTACTGACTTCCTTTTTGTGGAAATAACTGCAGGGTTTGCAAAAACTGTCTCCGCCGGGAGTCGAACCCGGGTCTTTGGCACTGTACGCCAAACGCCTTAACCACTAGACCACGGAGGCGGGTTGAGTGGTATTCGGCTACACCAGGTACAAACACCGACAGGCAGCCCTTGCAACCCTTCGCAGTTAATTTATTCCTTTTCTTTGAGGGACAGGGGAGTATTGAACAATGAAAAGCCGCATGCCTAGCTAGATCCATGGCGGATTCATGTATTAGAATGAATTAATTATTTACAATGTGTGAGAAATTTGTTCTAATACTATAGCATCGGCAACTCTCGTGGGTGAATTTACATGTGAGAAATCAATTGAATTGAATGAGAGAAATAATTTGCGTAGCTAAATTCATTGTTCCTCCTTACTGACTTCCTTTTTGTGGAAATAACTGCAGGGTTTGCAAAAACTGTCTCCGCCGGGAGTCGAACCCGGGTCTTTGGCACTGTACGCCAAACGCCTTAACCACTAGACCACGGAGGCGGGTTGAGTGGTATTCGGCTACACCAGGTACAAACACCGACAGGCAGCCCTTGCAACCCTTCGCAGTTAATTTATTCCTTTTCTTTGAGGGACAGGGGAGTATTGAACAATGAAAAGCCGCATGCCTAGCTAGATCCATGGCGGATTCATGTATTAGAATGAATTAATTATTTACAATGTGTGAGAAATTTGTTCTAATACTATAGCATCGGCAACTCTCGTGGGTAAATTTACATGTGAGAAATCAATTGAATTGAATGAGAGAAAATAATTTGCGTAGCTAAATTCATTGTTCCTCCTTACTGACTTCCTTTTTGTGGAAATAACTGCAGGGTTTGCAAAAACTGTCTCCGCCGGGAGTCGAACCCGGGTCTTTGGCACTGTACGCCAAACGCCTTAACCACTAGACCACGGAGGCGGGTTGAGTGGTATTCGGCTACACCAGGTACAAACACCGACAGGCAGCCCTTGCAACCCTTCGCAGTTAATTTATTCCTTTTCTTTGAGGGACAGGGGAGTATTGAACAATGAAAAGCCGCATGCCTAGCTAGATCCATGGCGGATTCATGTATTAGAATGAATTAATTATTTACAATGTGTGAGAAATTTGTTCTAATACTATAGCATCGGCAACTCTCGTGGGTAAATTTACATGTGAGAAATCAATTGAATTGAATGAGAGAAAATAATTTGCGTAGCTAAATTCATTGTTCCTCCTTACTGACTTCCTTTTTGTGGAAATAACTGCAGGGTTTGCAAAAACTGTCTCCGCCGGGAGTCGAACCCGGCGTTTGGCGTACAGTGCCAAAGACCCGGGTTCGACTCCCGGCGGAGACAAATTATTTTCTCTCATTCAATTCAATTGATTTCTCACATGTATATATATATATATATATATATATATATATATATATATATATATATATATATAATGCTGTAATGTGGGTGTTAGAGTTTTTATTGTGCACATTGTGTGGGTGTGTGAATATTTTGTTGTTTGTTTTGTGCATGTTGTTCGGATGAGGGAGCATTTATTGTGCGGTATGCGTGGATGTGAGAGTATTTTGCGTGCAACGTGTGGTATGAGGAAGTATTTCGTATGCACTGTGCGCACGTGGGAGTATTTATCGCGTGCAATGTGCGGGTGTGGGAGTATTTATCGCGTGCAATGTGCGGATGTGGGAGTATTTGTCGTTTGGAATGTGTGAGTGTGGGAGTGTTAATTATTCACTGTGGGAGTATTCGTTTTGTGCAATTCTGAGGTGAGGGAGTATTTATTTTTTTTAAAATGTGTAGGTGTGGGAGTATTTATTGTTATGTGCGTGTGCGTGTGTGTGCGCGCGCGCGCGCGTGTGTGTGTGTGTTGCTCTACCTCTACATTTGTCTTTTTTTGCATCCATTTAGCAACTGGATATTCATCAATCTATTTTTGATACTTGAGATCTTCAATGACAAAAGGGTGACCTTGTTTAACGCCAACAATTAACAAACTAGCATTTCTGGGTCGCAAAACACATGCAGATATTCCTTAGCAACGCTAGCAAACAAACTTCCATTATTATTAAACGTATAAAAAAAATGAAGGCTGTTGGGATCGTGTCGCGTTAAGACAACGGTGCAGCGTAATATTAATAATTACTATCCGATTATCAATTATTTCGTGAACTGAACCAGCACTTTGCTCTCTTGCAGAGTTTGATATATATATTTGTTGACTGAAGGTTGGAGCAAATTGTCTCTCCTTATCTATTCCTCTTTCACTACACGGCTGAGCGACGCAATCCTGATCATGGTGATTATAATACTTCCATGACATTTTAAAAAATAAATCGGTAAATCACACGCTACTCCTGTTTTTAATTATAGTTCTAGATTCAAAATTTCTTCTTTTCACTTCTCTTTCGGTCACAGATTTGGCGACGATTTCAAATTTTTGTAGAGTAATGCAACAGTTATTACTCGGACCAATCTTACATACCAGGTTTTAAAAAAGGCCTGAGATATGAGGGCACGTACATTTATCTGACCTAAATTTGAGCTTAAGTGCAAAACTTGGTATTACTCCTACTTTGCCTGTATATCAATCATTCTATATCCCAAAGGAGGATTAACCATTCAAAGTTTCATTTTGTTCCAGATAGTCATTTAATCATTTAATTATTGGGAGTATGAGGATACTATTTTTTTGAAGGATATTATTTTTCATGAAATGAATTTTGTATAGTTTTCTATAGTTAATCCACATTCATTTCACGTTGCAATCGCATGACCAGTATTCGACTTTTAACAAATCATTAAAAAAAATAAATAATGTCCATGAGCCTGATGAACTTCTTTCTTCATCTATTTGCTGAATGGTACTGGGCCAGAACACTGAACGATATCTACCGAAGAGGTTATTCCTCTTCAGAATGAGCTTATCGATATGAGATTTTAATGCTCATGAAATCAATATGATCGATCTTTTGTGCAAAAGGCAATGAGAAAAATGGTGGGAAACATGTTAAAAGTAACGGGTGGGAATTTATAACCTATGAGCAGATGTGCGATATCATTTTACAGTCCCCTGCCTTAAATATTGAATGAATACGTCAGACTTGTGATCATTTCATAATTTCACATTCTTGATAATATAATTAGATATCTTCTCATACCATTTGACTCATTTTATCACTAGGTTAACGCTTGAATCTCCTCCTTTTCTGGTATTAATGCATTCTCCGAGTAATCTTGAACTTGTATTTAAGTATTTTTGTACATTGCACGTGCATTTCCTAAGACTGTAGACGCAATGAGAAGTAGACGTATTGAAAACATCAGTGCAATATATTATTTTTAAAAATCTCCATCTTTCTTTTACATGCTCTATATCATCCAGTTTGTGCATCTCCCACCAGTTTCCTCTTCCCTTGTCTTCCTTTCTTTTCTTAAACGTTGGTCAGCATAAACATCTTTTTTTTTCTTCCTCCCTCATCTTTTTTTTTCTTTTTCTTTTTCTTTTTTTTTTCTTTCTACATCTGTGCCTCTGTGCTTACTTCTATGTATTTCATCTTATCTCAATCGCTGTGGCGTAATCGTATCTTGGCAATCTTCTCTGTTTCGTCCTTGACCTTGCATTACTTGAATCAGTGCATGAAGGTATTTTTTACACCCGACTCGTAAAGGGCTCTAATGGAACGGAGGGGGTCATATATTTGCTCATCTCGTCGTGGGGTGCAACCAGTGTCTATGTGGAGTTAGACAACGAAATGCTTACGTTATAAGCACCGCTTTCTGGACTGTAAAGCGTAAATGAAATAAAAATAATGAAACAAATAAAACAAAGGATTTGGATCGAAATCAGATATTCCCTGATTTACTGCTCAAAGAGAAAATAATTGCTCTCACTGACACATTGTAATTCAAAATAAATTAATCATGTTTTATTGGAATTTATTTATATCCGATAATACATTAATCTTGTGTGTTTTGTGTGTAGTTGTTGTTGCTGTTTTTTTTTGTGGGGGTCTTTTTTCGGGGGGGGGGTTGCTTGTTTGTTGAACATTGTTGCGACTCTTGTGCTAAAAAAAAAAAAATAGTATTATTATCATAAATTGCTAATGTCATAAAGCCGATTTCTTTCCTATTTGCGTGTTAATATACATCAATTTATAAATTTAGTTTAAAACAACGAATAACGTTGGCGCCACTGTGTCAATTCAACACATCAAGATGTGTCGATTTGACTATAATAGAGATTGATTTTTGTACTCTTTCCTCACTCGAGTACCTCACGATATGCACGAGGCACGATCAATATGGCGGAGTAGGCTCTTGTGGCAAGGTAGCTCTCATGAACAGAGCAGACCTAACAAGCGTGGCAGAATATCTTGTGAAAATGAAGGGGAAAGGGGCTACGGACAGAGGGAATGTCAGTCTATTGCTAAGAATACTTTTGGTCTTGTTTCTTTCACTCTCATTTTTTTTACAAGACACATTGTGCATCAATACATCCAATATCTGTTTTTTTAAAGGGAAAAAGTACATTTCATATATTACCAATAATATATTATATCATATGAAAAAGTTTATCACTGCTCTTGTGTTGTTTGTTTCTTTTTTATTTAATGAAAATCTTATTGATGCTGTTACGATGTTTGTTTCTTCGATATTCAGAACGATTTTTATTTGTTTTGACGTCAATCAATGCAATCATATTAACACAATTTTTATTTGAATTCAATCATGATAAACTTGACATGATGCAACGACTAGTAAACATGGTAAAGGGAAAACATTTTACCTGAGTTGCTACGCGGAGGTTCGGTTCTAGAAAACGCCCCTGCTATCCCAGCTGTTTCGCAAGTAGTATTGAGATGAAACTTGGAGTAGGCTATCCAATATCCTCAAGTCCGGCACTTGTGAGTTTCAACGGCGAATGGTGAATACGAAATCACATTATGGCCCTTCTCATAAAGTTCGGCCGGACGGGTGTTTTCGCTCTGAGACGTGAGTAAAAGTAGAAAAGAGACAATATGTTACATTAATGATCGTATCAAAACACTGTATCAACAATATAAAACACAGGAAACTCATTATCAAAACTCCTTGCATGAAGTATTATAATGCTTTTTCGAGGATTTTTATGTAGACAAAAAAAAAGAAAAAAAAAAAAAAAAAGACACAATATGTTACATTAATTATATCTTTTCAAGGTAACTCATTAACAGCCAAGAAATCTTATATCCGGGCAAACTCACTTTCAAAACGCCCTGGCTTGAAGCATTATAATGCGTTTTGGAGGATTTTATAGACAATTTTACACCATTCAACCACTTTTATGACCACTTGAAATTGTAAGTAGTGCCTTTAATGGAAAGTGCATCGTTTCAGAACTGCCGAAGGGACTCAGTCTGATCAGAAGCAGATGCCGCCAATGCGTCGCCATGGAGCTTGCATAAAAGATGTCACACGTTTTCATGGCGCCAATTTTCCAGGGATTAGCACGTTTTTTAGACTGAGATTAGTTCAGATGGAAAACCGAATAGCAAATATGTTGATAAAAGGGATATAAGTATATATAATAAGTATTATCAATTAGGAAGGATGCACCTGTCGGTGACTTATCCATGGAATACTGTGAAGTGTTGGTTTTAACCAAAACGTCAATGAAACTTTTAGTTTAAAATCAATTCAATAATTTAATAACATTTTTTGGACATGATTAGGAAATTCGCCGACAATAACAAATTTGCAAAAAAAAAAAAAAGCTTTAATTTCTATGTTGTGTTTTAGCCAAATTTATGTATATATATATATATATATATATATATATATATATATATATATATACAATTGTAAGGAAATAAAATATAAGGACAGCTCTGGGGAACTTTGATTTAAGCTACGCAACCATTATTCTCTCATTTTCATTTCTCACAATTATATATATATATATATATATATATATATATATATATATATATATATATTCTTTACACTTGTATATATCCATGTTTATACACACACATGAACCTAAAGATGTAACTTCAATGACATAAATAATATACAAAATATAATTCACGGCGGATAACCCATTTCAGCCGTATCAACAAAATACGGCTGTCCTTCCATGGGGTCCTTGATAACAATAATAATGTACAAATTTTACAATTCTTGGAAAATAGACTTACAAAATCTTATTGAAAACATCAATTATATTGTACGAAACGAAACAAAAACAAAAATAATGTATTGAAAATGCATGACATCATTTTGAAATACAATTCATTTCGATTATATTTCCAGTACATATTTAATATTTTATAAGGGAGACAGAACTATACAAACCCTTTAAAACAACCAACAAAAAAAAAATAGAAAGAAAGAGAGAGATGAAAACTTCCTGGGACACAGTTCTATATTCTGAAATAATTTTGTAGATTGGATTTAAAAGTTTGGATTGTAAAAGCACTACGGGTATTTGATGGCAATTTGTTGTAAAATAATGAAGCTCCTCTGTAGTAGAATGTTCTGTACAGTTATTAGTTCTCGATTTTGGGAGACTGAGGTTACCTATAGAACGAAGAAAATACTTGCTGGTTTAATAGGAATAGGGCGTTTGATATATACAGGTACAATTTCATTTAAAATTTTGAACAGCATAACATACATATGTTCTTCTTGACGGACACTCAATCTCTTCCATTTTAAAATGTCATGGATATGAGAAGTAGAGGTATGAGAATATGGATTTCTCTTTAATATGATTCTACCTGCTCTGTTCTGATGTTTTTGTAACAAATCTAAATATTTCTTAGGGACAGACTGCCAAATTATATCTAAGTAGTCAAAATGGGGAAGAATAATAGAATATACAATTTTTAAAACAGATTCATAAACAAAATACCTCAGTCTTTTTGCCTATTTTGGGGCACATTTTTCCAACTTGGTTATTCCATTTAAGCTCTTTATCAATAAAAAACTCTTAAGATATAATTATGACAGTCTCTGCGTTCTTAATTTTTGTATTATGAATTTTAAAATCTAAATCACTGTGCCTTGCTAACATCTGTCTCGTTCCAAATAACATACCTACAGCTTATGTACAATTTAATTTTAATTTATTTTTATTCATGCCTTGCCTAAATCCAGTGATAAACAGTAAGTCTGTTAAATCAATCAAATGTCAGCTGTTCTTAACACATAGGAGGTACCATCTATCCGCCTGGAGATGTTTTATTGTCATCTTTCCTCCGTTTAACCCCGTTCTCGAAATGCATTACTGATTGTCAAGAATCCTTATAGACTTCATTAGAATTATTTTTCGATCCATCATGTCACGTCTGTATGCACAGAGAATCCTTGATGTAACTAGCAGTTATACAGCGATGTGCATGCCGTAAGTTTTTACGTTACTTTGTATTAGGGTAAGTCAAGGGTATGTCCCATAAGTTACCAAGTATTAAGGAATTGTATTTTGGAAATGGTAACATGAATTGACATTAAGTTATCATTTTACTTGATATTTTGTCCCACCCATGCTCTCTAGGAGGTCTCTTAAACTCATTTATTTACAGACTTGGCGACACCGACCTGGTAAGAGGTATGTAAAAGCCATAGCATCGTTATTATTTGTAGCAGCTGGGTTAAAAAGTTATATTCCCTAATCTTGTACAAGGCCATGCAAGCTCACGTTCTTTGCAATCAGAAGAAACCAATTGTATTTTCTTGACCTTTGTCAGACGACTGCAAAACCTTACCTCACAAAGTCCTTAAAATTGCAGTAGAGAATCCTTCACATCCATCAATATAAATTCAAATTATACTGACAAAGGAATACTATTTCCTTCTCTTTTTTCAACAGCAAATGCAAAGTCACCATACAGAGATGATAACGTATCAGCAAAGAAATCTGTTGGCAAGGTTAGAAATAGATCAAATCAATATGATAAGCCTATCGTGAATATATTTCTGGTATTAAGGTCAAAACCATGCTTAAGATTACCACACCGCAGGAGTTCACAAAGCTTTGTGAAACAAAGAAAAAATGTAAAAAACATCTTTGACAAGAGATGCAGGTAGCGCTTTATTCGCCTCGTCCGTCGAAAATGTAAATCCCGCTTCCACTGGATAATTGAATTCTCAAAATTATATATTATATATATTCTCGAAAATACTCGTGTCATTAATTAATAATTACGTAAGGAATACAAAAGCATTTGTTGACACGATATGACACGATATGGCATTGTTTGTTTATATATTTCTGACGCAAAATTGAAATATGGGTCAGGTTATTAATGATATTCCAGACCTGCAAAGTATTATAAATTGTTGAAAACCTCATGCTTGCGTTACTAACCATATCTACGTCATTCGCTTTTTGTTAAATGACTGCACCCCTCTCTCTCCCACCGAGTTAAAAATTGAATTTCCAGTTGGGGTCCAATTTTGTCAGTTTCCTCAGCAGTTTATATTGAAGTGTACCAATCACCTGAAAATATAATTTGTGTACAGCTAGAAAGTATAAAATCAACCTCAAAGAACTTTGTCTGGTATTCTATAGGTCAACAGTTAATGAGTATGAAGGAAATAGAGGATAACATGAAAATGATCGCGCGGAACCGAACTCCGAGTTTGGTTCCGCGCGAGCCTTTATCTTGGCGAGCGCGTACGGGTGCGTCGAGTAGTCTACTCACTAGTCGCTTTTACGCGTATAGAATTTGTACTTAAAATTGCAATATCTCTTTATAGCATTAATATTTGAAGCCCATATTTTGAAGGTAGTATAACGACATGAAACCTCTAACATACAGAGCAAAATTATTTTGGGTGATTGGTACCCTTTAAAGTCATATCATTTGCATCCATTTTCCTGCTTCTTACTGCGTCTACAGTCATAAGATTGATTTAACACTAACTAGGCATCTACAAATGTAAACATCAGGGGAGCGTTTCATCAAGCGTTTTGTCAGTGATTTATACCGACAAATTTGCTCTCAGCCAATCAGATGCAAGGATTTCAGTAGCTTATAAGTGCTGTCGGTAAAAATCACTGATAAAACGCTTGATGAAACGCTCCCCAGATAACTGTTAGAACGACACCATGAACCTGTCTACAGAGTTTTTCATAATCTCATTTGATATAATCAATAGAAACTAAAATTAATGTTGAACACAACACTAAAACGCTAACGAATACTAAATCGAAAACTAGTCCTAAACACGTATGTACGAAAGGTGTGGACATATTATTTATACCAAGTTCGAATTAAGTGAAATCACTGTTTTGTTTTGTTTTTCCAATCGGCCTGCAAAATGCTTCTTTTTTGCAACGTCGTTGATTTTCAAATAGACTTAAAAGGGGGTTGGAAATTGACTGTTTCAAAACAATGATAAAGAATATTGGGTAAAGAGGAAAAAAAGCAAGTTTTGTTGCGTAAAATCCCAATACTGGGCCAAAAAATTCAACCTAATATTGAGTCAAATGTGCCCAGAATTGGATAAAGTTCACCCCCCAAAACATGAAGGTTACCATTTTACCCAACATTGTGTAATTTTCATTTTTTTTTCTTAAAGTGCATTTTTTTCACATACAATTTCCTCGCTATCGACTGCATCTACAGCAACCAATAAAAGCACTACGAAATCACTACAGTAATTTCGACACCGTCACATTCTGTCCAGTCTCTATCAACATGTGAAGCCAAGGTTGTTCACGTGAACAACTGCATGATTTCAGACTGGAGATCAGCCCAAAAATAGAAATCTCGGCCAGACATTGTACGGTAATTCAGCCGGGTAAAATTGCATTGGTTGATTTGCTCATTCGAGAACCTACACGTTCTAAACAAGTAGCCCGAATTTACGAGGGAAGCAACTTTTATTGAACAAATAAGAAAGAAAAGACATACATGAAACCTTTTAAACTGCATTTTATATAGAAATACGTAAACAAAAATCTCGGAAAATTTCGACTAAATTACTAATTTTATTTGATTAATGCATTAATCTTTTTTGTTTATAATCATAAATAAATATTAAGATAAAATGATTCATTGTACAGACAACCAAAATATTACATGCCATACTGTATACGACCCGGATTTCTCCATTATGTTCACATTTTCTGTCTGTCTGTCTTGAACGACGAGGTTGTTAAGAGATTGACACGTTACTGTTCATGCTGATTCATAGCCTGTTCAGACTACAAAAAAAGTTATACGAGACTCGTATAAAGAAAGGTCGTATAAAGAATCATGATTATCGAAAGGAGTGTACAGACTACAACATCATAAAAAGAAACAGGTTTTAGGGAAGTCAGCTGACACAATATATTTTGTATCAGCTACGTCAAGCACAGCGATGGAGCATACGATATTACAGCTGATTTGTCACATTAGTGCGCCGAACGATAATCCCCGCCCTGTGATACGATTAGTATATGATGTTCAGACTACAAGAGGATGCTGATTCTTTGTCCAGTTTTCGTTCGAAACGATGCTCAAACATGCGTTTCACGATACGACGTTTCGTTATACGATTCTTTATACGATGTTCAGACTATGAAAATTTGATTACTTATCGTATAGCTATCCGATTCTTGTATAGACATGCGATGAATTTAGAGAGTCTGAACAGGGGTCAGATGAGACGGCACAACTGAGAGAGAGACGGGCTAAATCTCGATATACACACGCCCTAGGAGTCCCAGATTTTTCTATGACATGAAAGTCTCCTCATTTTATTAGCCTTTCACCAGTTCATTAAGATTTATTTCATTAAAATTCTGCCTAAGGAACTCTGAGTCTTGAGTGAAGAGGATACGTCGCAACAGACCTAGATAAATTACTCAAACATGTTGCCATAACCTAAATAAAACGCACTTACCAGGCTAATAAAAGATGCGGAAATGCCGACTGCTCTCAGTGCCGATTCACACTGCCAAGGAAATAATTTCTCGAAGAAAAATGGATTGTCATCTCTTTCGTTTCAGAGTGAGCAGTGAGAAGAGACCCGTGGCCTTCGCCACAAGCACATCGTCAAACCATATTAATCATATCATTCATTTTGGAAGCGGGGCATGCAGTGTACTCACGAAGTTTGGGAGCTAATTCAAATTGAAAAGAATTATCCCTTCTCGCTAGGATTTCCCCGTTCGTAATACATTTATCACTCGATGACATATGAAAATAACTATTTTTCAAATATTTAAATTTAATAGGTTTTCGTTTTGTGTAAGTGTACATGGGCCGCGGAACCGGGTGGGGGGGGGGGGCTGCAGCCCCCCCCCCCCACACTTTTTTAAGAAGACGCGATAAAAAAAATGTCGGGAAAAGGCTCGAAAATTGTAATTAATTAGTGAAATCAGATCAGCCCCCCCCCCCCCCACTTTCAAAAACGCTCCGCGGCCCCTGGTATATTTCACAATTATTTTCTTGTCTATACTTAAAAACATCTGTCTCCCCCTTTTTATTTTCCCCTTTCCCATATCTCGTTCATGATCATCCTCTCCTATTTACACGATATCTTTGCCCTCGTCTTTTCCTATATGTTCTTTTTGTTAAAAACCTTATAAACTGCGCCTCTAACACAATTTTGCGCAAACTCTACATATAAATTTAGAACATAATTAATGTTAACCATGTTAACTAACATTCAGAGAGTTAACAATGATCTTGATAGGTTGTTCTTACCGAGTGACGTAAAATAAATGACGTTAAGGCAGATATATTGATGATTGCAAATAAGCTTTTATGGGACTTTAAGGAAAGGTACAAATTTGCTCGCTGTCTTACCTGACAAAAATACCCTTTTTTCCATCCCATCAGAAGTACTCACAAATTTTGTCAACCAACACTAAATGTTACAGTTTGTCAAAAACCTTTCCAAGCGATTATATTTTTATATTTTCATAGGTAGAATAACTGTGAAGACCATTATAATTGTGACATTTTCAAGCAGTTTGACGTATCAAATTTTGAAAACTGAAACTCTTGACGTCCTTTCACATTTTGTAACAATAATGATAAGCTTATAACATGTATAAAATCGTACATGATTTCGCCATCATTTTAGGATCCATGATCTGAAGCATTTTCATGTCATGGATTGTTGCTGCAACTGCAATTTTTTTTCTAATATATTTGAGGTTTTCGTTCCTGTAGGTTTAAAGGGGGAAATTGAATACTTTATAGGGAGTGAGCTAGAAAATATTGAGAAAAATCGTAGAGAATAAGAAATTTATTATATTTCGAAAATTTACATCGCTAATGATATGGATAGCTCCCACTGGTAGTGTGCCCATTCTGTGAGATGTCATACAAGGAGAAGGCCTACATTATTTTGTTTCGTAACCAAATTAATAAAACAATATATCTTTTCTCTTTTTTTTATAGTGAAAAACCGAGGGTATTTTAGCCGAGGGGATTTTTGAAAAACATAATGTATTCTCGGCGGAAAATCTGATATATCTTTAATACGAATAGAGACTTTTATAATAATATTTGTTTCCTGCACAGGAAATAGGAGATTTATTTACGTATGACACGGCACTCAATAAACGATTTTGCTAATGGGGGACCCCCCCCCCCCCGCCACGCCCGTGATCTCAAGTTGAAACAATTTACAGCTTTTTCATCCTATGTGTGAGTTTCTAAAAGTGCCACTGGTGCATTTGTTTTAATTTTTTCTGTATCTACTCTAGCCAACATATACTTCTTTTTTTTAATGAAGGACTAATTCCCCTTTAAGCAGACAAGGCAAATCTCACAATGTCGAACGACCTTTTGTTCCAGATAGCCCAACAACTACATTCATGTATAAGGCCCGAATTCACAAAGGAGATTTGGTTTAAACCATGGTTTAAACCCCCTCATGGGTTTTTAAGCGTATGCGCACGGAATCCGATCCAATCATATATTTTCTTTGAGCGCGCGCATGGGCAATGTGCGCTTATATACGCTTATTTTAGTACGCTTACGGCAGTCAGACCCAACTCCAGAAAACCGAGCACAAGTATATACTCCGAAAACGGCGTATGGAGCAAGATGAATATAGAGCCCTCATCGTTCAGTGCGAGACATTGTGTACAAAAGACATGGGGAACATCGTGCAATGTCGACCTGCTGTTGATAATATATTTTTCAAAAATAATGCTGCGGATATATTTATTTCAAACGTTTGTCATTTGAAAGTCATTTCACTTGACGAATCATTCAAGGATTTTGAAGATAATTGGCACCAGCATTATTTTAAAAATTTATATATCATTGGCTGGTTGACTTTGCAAGATTTTCCTCATGCCTTTTGTACACACTGCCTCGCACTGAACGATGAGGGCTCTATATTTATACGCCGTTTTCGGAGTATATACCTGTGCTCGGTTTCCGAAGTTGGATCTGACTGAACGGAGGTTTAAACCTTACCCATGGTTTAAACCTTCTTTGTGTAATCGGGGAATTAATTCTGAAGAGATTGTATTTTAACCTGTTCATACTGAAATTTCGCATTCTCATAAGCTTCATACTGTGCCGACCCGGTTCCAGTGGGCCATGGGTTAATACGAATGCAATACTTGGATAAAAAGTGGCCTGTAACCATACCATCATAGATCTCTCCCTAAGGGACTATCACAGCAACCTTATTTTTTTGCAGATTTATACCTCAGGTAGGAAATAGAACGGTGGAAAATCTGCTCAAATAACTGGAATCGGCACTTTACGATGCTTTACTAGATATTGGCGCCTACAGCGTTCTTAATAGAGATATTTTTGTTTTACGATATCCAGGAAAACCCTCAACTATAAAGAGCCAATATTCAATCTTTGTAAATTGATAATTCAATTTCGTCACCAAAATATTGTCGACATAATAAGAAATTTCCAAAATACCTTCTCGCTGAATTCCCACATTATGGGTAATCGTTAACCTATTATGATCCCCCCCCCCCCGAATGTTGGTAATTTAAAAATTAAGTAGCCCCCCCCCCCCCCGCATCTCGTAAGCCTACGTCCGACCGGGGATATAATTTCTTAACATTCCTGTGTTTGAACCTTTAAGACAAATTGAGGCCCATTTTGCCGTGCACTCCCCTGTCTTGTACAAGAAGTGTTGTAGAACTGTGAAAGTTTGCAATAATTCGATTTCCAATGCCCGTCCATGTGGAAGAACGAAAGAACAAACTCCTTCCACCAACCTGTGTTGATTGACTTTAATATACCTTGCTGCGGGCTGTACGTGTGCTTTTCAAATGTCAACGATGTGTTTTCCACTCTCCATTTGATAATTTGACGTAATTGGCACACGTTCTTTACTGTTTAAACATGTATAATGTCTCTTTCACTGGCAGATCTACAGCGGTTGACAGGAAAAAATGTGATATTGTGATATTTACCTAGCATTTTGTGGAAAATAGAACCAGCACTCGGCAGTGGTGGATCAAAATTTGGGAGGGGTGGGAAAAAAAGGGCATGTGCTTGTCTATTAATTGACGGGAACTCCCATGTCACTTATAAGGTCTGTTTGTTGTTTTTTTTTTCACGCGGGCCCCTCTCCCTATTATTTCCGAATTCTGGACCGCCCTTTGAGCAGATTGAGTTCTTATTTACAAAGTGCGCATGTGCTGAGAAAGGTCACTTGTACCGAGTATAATCAGTTAGACCCAACTCCGGAAAAACCGAGCATAGATATATATACTCCGAAAACGGCGTACAGGGCAAGATGAAAATATAGCCCTCATCGTTCATTTCAAGACAGTGTGTACAAAAGGCATGGAGCTGATCGTGCAGTGCTGCGGATATATTTATTTCAAATGCTTGTCATTTGAAAGTAATTTCATATGAAAAATCATTCAAGGATTTTAAAGCTAACTGACACGCAGCATTATATATATATATATATATATACATATATAGTTGGCAGTTTGACTTTGCAAGATTTTCCCCATGCCTTTTGTGCACACTGCCTCGCACTGATTGATGAGGGCTCTATATTCATAAGCCGTTTTCGGAGTATATACCTGTGCTCGGTTTTCCGAAGTTGGGTCTGACTGATAATTGACCTTCATCATTTGTATGCACCACGATACGCGCACCAGTGTGATTTTACATGTTAATCAAATATCGCGTCTACGCCATCAAAAAAAATAGTAAAAAATACAAAAATGCACGCGCGCTTACAAATTGGGGTCATTTCAGGGTCATTTGTACCATGTACTAATTACGAACTGGCTTATTAGAACATGGTACAAATGACCCTGAAATGACCCCAATTTGTACGCACACGCGCATTTGTTTTAGTGGACGCGCTACTTGTCAAACAAGTAAAATCATACAGGGCCCCGTTGCATAAAACTTACCATTAATGGTAACTGTGCTATCAATGGTAACTACCATGGTAACATCACTCAACAGCCAATCAAAATCAAGGTTTCCATGGGAGTTACCATTAATGGTAAAGTTACCATTAATCAGTTAATGGTAAGTTTTATGCAACGGGGCCCTGCTGGTGCCCACATCGCGTTGAGTACAAAATGATAGCGTTTAAACGTCGATTGTACTTGGTACAAAATTAATTACCTTTATCTGCACATGCGCAAATTGTAATTACGAACTGGCTGTCAATGATGGCATGAAGAGGCTAAATATGATAAGTAAATCCCAGTTTCATCGCTTTGCTGCTTTTGTTCAAGATGCAATTGTGAATCTTTAGTTCTGAATGGGGATGGTACCCACATTGTATATAGAGGCATGGCTGTGACAGTAACACCGCATTGATAATATTAAGACTCTGTAACTTTAACAAATGATGTTTCTGTTCCGGGTAATCTAATTAACGGCGCTATCGTTATTTGACAGCGTTCAAGTTTAGGGGTTTCCCGGACTGAAATGTAAGCTACTTGCCTCCTAGGATTTACATTTTAATTGTTTCCCATTCTATCAAGTCGAATATAAAAGGCAAGCAGACAATTAGGTCATGTCAACCTATAACTCCTACAATGCTGATTGATTTTCACAGCAAAGGGGGGAAAAAAATCCTCAAAACGAGGTTAATCATGAAAAGAATAAGTCCGACTCACAGGAGGCGCCATTTCGATAGCGTCAGAGCGCGTTGATAGAGAGAGTTGTGACACGCGCATAATAAGCATGCTCGTACGCGGTCTTTGTTTAAAACATGGCCGATCATGGAGCTCCCAATAGTTCCCTTTCACGTACATTCTCTATGAGAGGGAACTTTTTGAAGCTCCATGAAATGACTGACCAATCAGAAGCGACCTCCAGTGTCAGGACTCTCTGTATGGATAGCTCTGCGATAGCGTCACTACCTGCGCTATTTTAGCCCGTGAAGAGTTTTAACCCATACGTCAGTTGTTAAATTTTATTATTTGCAATGTTCATTGTGCAATCACTCCGGTTTTTTCAATGACATCACTCTTTCATGACGTGCAAAAGAATGTACTAGTCACTGAAGCGGTCCTAAAGTCAGCAAATGACGGCTTATCGTTTAAAAAGTGATTGCAAAATTATCAGTGCAGGCAATAATGTTAATAAATGGCGTATATGTTAATGGCCTTCACAGGCTCAATAAGTGCAGGTAATGATGCAATGATGCCTAGTAAGAGACGGGATTAACAGTACGGAATATTTGTGTGTCATTACCGGTGATCCCACATTTTTCTCCGGCGACTACCACTCCTGGGAAAGATTTATACCGACCGTGCATTTTTTTTTTCGGCAAGTCTATTATTACGACGCGTGTAAACTTGTTCCATGCTGCGTAAAAAATTTCTATTGCATCTGTATATACTCTGTGCTAACTTGCACAAATAGAACGGTGTAAAGAGATGGTCACATTTGTCCCATAACGATAATAATATTAAACGAGATTTTTACTAAAATGTACACCCTACTATATGGTGTGTCTTCTGACAATAGGGCAGCTCTCGGGTGTACCTTTAATGAAAAATGTATTCATCGCTATCGTTATCTGTCAAAATAATGTGACATGCCCTTAAAGGTACAACCTACTATATGGTGTGCAAGTGCGAGAATAGGCTCGTGTCTGTTAATAGTAGGGAAGATCTATGGTGTATCTTTAATATAAAATCTCGCTATCGTTACCGTTATCGGACAAATGTGAATAGCTCTTATACGGTTAATATTTATGATAATGAGGCGCTCTATCCCTCCCGAATCGACACGAGCCCAGTAATCTAGCCTGATTTTCTCTCTTTGCATAATAAATCATAATCATTCAGTGTACTTAGAGCGCCCTTTTATATTAAACGGAGTAAAAGTCAGCCAATCATCAACCTTTCGAAGGGACATGCAACCTTTTTATCTAGGGTGTGTATTAAAAAAATATGTAAAAATGTTTGTGAAATGGCATATATTTCAAAAGCTTAATCCGTTTTTTGATGATGGCATTAAAAAAAAAATCTAATATACGGTACTTATTTCAATGGTGAAAATTTTACAAAATAATGTAAATGTAATAATGTAATTTATCAACTCTGAATTCAGTAATTCTATTCACATATCTATACATCTGATCAGTCTTTACCATGATAAGCATTCGATGCTAAAGAAATGGACCATTGCCCAAATTTTAACTAATGCGACAAAATAAATGATGCTCATGCATGGATTTAAAATGGTAAAACATGTAATACCATTTTTTTTAAAGGTAGCGTCTATCATATATTGCAAAGAAAGTATAGTTACATAAAATGCAATTCGTCAATAAAAATACAAAGATTTTTTAACAAAAGATGGTTTTGCATCTTAGCTATAGACGTTTTCTCTAGATATATACTAACTGTATTCTTCAAAGTTCTTCATCGGGTTTCATATGATTTTGCAATCATTTTGTACAGTTATATTAATGCACCTTTGTTGATTTATCTAATACCTCGAATGAGGGAATTAAAAAATGAGACCTTTAACTACCATTAATCACATCTTACTGTGTTGAAACCTGATACATTCAAGGACGTATGACCAGTAAACTGAACGTCCGTGGTGATGAGGATATGAAACATATTATATCAACTATCAATTTGTGTGTTTGTTTACAGTGAATATAAATTATAACTCAGCAGCATATATACATGTAGCTTACATGTCGAATGAATGAATAGAACCAGTAGTTCAATAAGGAAGTAAACGTGTAAATATTGATTGCTTTTAGCAATATATCAATCACATATCGGTAAATTATGTTCAGAGTGGTCTATTCAGAAGAAAAAAAAATGATTGAAGAGGAGGGTGGCAAAGGAGGGGGAGAACATGAGCAATTCCAATCGAATGCCACCATTAGGCTATATAGGGTATGCTCCTCCACAGAGTTGCGGGGGAAAAAATCACATACTTGAGGCATCCATAGTCACTGTCATGACTATGTTGTCCCCTTACGTTTTGGGGTAATAAAGGTCGGTTTAGGGCATCATTATAAAGTATATTTCTAAATTAATTTGGTCTCTGAACCCTCAAACTAATTAGGGGCATACCCCGTCTCCGTCCTGTGATGGATACATAAATACCTCGGGTAAGGAAATGAAAACTTGTAGTGGCTTGAATGTGCAACTAAACACTATGTTTAAAATCAAATTTGTGTGTTGAAATATTATTGTATATGCTGATTTTATTCTCATACATAATTAATTATACTTCCGTCTTTAGTTTTGCCATGTTATTGCTCATTACTATATTTGAGTACATTATTTTATATTATATTATTTGATATTGTATTATATTATACTGTTTTATTATTACATATTATATTATATTATATGATATTGGATTATACAATATATTGTATTTGTGTATTCAGGCGTACCCGCTACAAGCATCTGGCTTATTGGGACTGCGCCTTCTTCCTTGTAACTTTGCAAGCTCTTGATTGTACTGATATTACTTTACATGCATGTAAATTGTATTATTTGAACAGATGTTGAAGGTTGTCAAAATCAATGGAAGAAAATAAATGTTAATTTGAAAATTTGAGCAATACTATAAAATTTTATACACTTATTGTATTGTATTGCACTCTTGTAATTGGTGAATATCTTCATCCTTAGTTGTCGCCTAATAGTTAATGAGCTCGCCTCCAGGCTGACACATGTATATAACTATTGTACAGTTCTTTAGATTACCTTAACACACTGCCTATGGGAACCGGATGGACCCTGTAAAAGTCAATGGAACTGAGAGAATTCAGTAGCCAATGGGTTCATTCTTTAACTGAGCATTCATATTCAATGTTCATATATTCAAGGGACTACTTCTTCGAAATTTATCATCTTTTTGAAGTTTGGAAATTGAACCGTATCATTCGGACTTTCTTTTCATAAAATAGATGGGTTCTCTTGCCAAGTATAATATATTGTTTTAATGACTAACTCAAATGCACTGTTGATATATAATAAAATACAAGACTATGGCCCGTATTCTGAACTCCGGTTTAACTTAAAATCCAGTCTAAGTTAAACCAAGGCTTTAATCAAAACTGACTTAAACCGTAAGTCCCGTCTAAATTTCTGTACAAAGTTAAGCCATACTAGACTGGAGTTTAAGTTAAACCGGATTTCAGAATGTGATTTTCTAAAACTCTGGTTCAAAGGGCAGTTTTAGACTGGGTTTAAACCACACTTAAACCGCGGTTTAAGTTAAACCGGAATTCAGAATGCAGGCCTATGTTTTTTGTTTTGTTTTGTTTTGTTTTGTTTTTTTGATCTGGGGCCTGTAACATAAAGAGATACAATCAATCTTACGTAACTCTTCAGTACATGGTTTGCCATAGACTTACGATTGATATCATTCGTAAGATTGATTTATCTCTTTATGTTACAGGCCCCTGGACAATCAACACTTTTAATTTATATTACCTCAACAATTATCATGCTATTATATATTGTTCATCAAATTTGTTTTGCACATATCAAATTTATGTATTTGTATTATGGCTAGTGTGAGAATCATAATTTTTCTTCTTTACATTACTCAAGGGTTCTTGTAGAATGAGTACATCGTAACAATGTATTCCTTGAATAAAAATCTTGCAATACTGCGTGTACCTGAACATGATGAAACAGGCAGGAAACTCAATTATCTCCCTATTTGCGTCCTTCCGAATCATTATTATCGATTGAGTCCTCATATGTACTTGTTTTAATTGGAAGGGTTCGTGAATGGAGAATCGGTGCATTGTAATATTCTAGTCCTCGGGAAATTAGCAACAATAAGAAATGATGTGGAGGCCTGCCAATTATACTTCTAACTCACACAAAGTGAATGATTATTATACAAAGATGATTGTGCCATGAAGACTGTTGGCATACAAACCGCTATTATGAAAAAGATATCGAGTGATCACTGACGTGAAATGGCAGGGAGTGAAAATCAGTGAAATTGAAAATGAAAATTCACCCTTTTTTTTCCTTTTTAGAAAACACTCTAAAATAGTTCGATCTGAAACAAAAGATCACTGACGTAACTACTGGGGAGTGAAAACAGAGTGAAAATTCACTCTTTTGAATTTATGTTTAAATAGTACATTTATTACATCACTCGGCAGTTAGTCTCAGAGGGAGGGGGTAGGAGAGGGGGAATCATTCAAATGATTACATAATGTTGGTCATTAATATAATACCATAATGATATAAATATTACAATCATTCATCACTACTGAAAAATTAATTTCTTTTTAACCACAGTTCCAGATATAGCTCGACTGATGTATAAGATTAGGGGAGAGGGGGTTAATGAAGCCCCCCCCCCCCGGGAGAGGGGTTAATGAGCCCCCCCCCCCCTTAAAACAGGACCCCTCATAAATCTTTGGCCATTGCCAACCTAAGGGTAGGCCAAATAGGGAAAGTTTTGTGTCATTTTTGAGCCAGAGAGAGGAGCCCTAACATGACAAAGAAAGTTGCCTGTTTTCCCCTTGCCATAGGTGAACAGAGAGTAAAGATTTGTTCGAGGGCCTCTATTACCCTCTCTCTCTCCCCTATAGGGCTGCATAGATTGAGACCCACATCCTCTAACAAGTTACAGTGGCAAGGGGCATATCCAGGTATTCGTAATCATGGGGGCAAAATCTCCCGGGTTGAGAGGGGGAGATTGATGTATCTGGGTGACGCCGTGTGCTTTACACCCATTAACCCGTTGCAAGTTGTATGGCTATTTAGTTCTAGGGCCTTTAAAGGAGAAGTTCACCCCGAAGATTACTTGAGTTTAAAAAATGCAGAAAAAATAAAGAAAAATATTGGCGAAAGTTTGGACAAAATCCGTTAAAGAATAACGGAGTTATGGACTTTTGAAGTTTTGATTTTGTGACGTCACATGCGAGCAGCTCCTCCATTATGTAATGTGATAAATATTCCATAAAATACAGTTTTCTCAGAAAATTTAGAATATTTTCGTCTGTGCATTTGATATATTGTCAGAAATGTTATTCAATACTAGATTCTGAAAAGAAACAATATTAATTTATCGTGGAACGTTAAAAAAATGCGAATATATGGAATATTTATTACATGACCAATGGGCAGCTGCTCGCATGTGACGTCACGAATCCAAAACTTTAAATACTCATAACTCTTTTATTATTTGACCGATTTTCATCAAACCTTCGCCAATATTTTTCTTTATTTTTTCTGCATTTTTTAAACTCAAGTAATCTTCAGGGTGAACTTTCCCTTTAAGTGGATGGAGAAGGGGGGGGGGGGGCGTGGTTGGGCGTATAATGTCTTCACCCTGTGTGGAATTAAAGTTGGTAGATTAAAGTAGGTATATTTTCGAGATGCTCGTTTTAAAGTTTCATTTCCATGTGCCCCGTTTAACGTTTTGCGCCATAGACTTCCATTTTGTCATGAACAGATGAATATAACTAGGGGGTGTGAAGTAAAGCTATGAATAGATCATGAGAAATTCAAGATGAAGGCTGTTTTCAATACAATACTCTATTAGCAAACATGTAGTCAATACAAAACTATTATTCTAATACGTCATTAAGCCTACGTATTCTTTGTTCAGCGGAGCATAAATAGGTGAATGGTTATGCAGAAATCTTTTCTAAGATTGGGAGATAACCATACAGCTTCAAATATAGTAATAGAATGCCTTTCTAAAAAAACAACAACAACACACAACAAACTGGAGGCTGTAGTTTTTCATAGGTGTAGAAATTAATTTTTATCCATTGTTTTCCCCCGCTCCTTATGTTTTTTTTTGTTGTTTTTTTTAATATAAAATAAGCCTGGCACGTTCATTCCATAATATAGAATGTGGCACATACGACTGTTCCGTGAATATAATATGAGCTCTTTATTTCCAGAAAACAATGGGGTGAATTCTTACTCATCTGCTCATTTAAGCCCCTAATTAATTCAGAAACAAGGAGAAAGTATGAATGTAAAATACTTGTTTCACTATGCATCTTCAGAGAGGCTCATTACCACAGAATACCAGGAATTTCATAGGAGGTCAATTAACCTCCGTGAAGTAAGTTTGTACCGTGATTTCATATAATGCAATAAAAAAATAAAAACGAAAACATACAATATAACAGTGGCGGATTTAGGGGGGGGGGGCAATCTCGGCCCGTGCCCCCCCCCCCCCTTTTGAGGGAAAACAATGCATTGTGCCACCCCTATTTGCGATTGTGCCCCCCCCCCCTTTTCGAGCAGAAAACCTTTTTTTTTTTTTTTTTTTTTGCTTGTCAGAGAATTATGGAGGGGAACTGGACCCCATAACCCCCCCCCCCCCCCCCCCCCTCTGAGCGACTTTTGGAGGGCTGGCGAGAGACCAAAAAAAAATATGGGTCTCCCTCCAAGCAGTTTCCCAAAGTTGACAATCCTGCATTTGTGTGCCCCCCCCCCTTATACGAAATCCTGGATCCGCCCCTGCAATATAATATAATAATATTTTGTATTTACATATGAAGGAACTCTCGAAAGCAAATTTAACGAATAACTGAGAATGAATAATTTTTGTATTCACATATCATATCCAATTATTATTTATTATCCATATCTGCCGAAAATCCCTAAAATCGAGCCATGATTTCTGATCCACTACTCTCGACTTATTATAGTTCGTCATTACCTTTAATTTAACTTCTCCAAGCCTAACGAGATCTTTCCAGATTGAAAGTATTTCCTAATTAATCAAAGAAGACAAGGTTCATTGGGTCAGAAATAGAAGCAACGATGTTCATTTTTTAATGACTTCGGGTTGCAAGACCTATTTGTCGCGGGTGTGGAAGACGGTTACATGTCGTTTTTCCGAAGGTTCATAATTCCGAAGGTACGTTTTTCCGAAGCTTCGTATTTTCGAAGGTTCGTTACTCCGTCGTTTCGTAATTCTGAAAGTGAAATAGGGGTCATAATTCTGAAAATGAAAAAGGGTTCATATTTCCGAAGGTTCGTAATTCCGAAAATGCAATAGAGCCCTACATAACTTTTCGGAATTATGAACCTTTTTTCATTTTCGGGATTACAAACCTTATTTAATTTTCGGAATAATGAACATCGGAATAATGGACCTTCGGAGTAATGCAGCAAATGTTGGAATTATGAACCCCCTGCTATGGGAAATTGGTGTTTTGGAATTACGTACCTTCGGAATTAAGAACCTCGGAAAAACAAACCTTCGGAAAAACGAGTACCCCCGTGGAAAACTTCATGCAGGATGAGTAAGCAGGAGATGCAAGTGCTGTAAGAGGTTTCACGCCTCATTCTTCACTTGTTACTGCTATCACTATATAGGTACTTAAAAACTGATTGGTAATTTTGCTCTGAATTGACTGGATTGAATTGAAATGAGGAGCCTTCAAAATTGAAAAAAAAAATGCATTATTGTCTATTGCTACGTGCAATGTGCAAAAAATAAGGACATGACGAGAGAAGTAAAACTAAAGCTAAAATGTTTGCTGGAGGTAAATACAATGCAGGTTAACACGTATATTAGATTCAATCCGTTTATCTGAAATTGGTAGAGAACGTGACCCGAAATATTTAGAATGCAGTATTCATATGGGTTTTATCTGTCAGTTGCACAACATACAAAGCAGTATTGTGTAAAATAACTACGAAAGCGATGTATAATTTATCAAACATTTTGTATTCCAAGTATTTTCACAATTTTTATTTCTACTGTTTATTAGCATCCATTGAGAAAAAAAAAAGAATAAGAAGAAGGGAGCAACATTGAAATAAACTTACATAAATCATCAGCTATGCAATGTCTACCATCATTCTTTTTTCTTTTCTTTTTGGGAAAAGGCTCATAAAATCATTTCGAATAGAATTCAGTCAAAGGCTGACCATCTCTGTCTCTTGTTTAACAGGGTTCTCCCTGATAAGACATATTCGTCAAACTTGTTAAATGGCAAATAAACGTTCATACATTGAAATGCAATAGCTCAAGCTGAACATGTACGATGTCTATCAAACTAGTATCCTGACGTGTTATTCCATTCTAACAAAAAAGAAACAAAACAAAACCAAAAAAAATGAATATACGGATCGCATCCTACGTCATTCGGCCGTCGCCCATGACCCTGCCTGCATATCTAAGTCTGCACGCCATCGAACAATTATGACGTTAATTGTAATAAGGCATCATATGGGAGTATAATCCGACTTGGATGGCAGCAGTTGGAATCGTCTGCTGTCGGAAATGCATTTCCAAAGTTTATTGATTGTGAATATTGATGGTCCGATCTATGCTATTATCAAAGTCAACACAGGCTAGAGGGTAAGGTAAACTGCCAAGCTGCGCCTGGGGATAGAGGTGTTGACATATGGGGTATGCAGCTATGGTAATGGGGACATTACCCAATTGAATGTGCAGTCCTGAGCCATAAATCGTAATCTTTCTGCTTTAAAAAATGATATATGGCATGATTGGTGGCATCGCTATAGTCTAACGTAGGATATTTGAGCTAGGTTTAAGTTTAGGTTAGGGTTCTGTTAAGGATTTAATTATTAACATCCTAAGATAAGGGTGTTGCCCTATAAGAACAGCTTGACCCCTAAATGCTCAATGATTTTGTTAATTACTAAATACAGAGTAGGGCAAATGGTTTTTGTAAGACCAGTGCCCTGTAACATAAAAAATACAATTAATCTTACGATTGATATCAATCGTAAGTCTATGGCAAACCATGTACAAAAGAGTTACAATTGATCGTAAGATTGATTGTATCTCTTTATGTTACAGGCCGCAGGTGTAATTATAATGATTCGAGTTTCTATACTCTTGGGAATACCATACAACTTATACAGACATTATCTCTGCCACTAAACCCTTATGACAAGCGCTCGTGTATAATACATTGTCGTCCGTGTGGCGGGGTGTGCGCGAGGGTGGGGTTCTTGTGGGAGTGTGTATCATCGTGCGGGTGGACGTGATGGATGTGCGCATAAGGTAAGACCATCCTAATGTTAAAATGGTCAAATTTTCAAGGAATCGACATAACGGTCGATTAAAGGAGAAATTTTAAACATATGCGGCAGGGAAGGTACAGATTCTATTTTGAAAATCTCTAAGGAGGCTGATTGTTTGTGAATGAACAATGGTCTTCACTTTCTTAAATTCACTTACAATTCAGATTCAGATTCTTTTTATTGATCCATATTTAAAAAACATAGAAATATGCCCTCCACTGGCAGTACATGAACAAAGTATTACAATAGAGTTACAATATAATAAATACACACTTATGACATATAAATAGCATCCAAATTAAACATAAAAAAGAAATATAAACATCTGATAAATAAACATGTAATGCAATAAATTATATGATACAGAATTAACAAACTGTGAGCAGAGAGAGGAGGGAAGAGACAATGCGGGGCGGGAGAGGTGGAAAGAGAATATAAACAGAAAGTGGGCATGATGGATGAGGGGAAAAGAAAGAAAGAGAATTTGAGATAGAAAGGGATTTAGACAAAATAAGATTAACATAAGTACAAAGCAATACATGCATTAAAAAACAATATATAATAATGATGAATACATCTAAAACATCTAAAACAGACCGGCTTTGTGGTGTGTGTCATACGGGAAAGGACAGAGGCAAGAATGGCCGGAGCACGAGGAGGGATTATAAAATATGAAATTTGAATACAAATGAATACATTTTAAATAAAAATCAGAAAACAAGAAAGTCATGTTAATATATGCACATTAAAGAAAACTGGAAGTATACTCAGACTATATCAAGTATAGAAGGATTCTTCGAAATCACCTGGTCGATAAGTCCCCTTTTCCGGTCAAGAACAATTATTTAAATCCCAAGGATGAAAATCGTTAAAGTAGTCATGGTAGTTTTTCTCTATTCATAAGTAACTCCTTGGTGCAATCACCCAAAAGAGGAGATAACTGACAAAATTCATGCCATTATAGAGCCAGTGAACGCAAATGATTTTCTACGTCATGTCTCTATACGGATGGAGATGGCAAGGACGTATGATATCTTACCTGTTTCGACTTTCAAGGAGAGAAAACATCCATACAATCCTCTCCAAATCTATCTTGAGGGGGAGCCTAGGAGGAGAAAATCAAGATCAATATCCCTGGATTTGCTTTAGTATAGGGAATAGATGAGATTAAATATCAACATCTATCCGGGTCTATAATCTAGAAGAGTTGAATTTATATCATCATCAATCATTCTCAATATGAAAGTAACGTAAAATTTGTATTTGTTAGAGTGTTGCAACATTATTAAGGAGGTGATTATATCATTTTCTATAGGGAAATATTTTTTAAAAATGTAATAATCACCTCGACGTTAAGATATTGTCGAGAAATATCCTAAATTTGCATGCAAAATGTTATAGAGCCGTTTGTAATTTTCGAAACAAATCTTGATATCAATTGTTTATACTTAAAGTTACTAATATTTCATTTCATTTCATTTCATTTATTTCCACTTCCAACAAAATAAATTGCATAGGTTTACATCGTACATAGCAAATCAATGAAACTTTACAATTATTGGTTACAGTGTACAATAGACATAGCAAAACATACTAGGTTGGTCGCGGAGGGGATTGCTAAAAAGCTGGGCTTGTAGATTGCAGCCCCCTATAACCTATAATTGCAAAAATAGTATATCATTGAAAAGGGAACGTATTTGTACATAAACCTGATAAAAAAAAATAAGAAGAGTGAAAGGGACAGGAAAGGAAGGGAGACAAGGAACGAGAGAGGGTAGGACTCTTACCTATAGACACACACATCAAAACACAGACCGACCAGAATACTAATATCTAAACAATTTGTCAACATTCCTGTTACTAGTAACCACTGTGGACTTATTTTTATAGGAATAAAATATATTTCGAATTCCCAAATCAGTCGGGATTGGGCTCTGCTTAGACAGAGGACTACAATGGACTAACGTGACGTATCGATCTACTGAGAGAAGGCAAGGGCGGTTTCTATTTTTTAAACATATTTTCTTCCCAAGGCTTGCCAAGCATTCATAATGTCGTTCCAGTATATTTCGAGATACGGGCCATTCTGTGAAAAGTGGAACAATGTATGACACACAAAACCACACTAATTAACCCACAATGATATATCAAATTATTGTCTACCTTTATGACCTCATAATCTCTATGCTCATAATGACCCTGAAATGACCCCAATTTGTACGTGCACGCATATCTGTTCTGGCGGACGCACTACTTCTTTAACACTAAAATCATACTGTTGCGCTCATCATAACAGCGTATAAAGGTCAACTGTACTTGGTACAAATGACCTTTATCTGCACATGCGCAAATTATAATTACGAACGGTCTTTATTGAGTAACAATTACCTTAGAGAATATCATATTGTAATGTGCTGCTCATTAACCATAATGACTTCTTCCCTTGTGTTATTGACTTGCGTACCGAGTGGTTCAGGAACATTCTTCAATTATTTTGAAGGTGTGATGCTAGAACCAGTCACCGGAGACTAATTACAGTCTGGAGACTAATTATAGACATCATTACGTAAGTAACGAGCATGATTTCATGTCATAATTATAATAAACAGAGATTAAAGGGCAATCCAACCTTGGTAAAAAGATGATTTGTGCGAAAGCAGGAAAAAATAAGAAAAACAGGATGGTGAAAGTTTGAAAGAAATCGGACAGGGACTAAGAAAGTCACAGATGTTTGAAAAAATGAGATCACTACATCTATGCGAATCTCAAATTGGCAATTTGGTGAGTCGATTGTGACGTACTGGCGGACAACTCTCCCGTTTGCCATACGCAAAAAATAATATATCCATAATTTGCGGCTTTCTCCGAAGCGCATTTACCCTTGGGGAAGTACTCAAAATATATTGTAGATAGCATATTGTTTTAGGCCCTCATGAAAGAAAAAGTGCTCTTATGGGCAAAATATATTGCTGCTTAAAGGGGAAGTCCACCCTGGTATTTAGTTGATTTCAATAAAAGCAGAAAAAGGGTTCAACAGATTATTGAAAGCTTAAGTTGTTGTTTTTTTTTTCGTTTTTTTTCTGAACCCACTTGATATATATCAGGGTGGGCTTCCCCCTTAATTGTAACCTGGGGGCGATGTAGACCTTTAAAGGTATTTGACGTATCAAGAATAATAATTTGATATGATTAAGATTTATTTTAACAGGGTAGCCCATCAGTAGACAAAATACCCGTCTTCCTGAGGGCCCTGTATAAAAATCAGCATACATTCAAATAACAATGACATAAAACATAATACAAGATTAACAAATAGGGTGTCATTAAAAAAAAAAAAAAAAAAAAAATATATATATATATATATATATACATATATATATATATATATATATATATATATATATATACATATATATATATATATATATATATATATATATATATATATACATATATAAATGTATATATACATGTACTCTTGAGATACAATTCGAGATATGATTTCTTTTTTAAAGCAAAAAAAAAAAAAAAAAAAATGTATGATGAACTAGCAGTTAACATATCGATGTCCATGTATCCATAACCAAATGGATACATTAGTGTAATCTCGAAAATGGAATCATGTATATATGTATTTGGGTTTTTACAGACGTGTATTATACCGTTCATACAATAAGTATGATATTAAAATTAAATTTTACCATTTTTTGGCATTATGAATTACAGAAATATTACGACACATATTATGACACACTAATGAAATGTCAGTTACAAATCTCAGTAAGCAACAACTCTCATAAAAACCAACATGAACTAAAAGGAGCCTTCATACCTGCAACTTTTTCAAATACTTTTTGAAATAGGGCAATTCCAAGGTAACGGAAGGACATTCGGACACATTTTACCAACTTAAAACCATAATTACTTTTTTTTTCTTTCTTTTTTGTAATGGTAGAACATTTCAAACATCAGAGATGTAAGATTAGATGAACTGTCTTTGATTTAAAAAAAAAAATCAAAAAAAACAAAAAACAAATATATATATATATATATATCTGTTATTGCCAAGCAGTAATGAAATATGCATATTAATGAGGTCGGTAACGGAAGGTCATGTTCTACCATTACAAAGAAATATTGTAGTTATGGTTTGAAGTTGGTAAAATGTGTCTGAATGTCCTTCCGTTACCGTGGAAATGCCCAGTAGATTAATACATAAGACACTTTTATTTTAACTGAAATGTTGAGGGTAGATTGGATTATTTCGAATAATTACGGGGGTTTCAGTTAATTCAATCATAATCTCATTAAATTGACATGAATCCGTGGACCAGGTGATTTGCTTCCTTTTCTTTAATTTGAATAAGAATAATGAGGAAATAATTTTTAAAATATTAACATAATAAAAAAGGTAAGTTAATAATTTGTAAAACATTAACATTATCGAAAATGATAAAGTCCCCCAAACAAAATATAAAACAAAAGGGATGGCGAATATACATATAAGCTTTCGAAGGCTCTGCAGCAAAAGGTTACCGGTTTTGTAGTCAGATTGTAATTAAATTAAGTAAGACTGTTTTCTAAATTGTCATAGATCACTTACATTGCAATAAAGATAATGAAATACTAATAGATTCTGTGTGTTGTGTATTGGGTATATATTCATGTAACAGTGTAATGCCATTCATGTGAAAATACACTCAGCAAAAAAAAAAAAAAAAAAAAAAAAAGCAGAAGAAATTGGACACTCTTTATTGTTCCAAATTGTCATATAAACCGTCGATCAAATACAACAAAATATATATAAAATCAAAGAAAAATTGATACTCTACCAACATCAGTTAAGATAAAGTTTTGAACGCTAACGCTTGGATGGGCACATTCATTTAACTGTTAGAAGGCCTGATTAAGAAAATTTCAAAAATAGAGCAAGTAGCCATTCAAATGTTGATGAGAATTTAAATCTTGTAGAGTAAAAATAAATTAAAAATCATGTGAAACACTTGAATTTGTGTTTGTCAAAACCATGTAGCCCGGAGACTACCATCCAGACCTCAATCTTCCTCACGGATTATCACTTTGGTTTTCCTTGTTAACAAGGATTCATTTACACGGTTCGTGTAAACCTATCCCATGTATTTAATACAGGATCCCTGGATTCCTCGATTCCTCAGAACAGGATCTATTCCACAGCAATTACCTTTCTTACATTGTTCCTGATTAGAAGTAAGTGAATGTACTTCCACAAAGACAAATCATGAAAGAAAATCTCCCTGGCTACATCGACAGAGTTCGTTTCTTAATCAACAGCTGTACACACTGAGTATCGCCCAGGTCATGCCGGGTTGTTATACTGTCACCCCTCCCCCGCTCATTACCTTAGTCGGCTGGATGCGGTATGTAAGTGCACCTTCGACTTGAGTACGTCCCCGAGAGGGGATCTGCACCACTGACACACAGGGCGCCTCTCGGCAGTGGGAAAGGGGTGTTTAGCCTCTTTCATTTAATTCCAATTCATCAAAAGCCGACGTCTGGCAGCTGCGTTCGTGCACTTTCCGCTTTTCAATCATACAAGTGCTCTCTAGAGATTCATAAGGTAAACATTTTCACCCAGAACAACGGAATTCCGTCATGGGAGACGAAGAGAATCTGTATATGAGCAAAGAAATATTCAGCTTCGTTGTCATGGAAACTCACAACTCCATGTCATTTTGTCTTTTTAACAAACTGTCTTCGTCCTTAAAACGGCACTGCCAATCTTCGGAATATTGATTATTAAACGCCAAGCCCCAAGGGGCTTTTCCAGTTTTTAACAATCTGGTTACAATAGGTATTGTACAATTGCGATGAATATAACTCCGTAAATCATGCAGATGTAAAACATATTCCCACTTTCTCCTTCAATATATTTTCATGCGTTACGTTATTGACGTTATGACTAAAGATACATCACTGAAGCTAAACCTTTAAAGTATTAACTTAAGTGCGCGGGAAAGGCATTAATTACACTATCGAAATAATGATAGAGAATCATCCTTTTCATCCTTTGAATGAAGATATTTTCCAAAAAGCCAGTTGCTTGAAAAGAAATATCCTTGCTAACTTATATTTTTAAAAATCTAAAGGTTTATAATTTTAGCCATCAATTGAAGTGAATAGGCCTAATATAAATAAAAGTGTTGGTCAAGAACATGAATTCAGTAAACATGTGTTTTATTTTAAAGACCGAAGTGATGATGTAAATAGTTTTCTTCAAGTTTGTAAAAAGACGACGTGTGTCAGACTTAGTTATTCGGTCGGAAATATCTCATTTCCCTTTAAATTACGATGTTTTCCACTTATGATTCTTTGAATTTAAATCTGTTCCTTTTATTTTTATCAACGAAAATAAGAGGCCTTATATGAATCATAATGTTGTAATTGTAATATTGAAGACAATTTAACCCGTCATATATTCGCCGTTGGGTGAATCCACCACAAAAGAATACAGGCCCTATCTCTCGATGACTAATAGATCATGTAGAAAATTCGGACAGTTTCTCATAAAATAATGCAGGCTTTCCAGAACAGGCTTTTAGGGAGATACTATTTCCATGTCTACATTCAAAAGACAAATCTTATATTTAAGTAATGCAATGTTATTAAAGGTCGAAGGGTCAGATTTCCTGCATTTTCTCTACTTCTACAACGCAGCCTCTAGAAAAGTACTCTCTAATTGACTTTCAGAATTTATCCTTCTCCGAATATCTTATAGCTAATTCCCTTGATATCAAGAATGAAATCAGTTAAACTACCTACACAGCTAATGACAAGACGACGCATACACAAGACAAAAACAATTCTCTAAGTAGCAAAAAAAAAAAAAAAAAAAAAAAGAGAGAAAAAATATTTAAAGGCAACCAGAATAAGGGGAATCTAACATTTTCCTAAGGGATATCAAGTATTAATCTAAATTAAAGAACCACTTCTTGAAATGCAATGCTAACTTATTATTCTTTTCTGCTATCCTGTACTTTGTTTTGTGTTGTTTACATTATACCTCAAGTTCTGCTGTTATTGCTTATGATGTGTTGTTTTACAATAAAAACATAAATACAAAAAAAAATGATAATAATAAATCACTTCTAAAACTACGATTCTGATAAACAAAGCATCAGTACGATTGTTTTTGGAAGCCTCAAAGAGAGCAATGTTTTATTAGGGAAATACAGGTTTGTCTAGCAGGAAACACAATTCCGACCTAAAACAATTGACGAAAACTGATTATTATGTCGTAGTCGGTGTGGAGATGCGAAGGTCGTGGGTTCGATCCCCGGCGTGTCATCTTATCTACAGTTAAATGGGTACCCGTCGGACAGGAAAGTCATTGTGGATTGTTCATCATTATGAGCGTCTGTAAAAAGGCGCCTTGCTGGGATGCTCCCCAGGGACTGTGGAGAAGGTGCATACATTGTATTCGGGCAAGCCTGAATCCAGTGACCGGGGAAATGTGTAAAGCGCTTAGAGACATCGTACTTGTAATAGGCTCTTTACAAATCCAGAATGCCCCTAGGCCAACTAGGAGCAGAGTGGGGAAAAAATTTCCACACTAATTCCGATTATAACTTATGAACTCATATTCTAAGCTTTTGGACCACCAAATCCTTACCAGGTGTATCCAATCAACTGCAAGCATCATCTAGCTTGTGTGCTGGCTTGACAGAGAACACGCATCACGAACAACATCATAAATATTATTATTTTAAAAAACAACAACAACATACCCACAGAAAAATACAAGTACGAATAACGAATATTGTCTTACCTTCAGTATGACCGCAGCTGTGGACTGTTCCTCACTCGGTAATCTTACATAATTAATATTTTTAAATAGAACAATCGGGACGGGAGCCTGTTATCCCCATTCAGGCAGAGTTGCGCTTCCTGAAGCTTACAGAGGTATACGAGGGATTCTAAGTGTTATTTCTCAGGGGACCTGACAATACCATGTTGTAGGTCGATTAATGACAGTGTTCTTAAGAAGATCCGTCACCTTGGACAACTGTTGCATAGCAGCAATGCATCACGCGATTAGGCAAGAGGCCTTGTTTTAAAGTAAGCCGTCACCATCGGGTGTAAGACAGAGAGAAAGAGAAAAGGAGGTTCAAGCAATCAGCAAGGGCGAAGTACGGTGCTCGCATTCAAGTAAAAGCATGTGTTATGCCACAGTGTGCTCGCCGTTCCCGGAGCATATCTTATGGGCGCGTGTGTGTGACAATGTGGGTTACTACGGTTATGATTTTTGTGTGTTGCGGGTGTGTTTGTGTGCGCGCTACAGGGCTAAGGATCGTGTAGGAAATTAAAGGGATAGTTTATCACTTTGCTGAATTCGAAGAATAGATTGCGTTTTGGATAGGTTATTGCTCATAAAAGTGCCATAACTTGTGGCTAGATTTATTTAATCGTGCAAATCGTCTACCGTCTTTTGGATAACTTTTTCGTTCCACTGATGATTTGGCAGTTTTCTTTAGTTGCTTAGATCAAGGAGGTACTCCTTGCTTAGGTACACCTTGGATTGTTTGACACATGCTCTGGCTCCGCGGCGGTAAATTTTCTAACAATAACTAAATTCTTTACTTTGATGATCCTGGACCCGATCTTCCATCCAACCTTATTCCTATAGTTAGATATAACCTAAGACCCCCATGACAACTCAACTGAAATACATATTCGACGACATAAAGACCGATGAATGTGTGCAGATAGAAGCGGGAACTCGGGACTGGGCTGCGGAACTATTCCTGAGGGGACAATCTTTAATAATCATAGGCATGATAGGGAGCAAATCGACAATTATGATTTTTGTTTTGCTTTGTTTTGTTTTGTTTTGTTTTGTTTTCTTTTTTTTGGGGGGGGGGGGTGAAAAATAAACGAACCTCACCTTTTTTCCAAAACAACTTATTAACAGAGAAAATTCTTCATTTTCTACAACTTTCCCCAAGGACCTCATTACAGCGCTTTCTGAAATGAAAAGACAAATAAAACTGAAATAAATGTCTATTAGGGAATCGCGAGATTCACCTTGTCTTACAGGTATGCTATTATAAATCCCCTGCATATTACAATGCTTGTATAACGTTGGCTATATACAGTGTTAAAATGGAAGTTTTGTTTTTTTAATTCCCAGATAATTCTGCCTTTGTTATGTCTGTTTTGAAACGTTAAAAGAGATCTTGTGTGTGTGTGTGTGTGTGTGTGTGTGTGCAGCCCCTAGATTGTGGAACAGATTACCACTAGATGTAAGGAAATCTCAGACATTAGAAAGCTTTAAATCAAAAGTGAAAACTTATTTGTTCTAAACATGGACCTATTTCTTTTTCATTTATGACCATGCTATGAATCAGGTAGCATTATGCGACAGAGGCATGTAAGAGCTCTTGCAGCGCATTAGAATATACAGATATAGTTTATGCGCTCAATAAATGATTTATTATTATTATTATTATTATTAACATTATATTGCTCATTATTTACACTTTTGACAGTTAAAATATACAATTATAACGCTTAATGTACCCGCTCTTCTCATTGTATTCAAAGCGTGTAGTTTAAGAAGCATTCTATTCTTGTGTTTAATATATATATCTACTGTTTGTTCTCGGTAATGCAAAGGACTAGATTTGAAATTCGAATGGATAACAGTAGTAAAATTTCATATCAATGTGTTAACCGTAATTTTCCAGTGAAGAGCTGCTAGAAATTCAACTACATCCCCTTCTTGTTTTTCTTTCCGACATATATCATGTAAATCGTTTCCATGAAAGTACTCATTTCCTTCTGCGTTTCCTTTTTGCATTTCGACTACTCCTTATCCTTATTAACTAAAGAATTATAAATATCACCAAAAAAAAAAAAATGATAATAATAAATCTTTCTTGCATACCTCATATCACAGTAACGTTTCTATGCGCTTCCAAATGACTTTGGATATCATTACGCCGGTTTAAATAGCTGAGGCAACATTAGTGCTCCGTGCATTCAAGGAATAAATCCTACCAGGGAGGTGGGAGAGACATGAACCTCCCTGATCCTACCATGTGCCTATTTACTACACCTGGGTCGAGTGTGCCAAATGACGTAAGTTCTTCGTCAGGGATTCGAATCCCTCATTTTGTGGTTCACAGTCCAGAGACTTATCCACTAGACCAGGCTGAGGGAACCATCCCGTGTTTCCTCCTTTTAAAACCCAACTGGCATATCTAAGTACACCATAATTTCTTCCTTTATTGTGTACTATTACGGCAATGTGCCCACTCTTCTGAAAAAATCTGGATCCGCCCCTGCTCTCGACCACAACACCTCTAGTTTCAACCCATTCTGTCATCATTTTGATTTTCTGCTTTATTCATTTTAACCCTTCAATTTACTATGTTCTGCCATTCCTTATAGTACTCGTCGAATTCTAAAGAGTGCATTTGTGTGTTAAGAGTCCCTGCACTTAACCCGATCTTACCTACCCGTACTCCACTTCTTTCTCGGGTTAAATATTAGAGCTTATTATCTCGAACCCATACCCTGTATGTCCATCAGGATCGATGTTTTAATACGATAAGGCAGGCGGGGATGGATGTAATTCGATTTCGAGAAATCAAAAGAAAGTGATCTGGTCCGCTGGGATGAAGATGTTGAGAGGACAAGATTCTTGAAGGTTAGCTAATCGTGGCGGTATACCATGCATTGTATACAGTGGTGTATAGATCGTCAAGCCTTTGAGGAGGCTGTGGTGTCTGGGGGTTGGGCACTCGTTCAGTTTTCCAGTCACAATGACCGACAGTAGACCTAACTAACAAAAAATTACCGAGTCTGTCTAGATTTTTTACCCTTTGAGTACTGAATTCTCTCCCTCACATAGTCTTAATACAGGGACTCAGTGGGTGATTTCAAGTTCGGTGTTGAAAGCTGGTGGTGGTGTTGGGGCAAAACTAGCACCAGCCACAAAACCGAACCTGAAATGAAGCTGGTGCTGGGATTGACTTCACTAGGTGTTGAGCTATCAATAATGTGATTGGTATTATTTTCATAAACCCGAATTCGGTGTTGGGGCTAGAATCAGCAGCCCAATTCACGCTCTCAAAACCAACACCAACACCGACCTTGAAATCACCCAGTGTCAGGTTCCAGTAGGCAGTGGCCAATGGGTTAAAGATAAAAGTTGAGTTCTGGTCATGAGATTGAATTGTGAAAGAAAAAGTGTTTCAATGCAATTGGGAAAGGTTGATTATTTAGCAAATAAGAATTGGCGTATGCTGTAAGGTTGTGGAATATCCAAAATGATAAGAAATTCACTCAATCCTGCTAAGAGTCACATGCACTGCACACAGAAATGTGTATATGGGACTACACACAAATGTTCGCCCCGAACATTTCAGCCGTTGTCATGTTTTGAATATGAGGGCATTTAAGGAGCGATTCTTTTCAGGGGACATTTCTACTATGATAATCTTCCATACTTACATAAAAAGAATGAGAAAGCTCACAAATTATTTTGTACCTTTCCAAAACTCAAGTTTCCCTTAAGGTTATGGTAATCAGTCTGGTGGTGTGAATGGGATATTGTTATATGGATGAAATGCGAGCGGGCTATCGAGTGAGAGGGGGTGTGGGAGGGGATCTTCCTTTCATGGTGGCTCCCCTCTCCCTTTCTTTCCCTTTTCTCTTTCTTTTTCTCATTTTCCTCCTCCTTTTCTTTTGATATTCGATGAGGATGACCCCCGTACCCCAGAGCTACGCCATCATGGCCTTTAGCGCAGTAGATTCACGCAGGTATCTATTTCCCAGTTGGATTTTGTTCCGTATATCGAAAAGTGCTAGAATGGCCTACTTCTTCTGGGATATATAGCTTTTAGAAGGTTATCGCCTGTCAGGGGCATTTCATAATGGGGTACATTTATAGGGGCAGTTATCAGTAAGAAAAAGAATAATTTCCATGAAACGACACCAAGTCCCCACATGTATATTCAATTGAGGAAGTAATTTCACACGCAAATAATTGTAATGATGCTTCCCTTGCTATTAGGCATACCTTGTGCTTTCTCATACTTTCCTTGGAAGCGACCCTAAGAAGAGTATTCCATCTGTTAAAAGGCAATATTAGACTCATGTTAAACTTCCTGACATAATGTTCGTTTTGGGAATATATATTGTTGACAATACTTATAATTCAATTTTCTCATTTATTCATAAAATGAAGGGGGAAAAAAGTGTTAGGACATTATATATAATATGTAAATATATCACCTGCCTCAGGTATCACTATATAAAAGTCCAATGAATATTGCAATTTTAAATGAATGGACATGAAGTCACAGGCATACGGGTCCAGCCCCTCCCTGCCCACCTCGTAAGCCTATATGCATTAGTCGTCATTAATTTTAATGGTAGTGATACGTTTTTGAAAATATGATAGCGAGGCTGTAATTGTCGGAGGTGACACTACAGGTAACACTTCTAAATCTAGTGTGATGTATCAATGGTATAGCCGGAAGGTGAATCGTGACGTGTTTACCCCAAATATCTGGTTACATATTTTAGTAGGTTGTCAAAATCCGGAATATTCATACTGCTTCCATTGTAAGGTCCATACATTTCTACAATCCCTCTCACGGTTCACTGTCTTAAGTGTCTTTCTTTCTCTTTGTCCTGTCCTCTCTCTTCCATCTCTGCTTTCTTCTTCCATCTCTGCTTTTCTCATCTCTTGATCGCAACCGTCGGCTCCCTAAAATTTATACCCTCCCTCCGTCTCTTTATCTTTCTTTTCCCTTCACGCATCAATATTTCATTTTCTTTTCTGATCAATTTTTCTCATCTATATCTCCATGTTTTCTTAGAGATCTTCTTCCTCCATCTCTCTCTTCTCTTTCTTTCTCTCTCTCTCTCTCTCTCTCTCTTCTTCATACAATAGTTTCCCGCTCTTCGAAATATCGATCTTCCACTCTCTCTCTCTCTCTCTCTCTCTCTCTCTCTCCCTCGCTCTTTTATCCCCCGTTATAAGCTTATACTTTTCTCTGAATGAGTCCAATAGTTTTTTGCATTCCTTTTCTTTTACCGGTTCCTTGCAATTAATGTTGGATTGTTTGAAGCGCCAGTGGTCGTTTACACACGTGCTCGCGCGGCGCCGCCGTGTTTACCCGTCAGGTTTAGCCGGCTTCCTTAACCCCGTAAAGGCATTTGGGATCGGCATCGCAATAATTGGATGTACATAAGAGGATTTATTACATAGCACTGTCCAATATTGGGGCAATATTCGAATACAATGTATACTTTATAGGGACGTTTGGCAGAATTTTGCAGTCCGTGTAATGAGAAAACCCGTAAATGACGAAGTGGCCTGTTAATTTTGGTCTACAATATTACTTCTTCCATTTTCTTTTCCTTTCTTTACTTTTGTATCCTACTTCTCCACTTTCTTTCTTTCTTTTTTCTTTCTTTCTTTCTTTCTTTATCTCTCTCTCTCTCTCTCTCTCTCTGGATATGCACTTTTAGTTCACGTGATACTGTGCCACATAATTCATGTTGTCGCCTGGTATACTGGGTGCGGAATCATTATGTTACATTAATAACATTTTACTCTTCTTTTTTTTCATTGAGGTACCCGCTTAATGATTCTAGTGTACTATTTTAACAGTCTGAAATGGAAAGCGAAGTTGTTGAATTATACCTACATTTATCTCAAAATGCCAAGACATGACAAGAGGAACGATTTGGAAATTCATAGTAAATCACATGATATGCTTTGCTAAACCCATCAAACCATTTGCATGATTTGTATGGTATAAATTTGATCAAATGAAAAGTAGGATGTATTGCTGCTTGATTAGATTTGTGGCGTCTGGATAAATGATGGGTATCTATCATGTCTATACTTCGTCGTGACTGTCGAAGCAATCTTTTATTGGAAATGAAATGGAAAAAAAAGAAGAAAGAAATCATTAATACGTGTAATTTAAACGCAATGTTCCGATCAAATTACACAATAAAATATCATGGAGTTAAAATAACAGAATACTTTCACATTAGTTTTTTAAAGCCCAGTCAAAAGAGGAAATCACCGAGTTCCCTTGTCGTATTCCCCCATTTCGTCTAAAAGCTCTTCGCAGTATTCGATATGACCACCATTTTTTCTATCTATTTATTCCTGGCTATGTGATGACATAATATGACATAATTTAATAGCAATACGCACACTGTAAAAAAATAACTGTACAACTACAGGATTTTTAGCCCTTGATATTACAAATTATTGCCGTTATTTCAATTTTACAGTCTTTTCCTGTAAAACAACAGCAAGTTTGTTGGTTTACCGGAAATCAGCATATTTTTGCATAATTTTATTGTAAATTATATTGTAAATATATGCTGATTTCCGGTTTAAAAAACTGTGGAAAAACCGGCATTCCCGGCATCCCGACTGCCAGGAAATTCCCGTGAAAAACGGCAATTTTTTTTTTTACAGTGTACGTTCTACATTAATTCTATTTTAAATTTTAGAGGCTGCATCAATTTTGATTCGGCTGGGAAAAGGAGCTGACATAAATTCTACGAGAAAGGTTGTGCAAATTGGCTAGAGCTTTGAATCCTATATTGTGACACCTGCCGGTTCAAGGCCACGGAGAAAACTTTTCGCTGTTCTGAAATCGTTAAGCCCTTCAAATCAATATCGAGAGAGCTTGGATTGGCTTGCGCTCGGATAAGGATGGCATCTCTGTATGAGCCTCTTCACACGTATAAAAAGGAGCTTACCAAGAACCACAAGGGACAACAGCCCAAAGCTATCAAAGAAGGAAGCCTGAGTCGAACCCCTTCGAGCCCCCTCCTCAATCGCACCACCACAAGGGAGGGAGCTAGGGGTTAATAACAGCCTTTGACAATCAGGGCTGTGTGTATTTACCTGGTACAGGTGGATGGGCCTTCTTTGCGAAGCAGAGTGATCGTCTCATCTAGAATAGATTAAAAAAAAAACATTACAAACAAACAAACACTACAGCAACGTCATATTTTAGTAGAAGGGGGGGGGGGATTTACTGATGAACTTCATCGAAATTCTGGCTGCAAAAGTTCGACACCTATCTTCTCCCTACCCCTACCCCCACCCCCCCAAAAAAAAAAGATTTAAAAAAAAATCGCAACTCTTTATTACCTAAGGGTGCAGGAGGTACGCATATTTTAAGATTTGCCGACAGATGTTAGGAAGCGTTTTCAACTAGGAAGGTAAAGTGGAGAAGAAAATGAATTATTTTTTAATCTGAAGTCCAAACTAAAAGTCCAAACTAAAAGTCCAAACATTTGGGGTTTGCCAACTGAGCAAATCTTAAAGGTAATGTAGAGTTATGGTAAGCCCTAAAAAACTTTTCATCAGATTTCTTAGATTTTTGTTGATAAATATTAAACAAATGAGAGCAAAAAAAAAAATTATAATAATAATTTATAAGCCGGGCCAGGCACGTAAACTCCCAACAACGGCAACATATATACACACACATGTAAAACAAATGTCACACACTGTCACACATGCTGTCTCTATGCGAAGCCCTAAGATTGTTGTGCGGGGAGCCGTCGGGGTGGAAAGGTCCTAGCATTATGGCAGTGATCTCGAGATCCTTACAGACACTGAAATTCACCTGAAATCATAGATGGAATACCAAATTATCTCTTACAAAGCCCCACGGAAAAGCCGCTGTTACAATATAGGACTGACATTAGACAGTCGGACCCAACTTCGGAAGACCGAGCACAGGTATATACTCCGAAAACGGCGTATGAATATAGAGCCCTCATCGTTCAGTGCGAGGCAGTGTGTACAAAAGGCATGGGGAAAATCTTGCAAAGTCAACCTGCCAAGATATATATATATATATATTTGAAAATAATGCTGCGTGTTAAATATCTTCAAAATCCTTGACTAATTCGTCATATGAAATGACTTTCAAATGACAAACATTTGAAATAAATATATCCTCAGCATTATTTTTGAAAAAAATATATTATCAAGAGCAGGTCGACATTGCACGATTTTCCACATGCCTTTTGTACACACTGTCTCGCACTGAACGATGAGGGCTCTATATTCATCTTGCTCCATACGCCGTTTTAGGAGTATATACCTGTGCTCGGTTTTCCGGAGTTGGGTCTGACTGACAGGCAAGGTAAGAAATACACGCCGTCAAGCAATCCCCTGAATTCCCGATTCTTGCACAGGTTAGAAACAAACCAGTAGTTTTCTTTACTCGGTTAATTTACAGGGCCGCACGTGTGCAAACTGGTCTAACCCAGAAACGGAATCGAAATGTAATCGTAGTCATGGTGGTGTTCCGTGTAATCAAATTCTGATAAACTCGACAAGCTTAGCTAGATTAGTGTAGTATGCTTACAAATTCACACCCGAATAAAATTATTTTAGAAATCCGGGGGGGGGGGGGGGGGGGGGGGGGGGGATATCGGCAGCCTCGTGCACCTACACTGCAAAAACCAGGGTGTTAATTCAACACTATCTCGGTATCAATATTGTACTACAACAGATAAGTGTTAAAAAATCACCAGTTTCGAATCAAACTGGTGTTATTTTAGCACTTATCTGGTGTAGCCCAATATCAAACTGGTGTTGATTTAAAACTTATCTGGTGTAGTCCAGTATTGATACCGAGATGGTGTTGACTTCATCAGCCCAGCGGTATCAGTTTCTTTTTCTAAAAAATACGTCTTTACATGTAAAAACTCGCTATGTCCCAAAATATTTTTCATTTATTTAAGTTCAATATTTTATAAGTTAGTTAAATGAAAATTCCACTTTAATCTCATCAGTTTCAGGAGGTTTCGATAATTGCTCAATGTAAATAAAGGCCGAGAAATCCGAATTATAACGTAGATGGAGCTGTTTTCATATTGCACAGAATGAGAAATATATATTTTTTAAACTCTCTCTAAAATGTTTATTCAGTATTAGATTTTCTATACCGATATCAATGATGAGTAACTTAAGTAAGTATTCATAATTTAAAGCTTTGGGGTATGATCAATAAACTATTTTTGTTATTGCTTTAACACAACCCCAAAAATAATATATATATTTCAAGTAAAATATCTCGTGATTATTGAATGATCACATAATTTTGAGCGTAACATTAACAAATAAGAAAAACATAACAACAAAATAAAGCAATGAGGGGAATAATGACAAAACAAAGCTGTTTTACAGCAAAGTGATATTTTCCAAGCTTTTATATAGATTAGTCCATCTAGATGTGAGTTTTAAGATCTATACGGGCTGTTTTTGAAGGCATCCCTTTTTAATTTTAAGAGTAGAGATCAAAGCCTAATGAAGTTAGATTTAGTTGTATTTTTAACATTGCAGTTCTCAAACATCAAACCAAATTAATTAACACTTTGGTATTTGGACCATTCAAAATTGTTGTTTGATCCCAATAATAATATTTGGGCCTTTTTCCGGTTCCTATATTTTCATCAATTCATCAGTGAACATGTTGAAAAGAAAAGCCTAGGGAAAAAAAACGAACACAGTTTTAAACTATAGAGGACGGTGTTTCACTTTCACAACAAAATGAACATTGATCACAGTCAGGAATATAAATTTAGCATTGAATTGATGATAATTGGTTGCAATGAAGATGCATCTTTTTCTCTTCTTTTATTTTTCTTCAAGAGAGCTTCTCTATCTCCCTCTATTCTCCCCCCCCCCCCCTCTCTCTCTCTCTCACTCGAACCATTTTGTATAGATATATTTATGACTGAAAGTATATACTTTGTTACTGAGATTGAACCAAATCTTTTTACAAAAATATTCATCTACGTGCTTCTGCTGGTACAGAATGGCCGGCCTACCATGAAAAAGATTAAGCATAAGATACTCAAAGTATCAAATTGTACGGACACAAAACAATGGTGTAAACACATACCCATCCACACAAACGCTTCGGTTATATCGTGTTCAGGGTGTTTTTGATAGTTAGCGAAATATTTTACCAAGTATAAAAAATAGTTCGCATTCTTAAAATTCGATGCACTGCCCTCAGCCAAATATTCATGAACATGCATTCTAGCCCATACATGGTTTCTCATGCGATAATGCATGATTAATCACTGCGCTATGCGATAACTCCAGATGCCTTAAGAAATGTAAATATCATATTTATTGCACTTATTCATTGGCTTATCATAATGTGCTGTATATATTAATTTCTGAGTTTCATAAATCTATTTCACTCTGTGACAGAGATCATTTTGCGACATTTAAGACACATTCTCCGGCGACTATTCCTCCGGGGTCTTACACTAACCCAGCTAACCGAATTCTCAACATGCCTAACGGGCTGGTCACATTTGTCAGATAACGATAACGATAACGATAACGATATTTTTCAAGGCCCACCCTACGTCTGTCCTACTATTAAAGAAAATGTGAAAGGTGAAAAATAATTTGCTTTCTCATTCCTTTTATGTCAGTTTGGAAGAACACCATAGTAGAAATGCCCCCTGAAAAGGATTGCTCTTCAAATGCCCTCCTATTCGAAATATGACGAGAATTAGCTGAAATGTTCGGACCGAACATTAATGCGACATGTGCGTGTGCAGTCCCATATACCCATTTCTGTGTGCAGTGCATGTGCTGGGAGTCAGCGAGATTGGGTCAATTTTCTTATCATTTTGATGATTCTGAAACCTCATAGTATACACCAGTTCTTATGTAGACATGATCAACCTTTCCTAATTGTTTTAAGTGTTTCTTTCACAATGAGATTGCATGACCAGAACTCAACTTTACCTTTAACATAATTATACAAGTATAATCACGCGTACCCACAACATTGTATGATGTACCTTTAATTGAAAATCTCGTTATCGTTATCGTTTTTTGGACAAATGTGACCAGCCCTTAACTTCGACCCTGGATCACTATATACACTATCCCCATGATACCCGTCAAAGAAAAATTCACTTTATCAGATTATACCTTCTCTCTCCTTTCTTTCTTCTCTTTCACCTCTCTTTAAATTTCTTTCTTTCTTTTTTCTTTCTCTGTTTGTAGTCATGGTAGTGAATCGTTCTCTTTCTCAATCAATTTCTCTTTGCCTTTTCTCATTAACCAGATTTATTTTCTTCTCCTTTTTCATAATTACATTTATTTATCTTCCTATCCACTTTATCTCAACCCTCCTGTCCCTCTCTCTACATCTCACTGCCCCTTGTCTAACCCTCTCACATCACTTGATCCCTTCTCTCTCTCTCTCTAGCTCCTTTTGATAACTTTCTCCTTTTCTCTTTATATTTCATCTATACTGTACTCTAGGTTTTTAAATCTTCTTGTCAGTTTACAGACAAAAAAAAGCGAAATAGAAAACATAAAACTCGCTGGCATTTCCTTACGACGTACAAAAGTTTGTTTCTATTTAATAGTTAATTTGTCCGTATACTTTAATCCCGTATAGCTTTCTACGGAAAGACAATTAAATGTTTAGCCCCTGCTTGTTTCTAATCGCAATGGTTGCTTAGCAACTACCATACATGCTCATCCTTTTTAATTTCATGATCACTATTGCATTCTCCTTACTTACAAATGTCAGGCAAAATAGGAGATGTAAAACTCGCTTGCATTTCCCTATGACATTTCTTTATCTTAGGAATGTTCGATCTGTATAAGATGGCCGTCCAGTCGCATCGATTTTTGTCTAAAAGAAATACGAGTGCTATCTCCTAGAGCATTTCTTTATCTTAGAAATGTTCGATCTGTAAAAGATGGTCGTCCAGTTTTATCGATTTTTCTGATTTAAAAAAAAAGAAATTCAAGTTTTATCTTTCCTTTCATTTTTTGTCCAGCCACACTGAAAAAATAAAGATCGCCACCAAATAATTTTTCAAGCTTAGAAGATTGGATCATGCCTTTGCATGCCATTGATTTTATGCTTAAGATCTATACTGATATTTGTAGTTCTGCAAAGAGGATTGTAGGCGTTTTTCCTCAGCCTCTCAAATTTCTATCATTCATCATGTTCACGAAAGTCATATTCAATATATATGGACATACAGCAGGAAGTTACAGCCTTAAGAATAATCTTATTATATTCCTCGGTAAAATTGATTTTTAGCATGTCTGTCTTCTGTTTTGGTAAAGATTTCGATAATGCATTCTCGCTGCATTCTGGTGACAACTGA